>CM069909.1:85796968-86098946 GCA_036172215.1 Camellia granthamiana | reverse complement strand
GATGATCGGACCCTCGGACACGGCGAAGACGGTCTGAATCAATATATGGACACAGTCACCTGGAAGGTGATGGTGGCTGGACTTCAAGAAGAAGCTGGCTGCATAGTTTCGATTGTCACAACCAAACTATCGAATTCACAGGAGGCGAAGGTGATCAAAACCATTGCATGGATCGAGACGCTATGAAGCGTTGGGGGCTGGACTTCAGGATGAAGTTGCCTACGTATCCCAAAACATGGGAATCAAGCCTTACGTAGTTCCGGTTAAGGTACTCTCGGGTATTTTAACCTTCACTATTTTTAGGCTCTTACTTTTGCCAAGGCGCCCAATACGGGTTTTCGACCTTGCGAGCTTCTTTTCTTTCTTTTTCTTTTTTCCTTTTGCATTTTTTTCTTTTTTTTTTTCTTTGCATTTTTTTTGTATTTTGTATATTTTTCCTTGTATTTTTTTGGTCTTTCTTCTTTTTTGTATTTTTCTCTTGCTCTAACTTTTGCCTGGGTCGCCCTTCCGGGTTTTCGGCCCAGCGAGCCTCTCAAGGGTAAAAGTGTAGCTTTGTCCATGTCAAATGGTTTTGATATCCCGAAGTCATCTGAATCCAGGAGAATGGCTGCTGTATTGATTTGCAGGAAGATCTACCTTTGGCTCTTCGAGCACATCGGATATTTTTGCCCCTAGTTCAAAGGGTACTGTTGTTCTAGCTTCGCAAGCTTCTTCTGATGAGGTCTGACCTTCTTGATCTGACTTTGGTGCCTCTTGTTCGAGGGCTGTTTCAAATCTGGCCACACAGGCCTCACATCGTAGTTGACCGTTGAACCTTCTGAATTCAAGTTCAAGGTTTGAAAGCAAGGGCTCAAGTCTCGAGGCTGAGAGCGATCCTAAGCTGCACAATCTCAAGAGTGATTCCATACAAGTCTTCGCAGGACTGCGCAAAATATTTTTGAATTTTTGAAAATTTTTAAGAAGGCGACGAATCGCTCACGCTGAAGATGGTGTGGAACCAATCTGGATCAAAGCTAGGGTCCTTCTCAGTACTCACACTAACAAGCATGATTTCATTCATTAAGGGCTTAGCACGCCTTTCTTTCTTTCAATTTGATCAAAGTTTTGCAAATCCCGAGGAATTCCTTTCTCTTTGTTTTTATCACCGCAGTGTTCAAAAGGGTTTGAAAAACTCAGGTCAAAACAACAATTATTAGGGCACACAAGAGCGGGTGGAATGCGCTGTCACCCTATTCGAATTCTCTGGCACAACTAGCCCAAAACAATAGATACAAAAACACGGTAGCCGCAGCTGTTTTATTCAGGTTCCCCCGGATGTAAACTGGCTCCACAGCAGAGGTAGACCCAAAAAGAAAGCAAAAAGGAAGTAATTATAAAACAAAACGGTGCTTGGGGGCAACAACCCCGGAGTCACCTGGTATTCTATACAAAAGAGGGACTGACTCGTTATAACAAGACAGACCCTTAAGCAAAAAGGACTGACTCAAGACAGAGACAGACTCAAACAAAGCAAAAGACTGACTCAACACCCAAGCCAGGATTTACAAAAGTAGCATTCGCAGATGCTCAAAACTGCGTGCCAGACGCCACATCAAAAACTCGAGGCGCTGCCCGCAGGCGGTTGAATCCCAATTACATACTCGCAGTATCGGTGTCCTCAAAATCCAACAACTGAGTGGTGACGGATTTAGCTGAGGTGGGTGGGAGGATAACCTCGTTGTCAATCAGATCCTGCACCTCGTGGCGGAGGCGAAAGCAGTTATCGGTGGAGTGGCCAGATTGCTGGTGGTACGCACAGTACTGAGTGGCATCATGTCCTGTTGGAAGGGGTTTGGGGAGCGGCCTAGGCTCGAGGGGTGTAAGATGCCCCTTTTTGGCCAAAATCAGAAGTGCCCTAGACAAAGGCATGTAGAGAGGATGGAAGACCCTGGGCCCCCGGGGCTGGTATTTTGAAGCCTGAGTGCTCCTGCTAGATGCGCTGGCAAACGGATCGGCAGGTGCGGGCTTGAATTTCTGATGATCCTTCCCAGGTACGGGGGTTGGGAGTGAGAGAAACTGTTTCAACATAACGGGGTCTATCCTGATTTTCCGACTGGCTTGAACTACCCTCAGGTAGAGTGGGAAAAGCATCCTTCACAATTTTGGTTGTCATCGCAGATACCTGTTGTTTGTTCATCCCCCCGGCTTTTAAAGCCTCGACTGCCCACAGCAGCTGTTCAACGGGGTCGGCATCTGCCTTTGCTTTGTCTTTGCCCCTGGCCTCGGCCTGGTGAGAGGTTTGGGTTGGTGCTGGTACATCACTGTTGTATGTGGAGGCTATCTCCGGCTGATTAAGCTCGATCACGATCCGTCCCAGTAGCGGGGGCTCTTGGGGCTCAAAATTTCCGGCATACGGTGCAACCGGTGGCGAGGCTGACATCCCGTAAGCGAGATCTGCCACAGATCTTTGGAGATCACCTATCATCCCCATTAACTCGAATGTAGTGGGCTCGCGAGCCTGATAGAACTGGGGGCCCAGATTGGGTGTGTGGCGGGCGACCTAGGAGGATGCGGCATATCTGCGCCGGCCTCACTCTGTAGGGTGATCCCTTGATCCAACGCGGCTGTCATAACCACTATTTCTTCTGAACTTTGCGCCATCCCTAGTCCTGCCTCGGCAAGGGGAAACACTGACTATTCTGTATCAACTTTCTGAATCCTCTGAACTGAAAGGGAAAACGGACAGCATTTCAGCCCAAAACAGATCAAAACACAAACGCAGTCAAACAACTGATCTCTACTACTGATTACTGTTCCCCAGAATCACTGTTCCCAGAACTGAACTGATACCCGCAGATATAACTAGTTCCTCAACAACACTGATACTGGTGCCCTTCGGGCCGGATACTTAATCCTGCAAACTGACATGTGTGTTCCTGCAGAGATACATTCTAGAGGCACATAGCAGATAAATGAGAGCCAAAACACCTCCCTATATTGTGGTAGGGTTTCCCTGTCCTATTTTGTCAGGGGCTAGGGTTTCACTACGCACGCAGCGGTTTCAAACAATCTGGGCTTGTAGACGTCCCCCTGAACGCCCCGGGAGGGTTACTCCCGTTCTGTTCATTATTGGGTTCACTACAGTTCGAAGGACTCAGTTTGTCACGGTTCTAAATCTTGAACCAAAGAGTCCAACTCTGGCAAATCGTTTTGAAGAAAAACTGATTTTGAAAAAAAGTGCCAAACATGGACTGCTTTGCCAGATTACAGAGTCGCCACCTAAATATTTTTTAATGGGGGAATTTAGGAAACCCTGACTCGGTGCCGAAGGCCACGTGTCACATCACCAAAGTGGTCTTGGCTCGGGAGCTTGGGTACGATCGGGGAAGGTCAGCTATGAGCACCCCCTTTCGCCCGGTCCGAAGACCAGCCTCTACTAACCATGATATCCGTTTTTGAAAACTTTATGCGTTTCTTATTCCGGTTATTAATCTAGAATTACTATGTGATGCGCACAACACAAAAGTATAGACTAGATTGCCTAACTTGGAAATAAACATTGCATATCCGTTTTGTCTCGAAAAACGTGTTAGATTTTGCTACTCGCAAGTAGGCTAAAAATGCGGATTTCAACGAGTTATTCCAACTCACGCAATCCAATCTCCACCCACAGGCATTCAAATAGTTATATCACATAAGCACTTAGCCTCATGGCAGGCATACTGTCATGTTAACATTCACACGCATGCGACATGCTAAAGCATAAAACTTACATCGTACTCTGTGCCAAAACAAGAAACCAGTTAGCAAAACATGCATGACCTAGTTTATGTTAAGTGACTAATGCATCGCATACGGAATGTAATCTAGACAGGCTCGGCTATCCTAAGCATGGCACATGAAATGCAACAACTATCACGTATTCAATTTGGAATTGAAAGTACGATGCAGTTTGTATGATGTACCGAGCCCGATGTATGTAAACAAATGCATGAATGCACGCATGCATTGCATAAGGTATGCCAATTTAGATGTGCCCTAATCTACCATCATAAGCAGGTAAATAAAAGGGTAGAAAGAAATGGGGGTTGGAAGACATGCACCCACTCACACACACTTATTACAAATTTGCCCTCGCTCAGAGGGACCAAAAGAATAATACAAATTAATTAACTACGCAAGCTAATTAATTATTACAAATTAACTAAATTAATTAACAAATTAACTAAGTTAATCAAAGCAGTAAACGCCTCGGGAAGAGGGCTCAAATGCAGCGCGCGCTTCGGAATTGGCTCGGAATCGCACTGCCATGCACGGATTGCCTCTGTTTCCCCTGCTAATCCTCCTCTGAAAATTGCCAAAGTCCCAGGAGTGCCTCTCAGGGTACCGGGGAGTACCACCGGCTGGGGTAGAGCACCACCGGCTGAAGAAGGAGGCCACCGGCACTAGATGAAGTTATCGGCTGGAAATTGACTGCCGGTCGGCACTAAATAGTGCCGGCCGGCACTTAACACCTGCAGAACCTGCAACCCCACAGCAGCAGAGGACAACAATATGCATGGCAATGTGATTCAAGGTATTTATGCACTATACACACCCCTTATCATGTTATTGACTCAAAGGGCATGTGCCTCGATTCCCGGATCACCAATCGCGCATTTCCATGCATGATGGCCCTAAGAACCAAGAATGCAACTTTGATTTCAAATGCATGCAATGCAAACAAGCAAACAAGTGTGCTCAACCTCCATCATTCTTCACCTCAAGAGGCCAAACATGCACAATGTAAATGCAACCCTAAACATGTCAACTAGGCATGCAACATGGGCTATGCAATATGTTCATGCAAAGGGTTCAAGTAAGCATGCAAGGTAAGCATGCAAACCAATGGAAGGATGGTCTTATACATGAATTGAGCAACTCTAAAAAGGCTCAAAACAGTGGCCAAAATGCTAAATCATGAGGGCCAAACACACATGCACACATGCACAAGTTAAGGCACCAACACTTAAGCATAACAAACAACCCTTAAGCACACTTAAAGGGGTACAACAATGGACTACTAGCATGCATATAAAGCTCTTGAAAATCATGCTAAACATGGTGCCAAACCGAGCGACAAAGTACACAAAGCATGCACACATAGGTCTAACATTCAAAGCAAGTCAATGGGGGATTGAACTATACTTACACAAAACAAATGTGACATGCATTAAACAACTAAAAACAGGTTTTTAGTATGTTAAAACAAAGCCAAAAGGCTACTTAGATGGCATCTAAGAGGCTTGAAACCAAAGGCATGCAACATGACCAATTCATGGAGCATTCAACACATGCTTTTAAAGCACTAAAGAAGCAACTAAGGCAAGCATACAAGCACACCGAAGGGACTGAAATGACATCTTAAATGGTTCCAAACCATTGAAATGATGGAAGCAATGCATACTACACATGCACCTACTTAAAGCATACAAGCTACAATGCAAAGGGGCTATATTAGGCATGTTAAGATTGACCCAAACGACTATGGACAGGGCCTAAAACATGACAAAATAAGCGTAAAACATTCACAAGTCTAAGCCTAAATCATGCTCAAATTAGGGCTAACAACCTAGAGCATGTTAAGGCAAAACAAGGCATTACAAAGCAACTATGCAAATCATGCAAGGAGTGCTAAAACCCACTTAGAAACATGTTAAATTATGGCAACATAAGCATGAAATGCAGCCAAGACATGCTCAAAACACAACCAAACATGGTGTTCCTTTGGAGGCCAAAACTTGCCCTTTTCAAGGACATCAAGGAGAGGGGGTGGCCCTCTCCTTCTTGGGACCTCAAGGCACCATCTTCACCACTGAAATCCCCTCAAGATTTCAGTGGTGAAGAGGCCCAAGCACCAAGGTCTCGGATCTCTCACAAAATAGCACAAAAAAATGGCCTTTTCAAGGCCTAAGGGTGGTCAAACTTACTCAAACCACCAAACACTCTTAATGAACAATAAAGAGGCTTAAAAAACAGAACTTTTATGCGTTATATACTAAGCACAAAAACAGTTCTAAACTAGGTAAAAATAAGGTACAAAAATGGGGTAAAAAGAGAGTTAGTGTCTCACCCTTGTTGACCTCTTTGACAAAGATGTAGTTGATGCTTCCTTAGGCTCAAAATCTATCAAGAACTTCAAAAACCAGCCCTTAGAACCTCAGTTGCAAGGAGAAGGTGAAACATTAGGTGTTTGTGTGCGAAACATTAGGTGTTTGTGTGCAATAGTAAGGCACAAAACACCTAGACACAAAAGAGAAGGATAGAGATAGAAGGTGTATGCAACTCAAACCCTAGAAAAAAACCAGAGCTTCTCTCTCTCTTTTTCTCTCTAACTTTCTAAATTTGCTAACCTTTTAGCCAAGAGAAGAGAGCTTCTCCTTATAGGCAACAAAGACTTACAAACTAAGTCATCCAAGGGCTCATCCCTCCATACACGTGTATGGAGGGGAAACAAGAGCTAAACAGCTGTCTAAAAATATCTCATAATGCAGCTGTAAAGCAGTCGGCAGGGCAAAATGGTCATTTTGCCAAAAAGAGTGCCGACCGGTACAAAATAGTGCCGACCGGCACAACATAGTGCCGGTGGCAACACCAGCCAGCCGGTGGCCTCTAGCCAGTGCCGGTGGTGTGTGGGGATGCCTCACAAAGCATTCCCTGCCCTTCCAAGGCAAAACACAAGTGTTTGGTGCAAAACCAGACACAGAACGGTCAAGTTCGGAGGTCCTGAGGCAAGGCGCGTAGCCGAGAACTCCGGGAACTCCAAACAAACACAATCATGGATAATCACCGAGTGTTCAAGCGGTGACGTCCAAGTCTTGAGGAAGGTCAAAAATGGGGTGTCTACAGGGCTGTGTGTTCAGAAATTCGTTATTTGGGCTGCGTGTTCAAATTTCAAAGTTAGTGGGCTGCGTGTTCACTTTAATCTGGGCTGCGTGTTCAGAAATTCGTTATTTGGGCTGCGTGTTCAAATTTCAAAGTCAGTGGGCTGGGTGTTCACCATCAACTTGGACTGTGTGTTCAGAAAATCAGAGTTAGGGCTGCGTGTTCTACTCTCAATCAGTGTGGGCTGTGTGTTCACCATCAACTTGGATTGCGTGTTCAGAAAATCAGAGTTAGGGCTGCGTGTTCTACTCTCAAGCAGTGTGGGCTGTGTGTTCACCATCAACTTGGACTGCGTGTTCAGAAAATCGGAGTTTAGGGCTGCGTGTTCTACTCTCAATCAGTGTGGGCTGTGTGTTCACTTTAACTTGGACTGCGTGTTCAGAAAATCAGAGTTAGGGCTGCGTGTTCTACTCTCAATCAGTGTGGGCTGTGTGCTCACCATCAACTTGGACTGCGTGTTCAGAAAATCAGAGTTAGGGCTGCGTGTTCTACTCTCAATCAGTGTGGGCTGTGTGTTCACCATCAACTTGGACTGCGTGTTCAGAAAATCAGAGTTAGGGCTGCGTGTTCTACTCTCAATCAGTGTGGGCTGTGTGTTCACCATCAACTTGGACTGCGTGTTCAGAAAATCAGAGTTAGGGCTGCGTGTTCTACTCTCAATCAGTGTGGGCTGTGTGTTCACCATCAACTTGGACTGTGTGTTCAGAAAATTTGAGTTAGGGTTGCGTGTTCTACTCTTAATCAGTGTGGGCTGTGTGTTCACCATCAACTTGGGGCTATGTGTTCTACTCTCAATCAGTGTGGGCTGTGTGTTCACCTTCAACTTGGGACTGCGTGTTCTACTCTTAATCAGTGTGGGCTGTGTGTTCACCATCAACTTGGACTGCGTGTTCAGAAAATCAGAGTTGGGACTGTGTGTTCTACTCTTAGTTAGTGTATGCCGTGTGTTCACCTTCAAATTCGGGCTGTGTGTTCGACAAATCAGTATTTGAGCCGTGTGTTCAATTCTTAACTAATGTGTGCCGTGCGTTCACAATCAATCAATGAGCCTAGTGTTCAGAAGTTCAGGTGTTTAAGCCCTATGTTCAGAATGCAAGCAAAGTTCTATGTCATAAGCTAAACTGTGTGTTCAAGCATGGCGAAGGTACAAAATGAGCAAAATGCAGAAAATGAAGTAAAATACCTCTCGTGCCTCATAAGAGATGTGACGACCCAGAAATTTCTCCCTCCGCTCGAGCGGAGGAGTGGCCGCTCGAGCGGACTTGTGAAACTCCCAGTATTTTTGCAGGCTGCTCGAGATTCTGAGGGTTGTAGATTCCCGCTCGAGCGTAGAAATGGACGCTCGAGCGGATGGCTTTGTTTGTCTGAGCGCTCAAGCGCAAGGTGGGGCGCTCGAGCGGGTCGCCTAGTTCAGCTTGAATTTTGAGGCACGTGGGTTCGTCTGAGGCATTTTTTTTATAAGGTATTTGGAACCTCCTTATTTTATTCTGGGGTACTGATTGTGGTGGTAATATGATGGTAGAGTGAGATTTGATCCAAAACTTTAGTTTGAATAATTTGTTTGCGACCAACCGTCACTCATTTTCCCTTTTCTGTTTCCACACTTTGAGTTTGGATGTGAGGTTTGAATCGTTGGAAAGCTTATTTCCGGGGCTTCAATTTGGGCACAAGAACGACCTAAAACGGAGTCCGGATGGGAGAGTTACGCATGTTTGAAGTTTCGGGATCTGTGCTGAAAATAGGTCCGCTCGAACGGGAATTTCTCCGCTCGAGCGGGAATTACGGGACAGCAGCTTTAAACACGAATTTTTGGATCATTTCTTCCATTTTCCTTTTCCCTTCTTCTCTTCTCTCCCTAGGTCCGAAAACCCTAGGGTTTTGATCTCCAAATACTTCCATTTCCCTTAGGTTTGAGCAAGACCTTCCACCAAGAAGTGAAGAAGACAAGAAGACGAACAACTTCAACCGATTGGAATTTCGAGATTTGGGGGATTCGTCTCAAAGCTTTGCCCCTTGCTTGATTCTTGAGGTAGGGACCCTTATTCTTTTACAATACTTGAATTCATGGATGGATTGTGGTATTTTGAGTATATAAATGCAAAATTTATGATTTTGAACATTTGGTGTCAAACTTGAGATTTGGGGTTTTATGGTTTGTGATGTTGGGAGTTAAATTGATGAGTTTAAATGATGGATTGTGAATCCTAGGTGTAGAATCATTGGGAAAATTGGAATTAAAAGTGGTAATTTAAGAAGTTTGAATTTTTGCTAAAGATCCTCATTATTTTTGAAACCCTAGATTAATTGGTGATGTTAAATACTGAGGTTGCCCAAATTAAACATAGAATCATGGAATTGGTGGGTTGAATTATACGTATACAAGTTTAATTGGATTTCTGAGATGTTTCGAAATTATGTTTAAATTTAGCGAATGAACTTTGTTATAAATGTGGAATTCATGTAATAAAGTAAAGGAAAAATTAGGGAAATAATTTAGTAAGGATCTGGAAGACATGAACTCAATTGTGGGGTGTTGAAATGGGATTCAAAGATTTAGTTTGAATTATGATGAAGTGCAAAGTGATGTGTAATTGGAATAAAGAGAATTAATTAAGAACGAAATAAGTTTATGTGATTCAATTTCTTTGTGTATTACAAATTGTGTAGGGACAACTACAGGGGCAGACCAAGCAGCCAAACACTGTGAGTAATAGTGCTTCAATATACCTCTAACCGTTAATAATTATCATTATTATCGTTCGGATCTTTGTTGTAAATGTTACATTGATATGAAGTTATGTATTGACGTTATGATTCTTGTGATAAAATTCATGTTGGTATGAAGTTATATATCTGATATGAGGAACACTATGAAACTATGGAAACATTGAAGAGGTTGTGCAATTATGTACGCTTTGTGTGAAACCTTGTGAACTATGGAACGTATTAAAGAAATTGTGAAGTTGTGAACTTGTGTGGCCAAGGGCCATTTGTGAATTACGAAATTATGAGGCCAAGTGCCTACTAGTGAGAATTGTGAATTTGTGAAATGATGTGGCCGAAGGCAATTTGTGAAGTATGAATTCCCAAGTTGTGACATTATTAAATGATACGGCCGAAGGCCATCTGTGAAGTATGAAGTGTGAACCTCTGTGGCCGAGGGCCATTTGTGAAATATGAAACCATAAGGCCAAGGGCCTACTTGTGAAATTGTGAAATATGAAATTATGAGGCTGAAAGCCAACTTGTGAATATAAAGTTATGAGGCCGAAGGCCAACTTGTGAAACTAAGAATTTAAGTTGTGCATTCATGAAGCCAAAGGCTAACTTGTGAATATGTGAACCCATCAGGCCAAGGGCCAAATTGTGAAGTTGTGAATCAACGGGATCGTTCAGAACGTATGAAGTGGATATTACAGTCTAATATCAATGTATGATTCATGTTAGAATGAATGTGAATTGTTCCGTCTCCATAAATAGTACTGAAATAATACATATGCTTTCTGTAAATAATTATCATTAATGATATGACAAACCATGGGAAATTTAGGAACATTACTGAACAGTATATTTTGTTTATGATTGATGAGGAATACTAACATTCTGTTGTCTACAAGATAGCTATGTTGATTTACAACGACTAACAGAACGAATGTGTATTATGGACCTATGGTAATTACGTGTCTCTGGAATCATTTAATCGGCAATATGTATGTACCTTTTGTTAACACTTATCAGTAACATTTGTTAAGCTATTATCAACTACGTTAGTACATGTGAATAATGGAAAAGAATGTATGTATCTTTGTATGGTTCTGAAGTTAATCTAATCTGATGATTTATGGTATGGAACAAAGTGCTACACCTTGGTGGGAGCCACCTCTTGAGTCCATACACATTTCTGTATATTTCTATTATTTCTAGGCCTATGGCCATTCTACACATTGGACTTAAAGTCACTCTGTTAAGAAAATTGGACCTATGACTGTTTGGAAATAATTCCGGGATATAATCAATCTTGTGTCTCTGCGGTTTCTGTTTTATTATTTAAACTAAACCTTATATTATTTAAGTACTATTATTCACTGAGTTTCACTCACTCTGTATTATGTTTGTGTCTGTAGGTAACCAGTTTGGACGTCAGCTCCAATCCGATGTCCACCCTTCTTTTGTCAATCCCAAGGTGCCCAAGCATTTTAGTAAGTTGGGGCATTTTGCGAAGTCCACTAGACTTTTGACTTGTATGTCAATGTCAACCTATGGTTGACTCGTATGTAATTCTTTTGTTATATGCCCTTGAGGCTAGATCTGTATATGCGTATGTATGTAGCAAATTCTCGAATATACGATCCTTGTATGTTGTTCATGTAACGCATTGTGTGTGATCCTGGCATAGTAGACATAGCTCAATGGATGTGATGCATGTTACTTTACTATCTTAAATGCTTCCGTTCAGGCCCCATATAATATATACGTCAGGTTAAGCGTCTGTTTCTGAGTAGGTCATTGCCCAAAACTTTTAGGGGCTGGTTTGGGGCGTGACAAGAGAGGTGATGCTCTGGCTCTCACAGAAGTAGATCTCTAGGTGCCCCGATCATTGAAGTCAGTAAAATGACGAAAAATAGCCCGCGGAAGAATGTGTACCGATGGGGCATATCTCTCGGGGATAAAAGGTCGGACCCTCGGGGGTAGCGTCATGGCATCAAAATCATCCCCGGCGCCCGGAGGGCCTCCACCATGAGGGAAATTACCTGCCATTTCGAAAAATCTGCAAAAAGAGCTAAAAATGAGCAAAATTAGCCAAAATTGGAAAAAGTCAACAAAAGTCAACTCTCGGGAAATGGAAAAGTCAACAAAAGTCAACTCCCGAGAAAATCTTCCAAATATTGAGACAAACTTACCTCAAGTGGTGAAAATGAGAAAAGAAGCCCCGAAATCAAAATTTAATCGGTCCAAAGTGCTTAAAACCGAATGTTTTCGCGAAAACAACTTGCGTGGGAGGCTGAAAAGCGCGTATAAAGTGCAGATCTAAAGGAGAAAATGGTTTGGGAGGCAAGAGGAGAAGTTTTCGCAGCTGTGGGTGTGAGCTCAAAGTGAATGGATGAGAGAATATAAAGAAAATGAGGCGAAAAGACAAAACTGCCCCCTGTTTTGGGCAGGTGGCCGGCCGGCCACCTTTCCTAGCTGGCCGGCCATTTGCTTTATGAAACATGGCCGGTGGCCTCCCCTTGGGCAACCAGCTAGACGGCCATGTCCCCCACATGCTCCCCTAGGTCTCTGCAAATTTTGAGGAAGATCGGAGTTCTCGGGACCTGAAAAAGTTCAAGAAAAGTGCACTTTCTGGCGCGAAATTGCTCCGCCGGAACTTCAGCTGCAATTTCTGACATGTGTCTCATCATCATTCACCGGAATCAAGGTGTATCCTTTTTGAACATATTGTAACCTCTTCGGGAAGTGAACCGGAGGCTGCGATCGACTCGCCTTCGCCGAAAACGCGCGTTTCCTTGCTCGTTGTTTCGTAACAAACGTGCACCCTGATTTGTGCTCGTTTTGCATTGTTGTGCACATAATTTGCATTCTCATGAGCATTTTGCATTGTTATGCACATTTCTTGATATTACCATGCCTCTGTGCTTGAGCATGCGTTGTCACGCACGTTCCCTTTCTTGCATTGCGATGCATTCACATCGCCGACACTGCGCGTGTCAAACTTTCGGAATCACAGGAATCCCATTGAATATATGTTGTTAGCATATTGTTCTTGTTGAATTTCTCTTTTTTGCAGGCACGATATTGTATGTACGGTTCATTTGAGGCTGGTGCGACCAGACGAATCGCGCAGGTATCGTATCTTCTCCGTGTGAGATGCGACGAGAATTGAATAATTCTCCGCATTCCCAACTGCATGAAATGTAGTCGTTGCTTTGCATTCTTGCTTAAAACTGTTGCATCTATTTGCGAATACTTGCTTCATTACAGCTTGCTGCATTTGCATGATCATTGAGTTACATCTAGCTCTGTGCATATCGCTTTGCATTTTGCCCCCTTGCCTGCGGGCACGCCTGCGGGCACATCTCTGTTTATCTTGTATGATTGTCTAAGTCTTCGGCCTTGTCAAAAATGGGTCGTCTCTGGGCTTTGACATTCACTCCCGTCATTCTTCTGACTTTCGAGTTCTGTCAAAGAAGGGCAACTGTAGACACCCCATTTTTGACCGACCTTAAGACTCAGACGTCACCAGTTGAGTGCTTAGTGATGTTGCATATTGTGCTCGTTCAGAAGTCTCAGAGTCACGGCCGTGAGCCCTGCCTCCGGACTTCCGAACCCTCTTTTGTACCTTGTCTCGGTTTGCGAGCCAGGCTCGGTTTTCTCTGTTTTTCTTCCTGAGGGGAGGGAGAGGTCCCGTAGACCATCTCTCAGTGACTGTGGGCTACATTTCGTGGCCGTAGGCCATTTTGCCCATTTCGGAGCCCGGTTCCCGGTTTTCGGAGCCGTCAGGCCGTGTGCCTCGGTTTAGGACCGTCTAACCATCTCCGATTCCTCCGGTTTTTGGCATGCATCTTATTTACTCCCTTTCGAGGGACACTGGGGCCTGAGAGACCCACTTCGTGGCCGAATGCCACTTTTGGTGCTTAACGGTCTATTTTCGAGACCCCGAACTGCGTCTTTTGGCCCCCGAGCATTCGTTTTGTATCGGTTTTTGTTCATTTTTGGCAGGTACCTCTGTTTTATCACCAGGAAGGTCACTGAAGGGTGGGAGGCCATCAATTGTCTCAGCAACCAGTTATGCTTCTCCGGCGCCCTCCGACGCCCGTTTTTCTCACTTCCGAGCCAATGTTGACCACCCTAGGGCCACCTTCTTCAACCCCAAACCACATATTTGTGTTGTACACACATGGGAGGACCCTAATATCACATGGCTGGCCAGTAACTCAACTTGAACCTTTTGAACCCCTCCTAAAAGTGGCCTATTCTCTCTCCTGTTTTAGAGTTGCCAATTTTGAACCATAGGGTTGTGTTAAGGAGACCTGGGAGGACACCAATATCTGGTGGCCGGCCACTAATTTAACTTGACCCTTTTGACCCCTAGCCGGCCGGCCACCTGCAGCAAAAGTAGCAGGCCGGCCATGATCCTTGGGAGGTGTGCTTTACAGCTGTATAGCTGTTTCCCCCAAAATATCTGATTTCGGGGGACTTTTGGTAGAAGAGGGAACTTAATCCCAAGGCTCTACACACTTTCCTTACCTTTTCCCCTCCATCCTTGCATACACACAGCAGCTCTAGCTCTCCCTCAAGGGTTGGAAAACTTGCTTTGAGCATACACATACATATCTCTCCATTTCTCTCTCAAAGTCTTGGAGTTTTGCACCATTTCTCCATCACTACCAAGCACCACCACCACCACTCCATTTCCAGCAGCTTGGGGAGCTTTCTAGTAGCTAGGAAGCAGCATTCCTTGGTCCAAGAGGTAGCAAAGAAGTGGTCTTTAAGGGTAAGTACCAATCTCCCTCTTTTGTAGCACTTTTTTGCACCATTCTTCTAGCCTATTTGCTTACTGTTTTGGGCTCCGACCCTAACTGAAAGGATTATTATTTTGAGCCATTCTTCATGTTTGTTTAAGGGCTCAACCCTGTTTGAGCCCCCCATTTGGTACTTGCTTCAATACCTCTTTGTATGCCATTATTTTGCATGGTATTTCTAGCCTATGTGTGATCTGTTTTTGAGCATGATATAAACTGTGAGTTGGCTTATTTTGAGCCCCTCTACAACATTGTAGAAGGGCTCAACACTGTTGGGGGCCTCCATGTAGCACTTACCATTATACCCCTCTTTGGCCCCCATTTTTGCATGCTTTGTGAGCTTATCTTGCTTCTGTTTTTAGGCCATGATCAGAACTGAAAATGGCCATATTTTGACCTTCTTGGCATATCTTATTAAGGGTCTTTGGCTGTTTGGTGATTTCTTTGTATACTTCATGTTATAGCCTCCTGTTGGCCTATTTCTTGCATGGCATTTTTAGCATGTTTGCATACTGATTTGAGGCTTGTCATCTACTGTAAATGTTCATTTTTTTAGGCCCTCTTCAGTGTTGTAGAAGGGTCTTTTGCCATTTGGGCTTTACATCTATCACTTGCTTCATTGCTTCCCTTGCGGAGCCATTTTTGTATGCCATTTTTTCCCTACTTGTGATTGCTGTTTGGCCATGTTTTGTACTGTAAAAATGTGATTTTTGGGGCTGCCTTGCTTCTTCTTTTTCATGTCATGTTCAAATTATGCATGTATTGTATAGCTACAAGTCATTTCGGATGACTAGTTTTGCATTTCGGGAGAGATTCCTTGCATCGGGTATTATTTCGCCTCATTTCGGGGCTGTTTTCCCCCTCATTTTGCTACTGATTTTTGCATGTTTTCATATCATATTCCGTGTCTTTGCCATGTCTCATTAGAGTGGCATTTCGGTGCCTGAGGGTCTGTTCTCGGTTTGCGTGCCTGTGGGCGCGTACTTCGAGGTGTCTTGTTTTTATCTAATGGCCTCCTATGTGAGTGTGGCTGAGGCTCTCTCATGTTGGTGTAAGCCCATTATTGCATTGCGTATGCCATTTCATCCGTAGCATTGTGTATGCCCGGTTATGTATTACCTCGTATAGCGTGTATGCCATTCCATGACATTGTGTATGTTAGGATCGCATATTAGTTGCATTTCATGCATGTCATGCATATTGCATCGTGTTCGGGATAGGAGTTAGCCCGGGCACGGGAAACGAGGTACGTTCCGTACTCCGAGTGACGGAACGTGTCTCAATTCCCAAGTCACCGACACTCCGGATTATCCGTGATGGAGTTAGGTTTTATTGTAGCATTCATGTGCATTCATCCTATATTGAGTTGTGCAATTCGGCTCCTCGGCCATCATGCATCGATATGCGTGATTGGTGACACGAGGATCGAGGCATGCATATATCTGTGAAATACATTGCTATGCCCCTTTCCTGCTCTCTGTTGCAGCATATCAAGAATCAGCGGTCTTCCGAAGCTTGGCGCGCTTTTCGAGAAACATTGCGAAACAAAGGCTAATTGGGGCATTCCAGTGGATTTCCGCGCAAGGCAGCCCAAACATACATCGTTCATCAGAAGCAAGGCAGTCCCTGGCTTGCATGCCAGTTTACAGTTTTCTTAGTTAATTTGTTAATTAATTAGAAATTTGTATATTATTCGGACTGTATTATTTGGACTGTAATATTCTTTCATTTGGGACTGTACATTTATTCGGACCCTCTGCGCGAGGGCATAATTGTAATAAGTGTGGGTGAGTGTGATGTATGTCTTCCAACCCCACGTCTTTCTTCCCTTTTATTTATCCGCTTATGATGGTTAGATTAGGGCATATTTCAATTAGCATACAGTATGACAGCATGTTTGCATCATTCATCTGTTTTGTATGCACCGGGCTCGGCGCATCATACAAACTGCATTTGTATTTCAATTCCAAATTGAATACGTGTTAGTTGTAGCATTCCATATGCCATGTTTAGAATAGCCGAGCTTGCTATAGTTGCATTTTTGCTTGTGTTGCATTAGACATTTCTGTATACTTAGGATCATACATGATTTCTAATGAGCTTCTGTTTTGGCTTGGAGTACTCGGTGAGTTTTTATGCTTCAGCACCCTTGCATGCGTGTGAGTGTTGCCATGAATAGCATGCTTACCATGAGGCTATTTGCTTATGTGATATAACTGCCTGAATGCCTGTGGGTGGAGATTGGGTTATTTGAATTGGGACAATGCATTGATTGTTTGTTTTAAGCCCACTAGATAGTGGCAAAATCATATTTTCTTAGCCCACCCGAGGGTGGCAAATCCACGTCTTAGCCTACCTGCGGGTAGCACCATCAAACCATTTTCAAACAAACAAACATGAAATGTCTTGTTCCAATTCGGGCGACTCAGTCTATACTTGTATGCTGTGCGCATCACATAGTAACCTAGGCTAAAAACCGGAATAAGAACACACAATGTTTTCAAAATCAGATATCATAGTTAGTAGAGGCCGGTCTTTGACCGGGCGAGCGGGGGTGCTCACGAAGTGACCTTCCCCAATCGTACCCAAGTTCCCGAGCCGAGGCAACTTTGGTGATGACGGACACGTGGCCTTTGGCACCGAGTCAGGGTTTCCTAAATTTCCCCATAAAAAATATTTAGGTGGCGACTCTGTATCTGGCAAAGCAGTCCATGTTTGGCACTTCTTTCAAAAAATCTGTTTTCTCAAAACGATTTGCCAGATTTGGACTCTTTGGTTCAAGATTAAGAACCGTGACATTTGAGTCCTTCGAACTGTAGTGACCCAATATCGAAACAGAACGGGGGGGAGTCGCACCCTCCCCGGGATGCGTTCGGGGACGTCTACAGTTGCCATCGATCTTTCATACATTTTTAGGATGCCATGCATGATGCCTAAGTCTTTTCTAGACATCCTAAGGCTCAATGGATTCGTGTGTGAGATAGCAACTCGTGCTCTGATACCACTTGTCACGCCCCAACCCTGCCCTTAAAAGGTTGGGCATGACCTATGCAGAAATAGACACTTAACATGATATATATATAAATAACATAGGGGCCTAAACGGAAGCATTGACATCATAGGATAATATATAAGAAAGTATGACATCCATTGAGCTACCACTACCATGCCAGGATCACAGATATCGCATAAGACGAATAGACATAAGGAGATACACATTTGAGAACAAGTTATATACATATGCATATACAGAACCAGCCCCATGGTTGGGTGTATAACAAAAACATTATATACATTTCCTCCTAAGCCAATAACTAGAGTATATGCCATAATCTAGCAAAGCACCACAAAAATGAACGGCTTCGATTAAGGGCCTGGCTATGCTTAGGCTGACAAAAGTGTGACGGTGTCAGGGCTAGGACCGACCTCCAGGTTGGTTACCTACAGAAACAGACATAACATAGAGTGAGCCAGGCTCAATGAACAATAGTACTTAAACGCGTCAATACACCATTAACATTGTAACACATATAAAAGCATAAGTAATGCAGAAATCATGTAGTGAGTCTGAATCTGTACACATTTGCCGAACGACTTTATCGGTTCACAATTTCATAGATTGGCCCTTGGCCTGATGGGTTCACACGTTCACAAATTAGCCCTTGGCTTCATCGTTTCATAACTTGGGTTCATAACTTCACAAGTTGGCCCTCGGCCTCATAATTTCATAATTTCACATTTCTTCCCAAGTAGCATACATGTTAAATATAACGTCAATAACAATAACACTTAGCGTGATTAAGATACATCTAGTACTATTACTCACTGTGTTGCGGCGGGGCACTAGGTTCTCCTGAAGCATGTTCTACACCTGCATAAAGATACAAATTAGTTCCCCTTTTTCTTGTTAAATCAATTCCTGACTCGTTTTACTTCGACTAAATTAACGAACATCAAAACAACATCAATTGCAGGTTTCGACAACATTAGAGGATCCAGCACGCAAAATGGAGAAACCCGTGTTTTCTAGCCTGGGCCGCACGTGCGGTTGTGAGCCCCGCACGTGCGGCAAAGGGTCCCGCACGTGCTTTTTTAGCAGTGTTCAACACCAAAAATTCACTATTTCCCCGCACGTGCGGCCATGACTCCCGCACGTGCGGCTGGGGTTCTCGCACGTACGGCCTTGGCCCCCGCACATGCGGCGATTCTGTTCAAAATAGTTCGAAAATTCCTTCAAAATTCCATTTTTGTTTGGGTATCTTTAGAGGCTCATCTTAACCATAAATTGATAGTCTAAAGTTCCAAATTCATGTGATTAGGAATCAAAATACATACATCAAGTGAGTATAAGTTAGATCATTACTCTTAAGGTCATAAACTCATAAACATAAACCCATAAACACATTTACTCTCATGAGATTCTAACGTAAACACATATGCACAAAACCATGTCATATAATTGAATTCAAGCAAAAGGAATTGGAGGAAAGAGTGTAGCTTCTTATAGCTACTTCAAATTAAATCCAAACATTGACAGATAAGGTTATCTTGCCAATTTCCTTCTTACACACACATAGCACCACAATCTCAACCCTTAAGTGACATGATTATGAGGATAAGATAGACATCTACATACCTTAAACTTAATTTTCAAATCCCCAACCTTCTTGATGCTCCACTCTCACTACCTTTCAATTCTTCTCTCCCTTAGTCTTTTTCCTCAGAAGCTATTTTGAATTAGAAGGTTTTTGATCAAATGGCCTAGGAACACATATATATCTTATAAAGAGTAAATAAGACAAAATCCAATCGTTTAATCATTCCCAAATCAAATTTCTGCAACCATGCTTATTATTACTTAAAAATTATGCTATTGCCAAATATAAAATCAGTTTCAGATTACCAAATCTCTAAGACTCTCAATTTCTAATTTACACATTCTAGGTGTGACAGATACTCTCCTTGCCCAACAGATATAGGTTAAATTCATAACATCTATGTACTTAAACTTAATTTCTCATGAAATTTTTCATTAAGGATGTAAATGCACAGAATAAAGGACTAAAAATATTCCAGAAACATATACGAGGGTTGGGTTATTACATAAGAGGTGACTTTGTTAATTTTATAAACTGAGGGACAAAATAGTCCTTTTACTTTCAATACTATGGGATTAGATTTCAATACCATCTATCTCATAGGATTTTTATTTATTTATTTATTTTGTACTAGGAAATAAAGACGCTCCGTGAGTGCATCATAGTATCTATGGGTCCTGGCCTTAAAGTAATCGGTTGCTGGCCAGATTTAACCCAACCAAAGGAATGGACCCACCACTAGGATAAGAGAGGAATGCACTGTTAAGGAAAATCGATGATTTCTCACAAGTAAATCAATCAATGGAAATAAAAACTAATGCGGAAAAATTAAATCAACAACGACACAAGAATTTTACTTGGTTCCCTCAATGTGAGGTACGTTCACGGGATCGAAATTCGATTCCACTATCAACCAATAGTTTTCAAACGATTACAAATGAGACACGAATAGTCTCACAAACCACCCTTAGGCGAATTTCAAATAATCACAAAATAATTAAAAGGAAATGTCTCACCAAATAAATGAACAAAAGTCTTCAAAATAAAATTGTAAAAAACCCAAAATAACTGCCTAAATTAGCTTTGAATCAGAGACAGTAGCAGTATCAACAAATCAAGCCCACAACATTGACCAAACACCAAATTGAAAATCACACAGCACCATTACCTAGGATGAATGAAAATCATTATAGCTGCCGCCCATATATAAAGAAAAAAAAAACAATATATAAAAATATATTATTGATTCTTGCGCTTTTTATCAAACCCCAGTTGCCACTAAACAGATTATTAAATGCCCATTAGGTCTCCAAAAATCAGATATAATATATTAAAAATATATTATAACTAACACTAAACCAAATTAAATTCTTTTAATAAACCAATTAGGTCCCACACTCCACTAAGAAGGTATACCCAACAATTCTCCCCCTACCAACTTAAGTGGAGACATCAAACATACCCATCAAAGTTCAACACTTTAAATGTTTGTCCCTCAACAAAGTCTTAGTCAACATATCCAAAATATTATCATCTGTGTGAGCGTTTTTGAGTTGCAACAATTTTGAATCTGACACATCACAAACCCAATGGTATCTCACATTAATGTGTTTCGATCTCAATTGAAAAGTAAAATTTTTACTCAAATGAATAGCCCTTTGATTATCACAATAAAGCACATACCTTTCTTGCTTCAAACGCAACTCTTGTAAAAATTTCTTCAACCATAACTCTTCTTTGCAAGCTTTTGTAATGGCGATAAATTCAGCTTCGATAGTTAAGAGAGTAATACATTTGCTTAATTTAGATTGTCATGCCACAGCTCCCCCTATAAATGTCATCAAACACCCTAAAGTAGATTTCCTACAATCAACATCACCAGCCATGTCGGAATCTGTGAACCCATTAAGCATTGGCTTACCATCCCCAAAAAACAAACACACCTTCGAAGTTCCTCAAAGATACCTTAGAATCCATTTCACTACTGCCCAATGTCCTTTACCCATTAAAGAGAAAACGACTCACCACACCAACGAAGTGAGCAATATACGGCCTTGTACAAACCATGGTGTACCTCAAGGAACCAACCGCTGAAGCATAAAGAATTTTTAGTATCTCTTCCTTGTCTTTCTCACTTGTAAGACATTGATTCAAACTAAGCTTAAAGTGACGTGCAAGCCAACCACCTTTGCTTTATCCATGTTGAACATTTCCAGAACTTTCTTAATGTACCTTTCGTGAGACAACCAAATCAGCCCCTTTTTGAGATCACGAACAATTTTCATACCAAGTATTTGCTTTGCAAGTCCCAAATCTTTTATAGTAAACGAGTCCAATTTCAACCTGTTAATAATAGTATAATCTCGACCCACAATTAATATGTTATCAACATAAAGCGAAAGGATAATAAATTTTCCATCCTAAATTTTTTTTTCACAAACACACAATGATCCGAAGTGGTTTTAGAAAAATCATTATTCATCATGAAAGAGTCAAATTTTTTGTACCATTGTCATGGGGCTTTCTTAAGGCCATACAAACTTTTTTCCAATTTGCAAACAAATTTCTAATTTCCTTTTTCCACAAAACCCTCTGGTTGCTCTATATAAATTTTTTCTTCAAGATCACCATGAAGAAATGCGGTCTTCACATCAAGTTGGTCAACTTCAAGATTCATACTTGCAGTCATGCCAAGTACAACCCGAATAGAAGACATCTTTACAACCGACGAGAAAATTTCATCAAAGTCAACACCTTTCTTTTTCCCAAAGCCTTCCACAACAAAACGTGTCTTGTACCTCATATTCTTGCCATCATTTTTCAATTTGAAAACGCACTTATTTTTCAGAATTTTCCACTCCTTAGACAACTTCACTAGATCATAAGTGTGATTTTCAAGTAAGGAATTCATTTCCTCTTCCATAGCCTTTTTCCAATCATCTTTCTTTGCATGCTCAATTGCTTCTTAGTAGCTTTCGGGCTCCCCTTGATCAAAAATCAACACAAATTTATTGGGAGGATACTTTCTTAAAGGTTACCGGTCCCTTGTAGATTTCCTCAACGCAAGTTGTGATAGCGGTTCTTGAGTTAGATGCTCTTCCTCAATTTCTGGCTTAACTTTATTTGGAGTAACATCGTCATCTACATCTTCAAGAGGTGGTTTCACATCTCCCCCATTTTCATCATCGACCAAAAATGAAGGAGATAGATCCATGTCAACAAGATCACTAGTTTTTGGCTCCGATTGATCACCTTTGCCAAAATCTTCAATTGTTTGATCTTCAAGAAACACAACATCACGGCTTCGAATAACTTTCTTGTCGACCAGATCCCATAATCTATAACCAAATTCATCATGCCTATAGCCAAGAAAAATACAATGTCTTGACTTGTTATCAAGCTTGGACCTTTTATCCTTTGGAATGTGAAAAAAAACTCGGCAACCAAACACTCTCAAGTGCTTATAAGGCACATCTTTGTTGGCCTAAACTCTATAGGGAATATCACCATTCAAAAGGTAGAAATTAGACAAATTGATCATGTCAACAGCTGTCCTCATTGACTCACCCTAAAAGGATCTTGGCAATTTAGCATGTGAAAGCAGACTCCTTGTTCTTTGCACAATAGTGCGATTCATCCTCTCTGCAATGCCATTTTGTTAAGAAGTCTTTTTAACTGTCTTTTCATGCCGAATACCTTGGTTACGACAATACTGATCAAATGACCCAATGTATTTACTACCATTGTCTGTTCGGATACACTTCAATTTTTGCCCTATTTCTCTTTCAATCATGGCCTAAAAATGCTTAAATAAATCTAAAACTTAATCTTTAGTTTTAGTGCAAAAGTCCAAACTTTTCTTGAATAATCATCAATGAAAGTAACAAAATAAAGTGCACCACTATGTGTTCTAACTTTCAAATGACCACAAACATCCGAATTAATCAACTCCAATATATTTTCTTTTCTAGAAGCAACATTTTTATGAAAAGAAACTCTATGTTGTTTATCTGTCAAGCAATGAACACAAGTTTTAAGATGCGTACCTTTGAAACTAGGTAAAAGCTCTTTCTTGAACAAAACTTGCAGCCTCTTTTCACTTATGTGCCCAAGCCACTTGTGCCATAATTCGGTAAAAGTATCATCCTCAAGTGCATTGATAACACCTTTACAAATTTTTTCTTGTATCGAATAAAATGTGTGAGTCTTCTTGCACTTAGCCACCACAAAAGATCCCTTTGTGAGCTTCCATTTTCCATCACCAAATTTGTTGTTGTAGCCTTCATCATCTAACTTCCCGGTAGAGATCAAATTGAGGCAAATGTCTGGAACATGCTTCATATCTTTAAGCAACAACTTGCAGTTCAAATTTGTTTCCAAACAAACATCACCCATGCCAACAAACTTAGACAAACCTCCATTACCTATTCGGACACACCCATAATCTCCTTTGGTGTAGGTAGTGAAGAAATCAACTTGAGAAGTCACATGAAAAGAAGCATCGAAATCAATCACCCAATTGCTCTCTTGGCTCACAAATTGACACAATCATCTTCACAAACGACCATGAGATCACCATCGATAGTAACTGTCGTTGTGTCTTCTTGCTTCTTATCCACACTTTTGTCAAGCCTTTTCTCCTTGTTCTTGAGCTTTCAACATTCCCGCTTCATGTGTCCTTTCTCATGGCAATAATAGCACTCAATGTTTTTATTTGAAAAAGAACCATCTCTTGATTTGTCATGGCTTTGATCACGACCACGACCACGATGAGTCTTACCCCTCGCCTTTGTTTTCCTTCGGCCTCTCACAACAAATTCCTCTGAATGAGAAGAACCTGCTAATTTTCATCTAGTTTCTTCATTCAATAAACTACTAGTGACTTAGCTTATTGTGACAACTCCATCAAGCGCCGAGTTACTAACCGTCACAATTAAAGTCTCCTAACTTTCGGGTAAAGAACTAAGTAGTATCAAAGTCTGCAACTCATCATCAAAAATAATTTTCATAGAAACAAGTTGGTTAACAATACTCTTTATTTCATTTAAATATTCCAGAATAGACTGCCATCTTTATATTTTAAATTAACCAACTTTCAAAATAGAAAAGCTTTATTTGTAGCTGATTTTCTGTCATAAAGACCTAATTTTTTTTCCATAAATCATGTGCTGAAATTTTAGTAGCAACATGATGAAACATACTGCCATCGATCCATTGATGAATAACACCAATGGCTTTTTGATTAAGCCTCTTCCATTCATCATCTTTCATGCCCCCAGGTTTTCCACTGTCACCCCTCAATAGGTCTTCCATTTTAGTTTTCCAAGTTACCCAATTGCTTCCATCGAAGCTAAACATACGACCCACATTCCCCTCCATTGATTTACACAAATAAATAAATCCAAATAAATCGTAAATTTTGATACCAGTTGTTAGAAAAAATTGATGATTTCCTACAAGTAAATCAATCAATAGAAATAAAAACTAATGCGAAAAAATTAAATCAATAACGACGAAAGAATTTTACGTGGGTCCCTCAATGTGAGATATGTCCACGGGATCGAAATTCGATTCCACTGTCAACCAATAGTTTCCAAATGATTACAAATGAGACACGAATGGACTCACAAACCACCCTTAGGTGAATTCCAAATAATCACAAAATAATTAAGAGGAAAGATCTCACCAAATAGATAAACAAAAATTTTCAAAATAGAATTGTAGAAAATTCAAAATAATAACCCAAATCAACTTTGAATCAGAGACAGCAGTAGCATCAACAAATCAAGCCCACAGCATTGACCAAACACCAAATTGAAAATCATGCAGCACCGTCACCGAGGATGAATGAAAATCATTATAGCCGCCACCCATATATAAAGCGAAAAAACAATATATATAT
Organism: Camellia granthamiana; assembly: GCA_036172215.1. NCBI lineage: Eukaryota > Viridiplantae > Streptophyta > Magnoliopsida > Ericales > Theaceae > Camellia > Camellia granthamiana. The sequence goes on along the minus strand of CM069909.1, from coordinate 86,074,023 downwards.
ATATAAATATATTATTGATTTTTGAGGTTTTTATCAAACCCTGGCTTCCACCAAATAGATTATTAAATACCTATTGGGCCTCCAAAAGTTAAATATAATATATTAAAAATATATTATAACCAATATCAAATCAAATAAAATTATTTTAATAAACCAATTGGGTCTCATACTCCACTAAAAAGATATACCCAACATGCACCAATCCCAACACAAGAGACAGTGTCGTGATCATAGTATAGTGCAATCAGCTTCACCGTTTTAAAACGGGGCAATAGTCGCTCCCCCAAAAGTTGAGTTCTGCCCACATGTATAGAAGAAAAGCACATTTCCATCCCACCACCATCTCTAGTGGTATCTCTCTCATAGGATTGCTAATCCCTCCTTTAGATGTTCTTTTGATTTCTTTAGATGTTCTTTTGATAGTCTCATGAAATTTTTAATCCCATAATAATTCTTCAAAACGAACATGATTTTATAAATCCTAGTTTACTGTTAATCCAATCTCATCTTCTAACTATGCAGACAAACAGGTCATAAGCTTTTGCATTCTCTTTCCAGGAAACTTCCGTTCAGTTGGACATTAACATTTAAAAGTCATCCACGTAGGCTCTACCAATGTAGGAACTCTTAATGCTCCAACTTTATGGCCAAATTTGTCCCTCATATAAAACTGTATAATAATAAATATGAATTAAAAAGAAAAAAATTTTAAAAAAAAAAAAAAGCAAAGAAAGAAGTAGAAGCAAAAGCAATACAAAACGAAACATAGTGGTCAGGGCACTTGAGGATGATCAACGAGTTAAATATTTAAATGTTTAAATTTATGAAAAATGTTATGGATCCTAAATATATTATCAAATTTTTTACTAAACTTTTTACATGGGTATGGAATCCACACAAATCACATGTGTGAGTCTCACACTCATGTGAGAGGTTTGATAGAAAATTTGATAATTTATTTGGGATCCCTAACATAACTCGTAAATTTAGTTTACAATTTTAACAAGTTTTAAAATTTGTTTAAGTTTGATTCGTTAAATTTTTGAATTAATATAAAATGAGTTTTTATCAAATCGAACTCAAGCAGTTTAATATTTTTATATAATTTAAGGCTTATTATCAAACTGAACTGAACGAATAATTAACTGTTTAAGTTTGATTTGAAAATTTTAACGAATTTCAAAATGAGTTCAACATTGGCTTATTTATTTAACGAATCAAGCTCAAATGAGTCAAACATGCGTCAAACTTGAACTAATTGGTTCATTTATCACCCCTATATTAATGTTCATTTTATTTTATATATATATATAATTTCAAAGGTCCTTCTTGAGATGGATCATTAGGAAATAAAAGGGAAAACAAAAGCAAAAAAGGCATCAATCTTTTGCATAGAATTTATTTATTTATTATTTTTAATGACCAGTTTTTAAGATTAGATCATGGAAAATGGCTCTCTAGTCCAAGTATTGAATGAGGGAACAGTTCAATATCTTAATTTGTGTCATCTCGACATTTTTTATAAATCAAAAATTCATATTTATCTACCCATTAACTCATTAAACATTAGGTTAAGTTGTTTTCACTCATATCTAATATAGTTTGTAGTATATGGATACAATTTGAACTATTAATTTATAAAAAATACCAATGTGACAAATATCAGATCTCCAAAGTGGACACAAACGATCGGCTCTAGATCATTACAGGAAAAAGGACATATTGCAACGTTCTTTTTTTTATGGCGTTCATCAAAATGCCATTATAGATTAATTAAACACAATGTTTTGAAAACATTGTCTCTAATCTCGATTCAACTGTGCCATATTGGGTCAATCTATTGACACTGTCCAAAATTCCGTCTCTTTCAAAATGTCTCTCACTTTCTCTGTCTCTTCCACAACTCAGTCTCTCTCTTCCGTGATATTTAGTCTCTCTCTCTCTTCCAAAACCCTCAATTTGAAGCTCTAGTTCACACTGTCACTTTCACTCTCATTCTCAAACAAACTCACTCTGTCTCTCTCAATTTCAAACACATACTCTCTCTCTCGCTCGATTTCAGATCTGTCGATGATTTGAAGGCCTCTCTCTCTCTCTCTCTCTCTCTCTCTCTCTCTCTCCATTGCAGATTTTGAAGTTTGGTTCTCCAGATTTACGATTCTCTTTCGATTTTGGTTCTCATCTCTTTTGATTTTATGAGTTTCAATTCGTTTAGCTTCTTTCTATTTTTTTTTCTTTTTTGAAGAGTGTAAAAGGGGTTCACTTGAGCCCACTAATTAATTAGGCCTAATCGAAGCCCAATCAGAAAGCCCAAAAATTAATGAGCTTGGAGAAATTATTGCTAAATAGGCCAAGTGAATTCTATTAAGCGAGCCCACAAGAAAGTCAACAAATTGGGCCAATAAGGATACATTTCAAGCATATATCTCTCAAGAAAGCCCAACAAGCCCATTCGAGGAGATCCAAATCATACGGGTGTCTGAGGAGGTTAACTGTTGCTTTCAGAAGAGATGAAACCCTCGGAGAAGATTCTCCGAGGTATTTGCTTAGTCTTGAAAGGGTTCAGAACCACGAACCTAGAGACCTATTTAAGCTCAGACTCGAAAGGGTTCAGATCTACGAACCTAGATCTGAAGCGTTTGGCTTCGAACGGATTTGAACATAATCTAGAAGCCGCTCCATTAATGAGTCCCAGAACACTTGCAGGCTCAGAGCTTTCCGAGATCTACGCACCAAAACTATGGGCGTAATGGAGTCCGAGCAAAGGACCCGATCTTGAGGAGGGTGAATGGAGATAAATTCACTCTTCAGTTAAACTAGCCTATACCTGGGTCGAGGTGACACGATCTAGGGGGTCTCTGAGATTCGACAATATTTGCGATAGGGCATTCTCTTCAACTACCCCTGACCTTTCTGTGGCAGGGCGTCCTCTGGGACTACCCATGACCCTTTGGGATGATTGGGGATCATTGGTTAGGTGTGGCTAAAAAGAAAGGTTCGCCGAAAGGTTGATCTCCTCTTCGAGGTTTTTCTCATTCTTAGAGAGGTCAACTCCTCGGACAAGGTAATTAGAGAGAATATTTCCCATGTGCCTTGCACATGGCCTCCATCTTACATCATGATGTGCCTATAAATAGCACCCACCCTTAGCTTTACAAGGGATGGATTTGGAGAGACAACTCTTGGAAAAGAACTAATTTCCCTTCTCCATTATCTATCTTGAAAGTGAAAGTGGGAGATCCATGGGAGAGTCTTGCCATTATTCTCTCTCTAACTACTCTGCCTTTTTCTTCACACAATCTCTTATCTCCAGAATCTCTTTGCTATTTTGTTCCTAGTTGGGACCGTTGAAGAATCTAAACCTCTCATCATTTTTAAAGAATTCGGATTTTCCTACGATCTTCGAAGATCTTCGAATTTTCCGATAGCATTCTTGAACCCTCTCCTACAAAGAGTGTATACATTCGAACTCATATCTTGCATCTCAATCAGTTGCTTCTCTATTTTATTTTTTTATTTTTTTTGTTGAAGAGTGTATACATTTGTTTTGTATGAACTCAGATCTCTGAGTTTTTTTCAAATCTATTTGAGATCTATATATATATATAGAGCGATATGTATATGTGCTTTCTCTGATATTGATGTTCATTGTTTTGGTTTGTCAATTTCTATGTCTTTTCTCTGATAGAAATCTATATATATAAACATGTGTGTGTGTGTATGTGTGTGTGTGTGCGCGCGCACATGTTTTAGCAATCTCTGATGGAAATCTTTTTGTTGTACTTCTGATTATCATCTCCTTGGTGTATTGGTTGGTGATTATAAAGAGAAGAATAGGTAAATGATACTACTTTTATTTTCATTCAACTTGTATTTGTTCCTGTTAAGGTGTTTGTTGGTTTGCAGCTAAGGTGTTTGTTGTTATGCTTCTTAGGGAGGCTGAGCTTACTTTATTAGAAACTGCTGGTTTTTATATTTTTGTTGTCAAGGGTGTTGTTTATAAGGGCTTTCTAGTTATAGTATTGCCTAAAAAAAATATTTGTATATATGTGTGTGTGTGTGTGTGTGTGTGTGTGTGTGTGTGAAACTATTTTTCATTTATCGTGCATGTGTTCCTGTTAAGGTGTTTGTTGGTTGGTAGCTAAGGTGTTTGTTGTTATGCTTCTAGTTGTACTATTGCCTTTCACTGATTTAAATAAAAATGGAAACTACGTGGGCTTAATTACTAAGTTGTTATGTCTTTCAATATTATTTATGCACCCTAAAGATTTATTCACCCTATATTGGAACTGTAATGATTATATAAAGCACAAAGCTTTAGCACAACTTCACCAGAAGGTCTCTGAAATTGAAAAACAGTTAGTTTGCACAAAAACAAAGCAAATAGCTTCATATTTATTTATTTATTAATCGAAGCAAATAGCTTTATATGAAACCTTATAATGTAGATCAAGTGATTAAGTATTCAAATACCACTTCAAACATAACAGATCTTCAAAAGAACAATGAACTTAAGCAGAACAAAGACGATTAATTCGATTGAACTTGATTACTGAAAAGGTGATCCAAATGATTTCTCTGAATTTTTCATCCGACACCACATGGCATTCCTATTAAGTACTTGCCATTGTAATGTGCTATTAATTACAATCATGGAATTTTTTTGCTTTGTGATCAATCAGGATAATTTGAGAATCAACACTGCAATCTCCTCCATGACTCCACTTGAGGTGCCACAAATTGAGAAACCAGTGAAAATGCCACTTGTTAGTACAGTTCATATTACTCTCTCAAACATAGTTCTTTATCAGCTTGAGGTCTCTAATTCCACTATCAAATCTGGAGATACCGGCATAACTATTGTAGCCAAGGCATATTTGAACGTGAATTGGAGCTCACTATGGTATTTCATTGTTTTCGTTTTCATCGTCGTCGTCGTCTACTAGATCAACGATCTGAGCAGGGGAAACCTTTTTTCCTAATATACAATCTTTGATTACGAGAATCATTTTTATGTTTTGTCTATTCATAGTAGATATCTGGCTAAATATCGCTTAACAAGATATATATATATGATAGTCTTTCTTGGTAATATAGGTACAGTTTCTCATTCCTAAATCACTACTTTGACACAAATCTTTTACTGTGCTGTAGCATTCTGATCAGTGCTTTTTTGGATATATTCCATGTCTCTTCTAGTCGATGATGGTTGATTGTTTCAGGCATTTGAGGTCCACAAGAAGTTTGACGCCAACAAGCACGTGGACTGAAGAGTACATATATTTTGGATATATAAAAATTGTGAATAGCTTGATACATGGTTGGCGCATGGATATGCAAATTTGAGCCATTTGTGTTCATTGTTAAATTCTCAAGCTGCCTTCTTTAGTAAATTCTTTGGTACATTTTGTGGGTTGAGTGAAGTTAGGAATGGCAATAGACCAGGGTGGGGCCGAGGATCACATCCCTCGTCCTCGATCTTTGATGGTGCAAATTCCCCAGTCCCCATCCCCGTCCTCGATCCCCGACGAGGAACCTTTCATCGTCCCCTAACGGGGATCGGGGTTCCCCGATCCCGAAAATTCCCCGGCCAAAAATAAAATAAAATCAATGAATAAAGATCCAAATCCAAAACATAGATCCAAATGAAGACCTATTCAACAATTTGTGAGATCCAAATCCAAATCAGTGAATGAAGACCTATTCAAACAAAACACTGTAGACGTGCCTGAACGTCCCAGCTCCGCGCACGAATGGCGCGAAATCCGTTTTGTTCATTAGCTGCTACAGTTCGGACTCAATGTCACGGTTCTGAATCTAATCTCGCAAAGTGCAATGCAAGACCGATAAATCACCAAAGAGTCCAAATCCGGCAAATCGTTTTTGGAAAACTGATTTTTATAAAGAAGTGTCAAACATGGACTGCTTTGCCAGATACAGAGTCGCCACCTAAATGTTTTATTTTGGAGAATTTAGGAAACCCTGACTCGTGCCTAAAGCAACGTGTCCGTCATCACCAAAGTTGCCTCGACTCGAGAACTTGGATACGAGAGGGGAAAGGTCATGCAATGAGCACCCCCGCTCGCCCGATCAAAGGATCGGCCTTTACTAAGCATGATATTTTGTTTTTGAAAACACATGTGTTCTTATTTCGGTTTATTAGCTAGCTTACTACGTGATGCGCACAACATACAAGAATAGACTAGATCACCTAAGTTGGAACAAAACATCTCATGTTTGTTTGAAAATGGTTTGAAGGTGCTACTCGCAAGTAGGCTAAGACGTGGATTTGTCACCCTCAAGTGAGCTTAGAAAACATGATTTTGCCACTCTCAAGTGGGCTTAAAACTCGCATTTCAATGAATTGTTCCAATTCAAGCAATCCAACCTTCACCCACAGGTATTCAGGCAGTTATATCATTTAAGCAAATAGCCTCATGGCAAGCATGATGTCATGGCAATCAATAACACACATGCAGGATACTAAAGCATAAACACTTACAGTGTACTCCGAGCCAAAACAACAACTAGTTAGTAATCAATGCATGATCCTAGCTATGTTAAGATGCCTAATGCAACAGATGCAAAAATACAACTAAAATAGGCTCGGCTATTCTAAGATGGCATATGAAATGCAACTTGATAACATGTTGTTGAACACGTATTCAAGTAAATGTATTGAAATACAATGCAGTTTGTATGATGCACCGAGCCCGGTGCATGGAAGACAGATGAATGAATGCAAAACAAGCAAGCATAAGGATGCTAATCAAAACATGACCTAGAACTAACCATCGTAAGTGGTTAAGTAAAAGAGAGAAAGACGTGGGGTTGGAAGACATTCACACACTCACGCACACTTATTACAAAATTTGCCCTCTCGACGGAGGGTCCGAATGAATAATACAAGCTAGCTACGCTAAGCTATTCTAACTAATCTAATAATCTAATTAGACTAATTATTACATAATCAAATTGAATATTAGCTAAGCTAAGCTAATTAAGAATTTACAACGATGAATTAAATTAGCTAACACATTAACTAATTAATTACAAATTAACTAACTATACAAAGCAGTTAAAATGGCCTCGAGAAGATGGGCACATGCATGCTCAATCGACTTCGCTCGGAAATCCGTTGCCATGCCTCATGTTGCCTCTGTTTGCACTGTTCTGCACCTCTGAAAATTATGCCAACTTCGGTGATGCTTCTGACCTACCTCATGGACATTCTGAGAGGTCATCGGCCAAGAGGGGTGGCCATCGGCCAGTGGATAATGGTCATCGACCAATTTTGAGACTATCAGCCAAATACTTGTAGCCGATCGGCACACTAGATAGCCGATCGGCCATCTCTTCCTGCAAACTCCTCCTTTTGCTACAGCAGAGTACAAACAGAGGCATGGCAATACATTTGCAAGAAAATGTTTGTACAACCACACTCCTCATCATGTTTGAAGCTCAAAGGAGTATAGTGCTCGACTCTCGAGCCATCAATCACGCATTTTGATGCATGATGGCCAAAGAGGCCAAGTTGCACAAATCAATATGGATGAAATGCACAAAAACACATAAATGCCTTAACCTCTATTATGCATGACCAAGAGGGTCGGCGACCAAGAATTGAGGCACGTTTCATCACTTCAAGTATGAAACGTCCTTCGTTCCTCGTGCTTGGCTTAACACCCAAACCAAACACAATGCAATGCATGCACAACTTAACAAAGCTAATGGCATGTGAACAATGCAATGCAACCTAAACATGTAAACAACATGGCATGCAACAAGTATGCAACATTGTTATGTAATGCAACTAGCATGCAACAACATGCAATGTACCAAGCATGCAACAACATGCAATGCGACAAGTATGCAACAGCATGCAAAATGGACTTAAAATAAAATGGACAGATCTCAATCATGCCCAAATCAGTGGCCAAAACACCAAAACTAAGGCACCAAAAGGCAAAACATGCATGCACACATATTGGTCCACAAGCTAGGCAACAAGAACACAACCCTTAGAGGCACTCAAAGGGTGACAAAAGTGAAAGTGTAGCAACACTATAAGCTCTGAAATTAAGTATGGAATGATGCCAAATCAACCAAGCAAGACAAGTATGGCATGCAAGAAAGCTCAAAGCTTGAAACTAGCATGGGAACTTGTACCAAAGCCACATGAATCAAACCCCAAAGGGCCAAGGACAACCAAAACAATCCTAGATCATGCCAAAATGAGTCTAAAACATGCGTGGGCCAAAGCTAAAACAAGCCAACATGAAGGGCATAAGGCATGATGCATGCAAGGCTAATAAAGAGGGTTACACTACACCTACCAAGACCAAGCATGGCATGACTCAATCAATAAAAATTAGAGTTACGGCATGTCAAAATAAGCCCAAAAACCCACTAAGATGGCATCCCAAAAGCTTAAGCAATAAGACATGCATAATGGCTCATGTTCAAAGCTTAAAACACAAACCTCCCAATGCATGGAAAAGGTGACAAATGTGAGTGCATGACCACACTATATGGACTGAAATCACATATGAAATGATGCCAAATCATGAAAATGGTCTAAAAAATGCATACTAGTGACTTGGACACTCAAAACTAACAAGCTAGAATGCACTATGGCTATACAAAGCAATGCATGCATGACTAAAACAACATCAAACAGAGCTCAAGCATGGTAAAACATGAGGGAAAGCTTCTTTGAGTTGAGCCAAAACATGCAAGAATGATAATCTAAACACAAGATGCATGTTAAGGCAATAAAGAGGATTACACTACAAGTGGATGGTGCATGCAAGAGGCTATCAAACCAACCTTAGACAGAGGTATATCATGTTAAAATAAGGTCTAATACATGCTAAGATGGAGCCAAAACAAGCTTAACAAACATGTTACTTTTGTGAGCCATCAATACAAGCATATGAGACATAAAGAGAAGGGATGACCCTCTCCTATTTGGGACCTCAAAACACCATGTCCACCACTGAAAATCCTCTGGATTTCAGTGGTGAGAAGGCCAAAAACAAGGTGGTCCCAAAAGATTAAAAGGAAGGCACAAGAACAAGACCAAACAAGGCCTAAGAGGGGATAGACAACCTCTAACACAAAAGTAACCTTAAACACACATTACAAGCATGAAAAATTAGAACTTTTTACAGTAGAAAGTTAAGCTTAAATCAGCATGCAAATAGGTCCAAAAGCTTAAACCAAAACAAGGATTTAAAGGCTGGTTGACTCACCCTTGAAGAACACCTTCAAGAACACAACTCGAGCACTCTTTTCTGACCAAAACCAGTCCAAAAACACTAACACCAGCTCCTAAGTACCTCAGCAACAAAAGGATGGTGTTCTAGTAGTGCTTTAGTGCAAAAGTATGAAGAAAATACACTTTTGAGCACAAACTAGGGTAAATATGGAGAGAGAGGTAAAATATAGAAAGAGAGTGATATATGTTTTGTATCTCAACTTTTCAGAACCTCTGGAAAGGGAGAGGGGTCTCCCTTCTTATAGAAATTCAATTCTCAAGCTTGTTGAACAAGCTGGAGTCTTGATTCAATCCCTCCATACACGTGTATGGAGGATGAGATATGTGCTTACCAGCTGTCATAGCTGGCACAAAAATATCTACAAAAGTAGGTGGAAAGGTCTTGGCTAAGAAATATGGCCGATCGACCAAAAAGAGTGCCGATCGACCAAAAAGAGTGTCGATCGGCCACCACTTATGGCCGATGGCAAGAAAACAAGGCCGATGGCACAAGGCCTTAGCCGATGGGTTGTAGGGATGGCCAACAAGCCACCCTCTTCCCTCAGAAGCAAAAACCACAAGTCCTTGGTCCACAACCAAGCACAAAAACAAACAAGTTAAGAAATCCTAAGGCAAGGCGCGCAGCCGAGACCTTCGGGAACTCAAAACGAACACGAGCATGGATGATCATCGAGTGTTCAAACGATGACGTCCAAGTCTTGAGGACGGTCAAAAATAGGGTGTCTACAAACACAGATTCAAATCCAAACACAATTTGTGAGATACATAACATCACAACAAGATCATCATCTTCCAGATCTGACACTATTCAACAAACCTAACACTATTTAAATCTAAAAATTTATGAGCTGAAATGTTAAAAAAAAAAAAAACAAACAAACAAACAAACAAACAAGTAAACAAACAAACAAAATCATATCTGAATCCATATATATATATAAATATCAAGATTGATCAAGATTTTTCAAAAACAAAATCATAGATCTTTTCAAAAAAATCTTGGAACCATGGCAGAGTAGAAATAGATCTTGGTCTCCATGGAAGAGTAGATCTTAATCAGGACGATATTGGGATGCTTTACCATCTTCATCACCGAGATCTCATGAATTAGTCCTGCAGCTTAGCCAACGGCAAAAACAACTAAAGACGGCAGTCTGCGGTGGCGAAAGAAATGTCATCGACAATCGAAAGGAGGGAGAGAGAGAGAGAGAGAGAGAAGGTAAAAAAGAAAAAGAGATGTGAGGAAAAGAGATCGGTTTTTTCTCGATCGAAGCACTACATTCAAGATCATACAGAGATGAAAGAGAAGGAGAGAGAAAGAGAGACTCTGAGTAAGTGAGAGAAAGAGAGAGAAAGAGAGATGAAAGACAGTGAGGAAGAGAGAGAAATATGAGGATGAGGAAGAGAGAGAGAGAGAGAGTACATCAGAAAGTATATATATATATCACTTAGGGGCAAACGGAGCTGGGGCCGAGGCTTGGACACTTATCACTGTCCCCAACCCAAAATTGTTTGGGGATTGATTTTTAAATACCATCCCTGTCTCGTCGAGGGTATTTTTCGGGAAAAAACTGTTCAAATGGGGGTCGGGGGATTGAGTCTCCGTTGGGTTGGTTTCAAATTGTCATCCCTAAGTGAAGTAGCTTCTATATGTGTGAGATTCTTACAAATAGTTCAACAATTCCTATTGTTCACGGTATTCATGTATGATGTCCAATTGCTCTCAGGTTGTCTTGATAAACAAGAGAAGAGCAAGAAAAGTACCTCTGAAGTGGAGTTGACTGGAATGGGGGTCATGAGGACCAGGCTGCAGGAGTGCGCCAGTCTAAGTGTTATACCTCATAAAGAACGTCCGTTGTCTTTTCTTTATTCTATTAGCTATTTTGTAATATATCCTGTGGGTATGCAGTTGATGAAACTTGTATCTGTTGAACCACTCCATATGCTATGTATATTGATTTTGCTTGCCTTCACGTATCCCTACGAGTTGTGTAGGAGATCTAAGTCTACTGGTTGTAGTGTAGTGTTGCTCCAGTTTCACTATAGTTTCACTGCTGCTGCCTCTTCAAAATGGAATTGGTACAATTGGGTTTTGCTTGGAATTACAGTATGTGGAAAACCTACTATTTTGTTGTATTGCTAGTAGGAATGGCAACGGGGTGGGGCGGGGCCGAGGATCGTACTCCCCATCCCCGATCCCTGATGGTAGAAATATCCCTGTCCCCGGCCTCGATCCTCAATGGGGAACCTGTCACTGCCCTCACCCCCGCCCCCCAACGGGGATGGGGTTTCCCCGACCCCAACAAGTCCCCGGCCCAAAAAAAAAAAATTAGCTTCAGATCAGATTTAACAACAGATTTAATACTAATGAACAACAACAACAGATTTAACATATATATTCAGCTCCAGATCTGAGGATCATCAACAACAACACACCCAAATTCGTCTCTTCAGTCCTAACTTATGTATTCGATAGATTCAACATTCAAAAGCTATGTATTCGACAGATTCAACGGTATCTCTTACACCAGATTCGTGTCTCACTCCTCAACTCGGATCTTGGCATCGGTGACCAGAACTTCCAGATCTAAAGAACAAAATCAAAAAACAGAGAGAGAGAGAGAGAGTAACTAGAGAGAAGGTACCGTGAGAGAGAGGAGGAGGAGATATCGTGAGAGAGAGATGAACAGCTGCTAGTGAGAGAGAAGAGAAGAGCCGCCGCCGTGACGCCGTGAAGGAGAAGTGACGCCGGTGAGAAAGAGGAGGAGACGCCGACGTCGTGAGCACCGCATCATAGAGAGAGAGAGAAGGAGAGAGAGGAGAAGAAAGTCTGCGAGAAGAGAGGTGAGTGGAGAAGAAAAGGGCCTTAAAACTCTCAAAAGTAACCTAAATATATATATATATAACCTAAACATATATACATATTCGGGGATTATACGGGGATTGCTGGGCCGGGGCCGTGTTAGGACCGGGGCCAGGGGAATCACTCCCCGTTCCCAGCCTGAAAATCATCGGGGATTTAATTTTTAATACCATCCCCCGCCCTATGGGGATAATTTTCTGGGAAAACCCGTTCTAATCGGGATTGGGGGATCGGGTCCCCGTCGGGCCAGGTTTAAATTGTCATCCCTAATTGCTGGTCACTGTTGTGTTGTTATGTTGCTGCTGTCTGGCATCACAGATGATGGATGTGTGAAAACCCTAATACTGTGTTTGGTTGTTTGGTTGGGGGATTTGAGGAGGGATTTAGATAGGAAAATGAAAAAGGTAGGTGAAATATAAATAAAATATACCTATATTTTACATAGTTTCACGCACATTCTCTTTTTCTTTCCAAATTCCTCCTTAAATTCCCCAATCAAACACAGCGTAAGGGAAGGAATGAATTATCTAGGGCTTGAGAATTGGAATATGGAAGGGGGATTGGATCTGGGACACTCTGAGAGTATAAAGAGAGAGAGAGAGAGAGAGAGAGAGAGAGAGGGTAATAATGTACCTGTTTGGTACAGCTTAAAAGCTGCTTATTTCAGCTTTCAGCTTAATTTAAGCAATTTTGATGTGTTTGGTTTAGCTTAGAGCTTATAGCTTATTGGAAGTCAGAAATCAGCTTATTCTTTGAGTGGGGCAGGAGATGCTTAATTTATAAGTCAGAAATCAGCTTATGTTCATAGTTATAAGCTATAAGTTGTTTAGGCATAAGCTATAAGTACTTTCCCACAGCTCTACCAAACAGGGCCAATAAGTAAGAAAAATATTATAGATTCCAAATAGTTTATTAGATTTTCTATCAAAACTCTCACATAAATTTAATAAAATATTTGGAATTGTTAGCGTAACTATAAAAAAAAAGTCTGTACATCTTCTCATGGTGTATTCATATATCCTGACTGCTGGGCATTATTCTTTTATTTAAGTGTTGTTGATGAGAGAGAGAAGCCCAATGCAAGGCGACACTTAGGGGTGTAATTTTGGCCTGTGGCCCGCGGGCAGCCCAAAGCCCGCCCGCAGCCCGAGGTAGGCCTGGCCCGTTAAGGCTCGTTTAGGCCCGAGCCCAAGCCTAGCCCGAGGCCTTGGGCCTGGGCCTGGGCCATCGTTTTGAAGCCTAGCCCGGCCCATTGGCCCGCTCAAGGCCCGTCCAAAAGCCCGGCCCGCCCGGTCTACCCGAGGCCCAGTGTTATTTTTAATGGAAAATAATAAAATTTTGGTGGAAAAAATAAAAAATTAAAAATTATTTAGGCCCGCCCAAGCCCACCCAAAGCCCGAGCCCAGGCCCAGGGGCCCAGCCCGAGGCCCGACCCACTAACCCACCCAATGCCCAAATACCCTTGGGTCTGGGCCTAATTTTCTGGCCCGTGGTCCGGCCCGGCCTGGCCCGATTTTTTACGAGAGCCCACAAGGCCCGACATGGGCCCAAGCCGGGCCAAAATTACACCCCTAGCGACACTCTTGTTCTTAATAAATCCACCACCACGCGCAACCACATCAACTTGTTAGGGTTTCTTTAGCATCCAATTAAAAGAGTTATATATATATATATACTGCTATTAAAAAGTCCATACAAAGCACGGACTATTATTACAGTATATTTAAATTTCATATTTTGATAATTTTATAAAATTAAAATATTATTTTATGAAATTAAATAGAATAAATCGTTAGATATATGATAGAATTATATGGTATAATAGGTATCATTTTTTTAATTTGTTATACACCTAATAATGTAGATTCTAATTCTATTATCATATTATTTTAAGTGAATTTATGAGTCTTTTATAAAAAATAAAAAAAATAAAAATTATGGTATAATTGCAGACTGAAATAAATAAAAAAATTTGAAGGGGGGAGAGAGCTCATGATAACCAAAAGTTTTAAAGGAAAATTCTTAACGCTAGGCTTTTACCCCCATGAGGCAATGCATAAGCCTCGTGGCATCAAGGCATAAGGTTTAGTTTGGTTAGTTGGTAGTTATTGGCACCACATTTTATTTTTCTATTGATTGGGCCTAAATTAGATGTTTACCAACATAAATTGGCACGCTTGGTGGGTTCATTCTAACTTCGAGTGATGATGGTGAAAAAGCAAACTTATCCTTATAGAATCATACACCACAAAAAATTAAGGTTTTAGAAATCAAAATTTAAGGGCAAAATTATTTTTTAGGGAACAAATAATTTTATTGCGAAAAGTGTCGTTGTTATATTTTTAGCAACAAAAATTAGATATTAGTGATGAATTATTATCCTTTTGTGACCAAATTTTTTGTCACAAAAAATAAACCATTTTGAGACCAAATTATTTTGGCCCTAAAAGTCTATTTATTAGCGACATTTTCAAAAAAAATTCGCTAAATGCCCTTGTTTTTTACTTTTCGGGATGACCTTTTAGCGACTATCATCATGACGATGAAAATTGGTCTCTAAATGTCTTTTGTAACAAAATTTTTACTTTTAGAGACTAAAAATTTTGATCTCTAAAACTTTTATATGTTGTAGTGATACCTTCAACAAGTATATTTACATCTTGTGAACCCGTAGATGCAAAGTGCCAATGGAGTGGCAGTGTTCCTACGGATACAAATTAGTGGAATACCTCATATTTCGAAAATTATCAGTGTTATGGTGGTGGTTCTACTACGTATTGCCAATATAATGACATGACAAATGATGTGAAAAAAATGATTTGACATTTTGATGATGAAATTTATTGGTGGGGGAGTGAAATCTTGGACCTAAAAGAAGAAATTAATTCTCTTTGTAGGCAAATATTTCAAATAATTTTGTCATGTCCGTATTATTTTACACAAAGATATTTAAATTACTGTAATGAAAAAATTCATCGACTTAAAGGTCAAATTTTTATAATTGATGAAGAAATTCTATATTGGAAGCAAAAATTAGAAGACATAATGGTCAATGAAAAATTAAGATATGAAAATAATGTGGCTCATAAGGTTAATATACATAGTTTTGAAGAGTCAGTCATTCATGAAGAGTTAAGGTATGTGGCTCGAAGGGTTAGCACACCAAGTCATAAAGATAATATGACTTTGAAAAAATTTTATAGGCCATTAATGGCTAAAATTAAAAAACAACCCCTTTTTTCAAAAAAATATTGAGAATTCTGATGATAAAGGTTCACTTGGGGGGGCATGATATTTTTCCAAACGTGGCAAAAAGTGACAAGCCATTAATGGCTAAAAAAGAAGAACAACCCTTTCTCTCAAAAAATGTTAAAAATTCATCACAAAATCATGGTGAAGATTCACTTGGGAAGCATAATTTTAAGCTAAAGATGATGATTTTAAACCAAACATGGCTGAAAATTATGAACAACCCACATTTGTGGAATTTGAATTTTTTTGACATTGTTAAAACTGTCAAAAGTTCTGATTTTCTAAAACCATTTGATATTATAGTTTCTGCTACCCAACGACTACCATGGGTTTGTGGTTCACATCAAAAGTTAATTTTGATGAACTGGTTAACAAAAACATCTTATACTTGTAAGTTTGATGGAATAAAAAAAATGGCCATATAATAGCCAATACTTGGCCAAACCAATAATGGCCAACGGCCAAATGGTTATATTTTGCATGAAGGCCAATTTAATGGCTAGTTGTTTTGTGTCGACACATGCCAATTTAATAGTCGATGGCCAATTAGTTATACTTTGCATTGATAGAATGCCAATTAATTATTTTTGTCTCAAAATTTGAAATAGGGCTAAATGTTAGAAGTGTAATCATATGCCTTGCTTTAGTAAATACAAAAGGGTTCAAACTACACCATTTATGGGAAGTGTGAAGCCTTAGAAAAATACAAGTAATGTAAATCAGGCGGGCCATTGTTTGCACCATAAAATATTTTCTGTTGATTATGGTAATTCGTCTTCTAAATCATTTAATTGGATTTTATTCTTCAATCTATTTAAATAAGAGGGGCATTGTTGCACCATATTTTATTTTTCTATCTATTGGGCCTCAACTAAATTTTTATCAATAGTAGTAAATAAGATATAATAATAGAAAAATATTAATAGAAATAAAGGTATAAATACTCTTCTTTTCAAGGTGTCAAACATTTCACTGTAAAGAAGAGAGTTGACTCTCATAGAATAAAATATTTATGTTTCATAATATTGACCAGAAATATTTGCATAATTACGAAAAAAATTTGTTTCATGATTGACCAAGAATGTTTACGTAATTACGAAAAAGCCTATTGCATAATTGACTAAAAATGTTTGCGTAATTACCAATATTTACTCAACATGTAGGCCACCATTAGTAAATTATCCAAATTTAAAGGGCAAAATCACAACCAAAAAAAAAAAAAAAAAAAGAAGAAGAATAAGAAGAAGAAGAAGAAAAAAGAGACCAACCTCAAGCGATTCTTATATATATAGGTAGTTTGTGCCAGGATTTAGTGTAATTTCTATTTACAGTTTGTGTTTTTAATTTTTGTTTTTTAATTATCAATCGTTAACTTGCAACAAGTTATATTAAAGGGGCCCATATTTCAGGGTTATTGTTTATCTCTAGGTGCATTTTCTACTTCTGACATTTGTATTAGTTTTATTAGGTTTTTATTCTTGACAATTCCATTTGACGAAACTCTTTTCGGTTGTAATTTTGTTCAACTTTTATTTTAGTGAGGCTATGAGTTTTTAGATGCGAATCCAATCTGAATTGTGCCTATGCAGAGGAGTTTGTGATCTTAATCCTATCATGTTTGTCACTTCACTGACTATGCCGGGAATCGAGCTGCCTGATCAGCTCGCAGGGGTCCAGGGGGCAACGCCTCTTGGCGAGTCCAGGGCAGTGCCCAGGCGAGGTCGAGGGGCAGCGCCCCCAAAACAAAAAGCAAAATAGCAGTCAAAGTTGTTGTCCGCTCGAATGGCCATTCCTGTGCTCGAACGAAGATCGCAACCTTTCAAAAGTTTCACTCGCCTGCAAAAGTACTAGGTGTTGTTTTTTCCCACTCAAGCTGCTATTCCTGCACTCGAGCGTAGATCCGCTCGAGCGAAGATCGCAGCTCTGTTTTTCTATAAATATGTGTTTCGATCCGATTTTAGGGTACGACTTCTAGATCTTCTTTTTAGATATTAGGGTTTTCTTCTAGAGTTTCTTTACTTGTTTCCTTTAATATTTGTGAGAGTTTAATCATGAATTGAGTGGATTATATTAAAGGGTTTGTTTAGTTTGTTTTATTCAAAAAAAAGAGAGAGTTGTTCTTCGGAGGATTCCGTAGAACTTGAGCCTGAAACTTTGGTAGATTCCAGAGTGGTTCATCGTCGTGGATTCGACATCGGCGTTGTATGATTCAACGTTGGGCAAGACAATTCCGAGGTGAAGACAGGACTGGAAGAGGCACATGGGGGTCGATTCGATTTGGGCGTGGATTCGCTAGGTAATTGAGAGTACACTTTTGTAATTCCTTTATATCTTCTTAGTGGATTGTTTTGTGGCTTTTGCCGTGATTTTTTTATCACAATTAGAGACGCTCCAATTGTGATTTTTCCACGTAAAATCGTTGTGTTGATTTATTTTTGATTGTTTGATTGGGATTGCTATTTATTAGTTTAAATTGATACATAATCATAAATCAATATCTAGAGGATTTCTAGATTTTTCAAGTTTCTTGTATAGTATCTCTTTTTTTGTTACAAATTTCTATCCTTATCCTCCATAATAACTGAACCAATGCACTGTTGGAAGTAATTCCTAAAAGAAGCAAAACTGAAAAATATATTTGAGTACATAAACTAAAAGCTCAATATGAAAAGCTCATTCCTATATTCTAATAGTTTTCATATCTTTTGGTATATTTGACAATATAATTTTAGAGTGCTGTTAATAACACTCTGTAAATTGGACCCTCCAATTTTTAACTTTTTTTTATTACAATAATTACCTCAAATAAAATTACTACAAAAGACATCATTAATTTTGAGACACCTCATCTCACAATTAAACCTATACACCTACTACATTATGAATTAGAATTTATGAGAGCACCCACCTCTATCACCACCCATCCATGTTCCCTAAATTTCACCTTCAAAACCTATCCACCCTCAAAACATTGAAAACCTTTTGACAGCAATATTCCGGGGGGAATGGTGGCAACTATTTGATTACCTACACTTCTCCAGCAATGACAATGAAAGTTTTTTCTAGCAACCACAACTCTATAAGATGAGAGGAGTACAACAATAAAAGTTTAGAAGAGGTTCATAACTTTGATGTTATTCTTTGCTCAAAGTAGATTGGCCTTATAAGGGTAAGTTTCTTAAAAAAATGGCAAAAATAATAAAATATATTCATCATTTTTTGGGACTAAACTCCTAAATATATGACCGAAATTCGGGAACACAGACCCAAATATTGTTTATTTGTTCGGAAACCGATAACTAAACATTTATTATTTGTTCAGAAACAGGTCACCGAACATTATTCATAGGTTTGGACCTATTTTACTGAGAAAACTAAACCAATTATTATAATTTTTTTCTACAAGAAAAGAAATTATTATGAGAAAACAAAGAAATTATGTGTGTATATATATATATAGAGAGAGAGAGAGAGAGAGCATACCAACTGTGACAATGGTGAATGAGGCAATAGAGACAATAATCACATTGTCTCTTCTTCTTATTTTTCTTCTTCTTTGTGTGCTTTGTTAGGGTTTTTTTGGAAGTAGGGTTTTTTGGAGTGTGGGAGTGTGAGAGTTGTGCATTCAATGGTTGAAATGTTTTCACAAGGGTAATTTTGGTATTGAGAAATTTCAAGGGTTTCAAAATTTATAAGTGAGAGTCTAAAAAAATGGAGATCCAAAATAATTCATGGGGTGCTAATAGCACCACTCATAATTTTATCTTATCTCCAACATGTAATTTTCCACTTTAACCATAAAAAAAATAACGCTCAATTAGTACGCATTTCCTAATTTTTGACATAGTGCACAAAGTAGTTGTCCCGTGACTTGAACCCATAACTTTAAGATTATAACGTCAAAATTTTGCCATTGAACCATTGGTGACTTTAACCATAATATTTAAAATAAAATTACTCATTTAATTTTGACAATAAAACTTAACAATGACGACATGACAATGGAGGTAGAAGAATGTAGGGAGGTGATTGTCGTAGTGATGGTTGTGTAGTTGGTGATATGGTGAAGTAATTGTGGTGACAATGATGGTAGAGATGACCGGGTAGAGTGAAGATAGTGGTGGTGGTGATGCTGGAGGTAAGATAAAGGTAATATACCTTAGAGATATAATTATAATATATTAAAATTTTACATATTGGAGAAACTTAAAAGATATCTGCATCCCAACAAGTAGAGGGTTTAATCATAATGTTTTAATTTATAATTATCAAACACAAACAAACTAAATTTATTTTAAATGAATTAAACTATCAAACACCTTCTTAATCATAAATCATATAGGCTCTGTTTGTTTTCGAGCTAGATTGAAAAGGATTATGAGTATAGTAAGATTGAATAGAGAATTACTAGTGTGGTCGTATTGAGTTAAAAATTTAAGATAAATTGTATTTGGCTATGAACGAATGCAGTAATAGTGGTTCGATGTAATTAAATTTACGAAATTATGTAAAAGCTCTTATTATATAAAAGATGACTTTGTTAATTTTATAAAATGAGAGACAAAATAATTATTTTACTTTCAATACTATCTCTCCTTTAGATGGGTTTTGAAATCACAAAACTTTTAATCCCATAACAATTTTTTAAAACAAACATAATTTTTATAATCCTATTTTACTGCTAATCCATTCTCACCCTCCAACTTTGAAAACAAACAGGGCATAAGCTTTTGCATTCTTTTGCCAGGAAACTTCCGTTCAGAGTCATCCACGTAGGCTCTACCAATGAAGGAACCCTTTTATGACCTTTGTAAGCTAAAGGCATTGTAATGCTCCAACTTTGAGTTCAAATTGCTCTCGCATATAAAGCTTTATAATAATAAATATGAATTAAAAAGCAAAATTAATAAAAGAAAAAAAAAAAAAAAAAAAAGCAAAAGCAATACAAAACATAGTGGTGAGAGCACCAGAGCATGATCAACGAGTTAAAACGTTAACCGTTTAAATTTGATTTAAAATTTTTTAATTAGTTTTAAAATTTATTTAAATTTGATTCGTTGAATTTTTTAATCAATATCAAACGAGTTTTTATCAAATCATATTTGAATATTTGAATATTTTTATATAATTTAAGGCTTATTATTGAAACAAGCTGAACGAGCAATTGATTGTTCAAGTTTGATTTCAAAATTTTAACGAATTTCAAAATGAATTTAACATTAACTTGTTTACGTAATGAATCAAATTCTCGAACTTGGTTCATTTACCACTCCTATATTAATGTTCGTTTTATTTATATATATATATAATTTCAAAGGTCCTTCTTCAGAAGGATCATTGGTAAATAAAAGGAAAAAGAAAAGCAAAAAATGCATCAATCTTTTACATAGAATTTATTTATGAAAAATATTATGGATTTCAAATAAATTAGGGGGATTTGGTGATAGACCCTTTACTGTCTAATTTGTCTTTCAAAATAACAAGAATTATATAGGTACTTTAAAAACTCCCTAATATTTTAAAACTTGTTTCTTTTACTATATTACCCTCATATCTATTAGCTCTCCTATTAAGCCATCTTCACAATGTATTTTAGAGTAAAATTTTACTTTGAATCATAATAAACTTTACTCTGATTCAGTGTAAAATTTTACTCTGAATCAGAGTAAAGTTTACTATGATTCAAAGTAAAATTTTATATTGTTAAGCAAATCAACATATTTTTAACCAGAGTAAAATTTTACTTTGATTCAGAGTAAACTTTACTCTGAAAGTACAATTTTACTATGATTCAGAATAAAATTTTACTCTGAAAGTACAATTAGAGTAAAATTTTTCAGAGTAAAATTTATTATCGTTCAGCAAATAAACATGGTTTTAACTAGAGTAAAATTTTACTTTGAATCATAGTAAACTATACTCTGATTTAGAGTAAAATTTTACTCTAAAAGTACAATTTTACTATGATCTAAGGAGAGTATCCACTTTGAATCACACTAAGTGTCATGTATTAATAACCTTGTATGTTTGGTTGTTGAGAAAATCACAGAAACATAACAAGAAAACCAAATATAGTTTAGTTGTTGAGAAAATCAACATGTTTTTTAACCAAAGTAAAATTTCAGAGTAAAATTTACTATGATTTAAAATAAAATTTTATATTTTTAAGCAAATAAACATTTTTTAACCAGAGTAAAATTTTACGCCGATTCAAAGTAAACTTTACTCTGATTAGTAAAATTTCTATGTGAAATTCTTATTAGAGAGATTCTTATCAGAGAGAGAGAAAGAGAGAGAAATTGAATAGATCATCCATTTTAATAGATCGATCATCCATTGAACAAGTTGAGTATGAACAGATCAATTCAAAAATTAGTAAAAACACAAATCTATATTACAATGATATATAACCACAAAACACACAGATCAAAAACTAAACAAAAACATCCAAATATCAACATAATCATAATCTGATTGAGGTGGTCATTTCATAAACCACATCCAAATATCTCTTTATCTTTTGATTTCAAAGAATACATGTGTTTAACAACACTCATACACACAAATATATATATACATATATATTCAAAACTCAGATCTGTGTTTAAAAAAAATATCGCGTAATATACATGCATACACTCATTTCCCAATATATATACATATACATATATATATATATGAGTCATATATACATACATACATACACACACACATATATATAAATAGATACATACACATATACATAGGAAGAGCAAATTAGCGGAGACGTGGCGGAGCTTGGCGTGTTCGCCGGAGGGAGCAGCGGAAGAGGATCGGACGTCGGCGGCATTGGCGAGGTCAACACAGGAGTTCCAGAGACAGTAGTTGAGCTTCCAGATCTGAAGCTCTATTCCTCGACAATTTTGGTAACTTCGCGCTCTCTGTTCTTGTTAATTGATTCTTGAATTTCAGTTGACATTTGATCATATTACTCATTTTTACCTTCAAGAATTATGATTTCATGTGCATATGTGTGTATGTGTATATACACACTCATAAATGATTGATTGTGTTGGTTAGAACTGATATTGGTCAATAGGCTCTGTTCTTGTACCAAAACCTTAATTAATGTGGTTGATATGTTCAATTCCATTTGTGTGTATATATATACATTTCTGTTCAGTTATTTAGGTTTGCATAGAATCAATAATAAACACACAAAAATTAAGATAGTCACTCTAATCAAATAAATTTTTTTTTCCAGATAATTAAGCTCAGATTAGTTGAAAAGCGTGATCACTTGGTGCATGTAATTCCAGTAACCACTAGATCTCGCAAGAAAAACCGCCCATCTCGTCCTCACGGAATCATCATAGCCGTCGTTGCTATCATCGCCGGAGAAGAATCTGAAAGTTTCCGACAGTAATCTAACCATGTCACGGCCATCGACTGTGATCGAGGCAACGAGAAGGAGGAGGAGCACGTCGGCGAAGAACCGAGTCAGAAGGGAAAGAGGGAGGAGAGAGACAGAGAAGGTGGGGAGAGAATGGGTGGAGAAGGTGGGAAAATTTAGTTGAGGGTATAATAGTCTAATAAAATGTTTAAATAATAAATTTTGTCCTTTATGCAAAACTTTATAATTATGAGGGGGTTTAGAAAGTATAATTTTTTTTCTTATTCCTTTTAACAATGAAAGGAAGGTAAAAGGGGTTTATAACCAAATTTCCCAATAAATTACTAATTTTTTTACCAAACCTCTCACATAGGTGTAAGACCCATACAAATCACATGTGTGTCGGTCCCACACCCATGTGAGAGGTTTGGTAGAAAATTTGGTAATCTATTTGGGGTCCCTAGTATAACTCTTTATTTATTTATTATTTTTAATGACCAGTTTTTAAGATTGGGTCCGAACTGTCTCTAGTCCAGATCTGGGACAGTCCGATCTAGTTTGGTCCATTGGACCTACTTTTTGGATCCATTTTCGATAATCAGAACCGTTCACATTTTAGGATTTATTGAGTACATTATTCCTGTAAAAAATCATGTCAATCGAATAACGGATACTATGTATTCGGATCACTTTAAAAAATAAATAGTCAGAAAATTAATGGCTCATAAAAAATTAATCTGACTATAGTATCTGTTATCCGATTGATATGATTTT
Source organism: Camellia granthamiana (assembly GCA_036172215.1). NCBI lineage: Eukaryota > Viridiplantae > Streptophyta > Magnoliopsida > Ericales > Theaceae > Camellia > Camellia granthamiana. The sequence goes on along the minus strand of CM069909.1, from coordinate 86,050,482 downwards.
TACAAAGATAATGTATTCAACAAATTTTAAAATGTGAATAATTCAAATTATCGGAAAAAAAAACCCAAAAATAGACCCAATTGGCCAGACTAGACTGAAGGCAAGCCGCAACATTAAGATTAGATCATGGAAAATGACTCTCTAGTCCAAGTATTGAATGAGGGAACAGTTCAAGATCTTAATTTGTGTCATCTCAACATTTTTTTATAAATCAAAAATTTATATTTATCTACCCATTAACTCATTAAACATTAGGTTGAGTTTTTTTCACTCATATCTAATATAGTTTATAAGTATATTGAAAAGTTTAGAAATCCCCTACATATTAATTTGTGATTATGTATCAATTTTAAACATTAGCAATCCCAATCGAACAATCAAAGACAAATCGATACAACGATTTAATGTGAAAAAATCACAATTGGAGTTCCTCCAATTGTGATAAAAAAAAATCATGGGCAACAATCATAAAACAATCCACTAAGTAGGCATAAAGGAATTACGCAAATATATTCTCAATTACCTAGCAAATCTACACCCGAATCGAACCAACCCCTATGTGTCTCTTCCAGTCCAGTTTTCACCTCGGAATTGTTTTGCCCAACGTTGAATCCACATCGCCGATGTTAAATCACGACGATAAGTCACTCCAGAATCCACTTAAGCTTCAGGCCCAAATTCTCCAGAATCCACCGAAAAACAACTCTCTCTTTTGTATTGAATGAAACAAACAATCATTTGATGTATTCTTCTCAAACTATGAGTTAAACTCAAACAAACATAAAAATAAAAAATAAAAAAACTAACAAAGAAACTCCAGAGGAAAACCCTAATATCCAATAAGAAAATCTAGCAGTCGTACCTTAAAATCTGACTGAACCGCATATTTATAGAAAACAGGGCCGCGATGCTCGCTCAAGCGAAGGAATTCTTGCTGGAGCGAATAGACTAAAACGTGTGTTTTTCCACTGTCTTTGCTGAAGCCACCAAAGTGTTGCTCAAGCGAGAAATGCAACTTCTCAATATTTTTATAGTCAGTGAAAACTTCTGAGATCAAAAATTCTTCGCTCAAACGACCAAATAGCTTGATCCCTGACATAGTCAGCGAAGTGGCAACATGATAAGATTAAGATCACAAACTCCTCTGCAAATGCACAATTCGGGTTAGATTCAAATCTAAAACTCATAGTCTCACTGAAATAAAAGATCAAATAAAATTACAACTTAAAGAAATTTTGTCAAACGAAATTGTCAAAAATAAAAACCTAACATATATGAATACAATTTGAACTATTAATCTATAAAAAAAAATACCGATGTGACAAATATCAGATCTCCAAAGTGGACACAAACGATCGGTTCTAGATCATGGCTTTATTACCTAACATTTCACAATTATATACTCTCACAATGCACTATGTTTTTATTATATATGTTCCTTTCCACGAATTTTAAAATCCACCCCAAATTTATTATATATACCCAATATGTGTTCTAGTTAATGAATGTGAAACAAAAGAACATGATTTCCCAGATATTATAAGAACACTTGTAGTGTTTATCCAAAGACCAGCTTGAAGATCATTTTGAGCTCGATCTTTGCCGTGGAAATTGTTTGAAAAGGTCAATTTTTACTCTTTCATGCTTTCTATATTTTCCTTTCCAATTAATTGTAAGTGAGCCAAATCGACCCGAAAATTAGATTCTTTAAATTTGGCTTGAAAACTTGAGGAGTTTTAAATGTGTTCAAGTTGGGTTTATTTACATAGCGAGTTGATTTTGAATAAATTTTTAATCAACCAAATACGAGTTGAGTTCGAGTCACTTGATTTTTTTATGATGTATATAAATTTATCGAGTCGAGTAGTAAGTTGTTCAAACTTGATTTGAAAACTTTAAAAGTTTTAAAATCTATTTAAGTTTGATTTATTTACATACCGAGCTGATCTCGAACAAAATTTAACTAATCAAACTTGAATAGCTTAGTTTGTTTAACAACCCTCATGAATATTTAAAGGGTTAGTTACAGAGGTTACTCAAGAGGTGGGAAGCTTAAGGCTGAGTTTAGATCTAGATTTGAAGAGAAATTTGTGGAGAGAAAAGAAAAAAAAAAAATGAGAGAAATGAAGAAATTAAATGAATGAAAATATTCTAAAATATTCTCATTTTTTTCTTCTTTCCATCCAATTTGAATTCTAAATCTAAACACAACTTATATGTTCGTATATACGTAAAATAAAATAAAAATTATTGATCAAAATTGGGCTCTCATTTATTTTCTTTTACCATAGGTCTCAAATAGGCTTCAGCTTCCTTTCGTTACTTGGATTAATATGCAATTTGTTTATTTTAATTCTTAATCTTTTAATTTTTTCACTTTAGTCTTCAAAATACACAATCTATTACACTTTAGTCACTAACATGAACGCCTTTCAAAATCAATAATTGCATAAGAAATATTTTTGAAATTTTACACTGCCTTAGCAAAATCAAAAGGATAGTTAAACCCTTACCCACTCTGGTGCCTCACGATATTTTTTCTCACACCCTTTAGACCATCTCTAATGGTTTATCAAATCCATCATGAAATTTAAATTTGATGAAAAAACTTACTTTTTACTTCTCCAACGGTTCATTAAATCAATGATTTCTCAAATCTTTCATCAAATTGAGGATCGATGTGCTTATCATCAAATCACTGTTCATTGTCGTTGGATTTTCACTACTAGATGTCCCCTTAGATGACCACCTCAAGGTAAAAACTTGTAAAAAAAATTACACTGGCCGATCAACAGGCTGGTCATTCACCTAGTCGTCTATCCGGTCGACCGGTGGTTTGATAAAACTTCAAAACCCTCCGTAGGAGTACTTGATATCAAAGGAAGCTTTTACTCAAATTTAGTGTGGGGGGGGGGGGAAGATGTACCATTAGAGATGCTCTTACATCTTTGTTTTTTCTCATTTCAATCTCACCAAAACCTATAGTCGACGTAACTATTTATAATAGTCCATCCATAACAACTATAGTTTCATACAATTAGATTATAAAAATTTACACATATTAGGTGTTTGTTTGGTTTGATTTCTTAAAAATTATTTTTATATGAGTTTTCATTTATTTTTAATGACTTTTATATATCTCAATCAATTATTTGTACATTTTAGATGCATCTAAGAAGTAAAATAAATTAGCTAAAATATTAAAAAAATCACTAAAAATAGAAGAAAATTCGAACAAAAAATTGTGTACATTTTTGTTTGGATTTTAGTTTATTTTTATGTAAGCTTTTTTAATATCTTAATTTATTTTTTTACTTTTTAGTTACATCTAATCTTGATGGTTTCACAAAATGAAAAAAATTAATTAAAATATAAAAAACATTTCAATAAAAACAAATAAAAAATCGTTTAAAAATAATTTATGAGAATTCGCTCTGTACTATCCTAACAAGTTACAGCCGTTTCATCATTTTGTGGATTGATACTATTGTTTTGAAAATGTTAGCAACAAAGTGAAAAATAATAATAATAATAATAATAATAATAATAATAATAATAATAAATAAATAAATAAATAAATAAATAAAAGTCAAAATACAACCAAAAAAAAAATGATGAAAACTTAAAGGGACAAAAGTGTAATTTAGCTTTTCAACAGAATGGCAGATGGAAGGGCTGAAATTGCACTGACAGTAGTAACCAATCCAACAGTGAATGAGGATGAAATTGCACCAACAGGAGAAACCAATCCAACAGTGACTGAGGATGGATCACTTTCCTATTTAAGACGCCGTAAGAACTTTCTCCCCCACTCATTTTTATATCATTTTTTTCATGGAATTTTGATGGCTAGTTTGGAAAATAAAATGAAATTTTCTCTTTTAATGTTCATATGTTAGCTAGTTTATATAATTATATTGATTTAGTGGTGCTAAATATATTAATTAGTATATCAATTATTGTACTTATAATATTACTATTTTAAAATTATAACCCCACCTATTATATAAATTATGAAGACTTAAAATTTATAAAATTATGTTATATCATCTGTTAGTACACTAATTTATATATCAATTGATACATATAACATTGTTCTTATTAATTTATACATGTATTTGAATTAGGTGTGGAGTTCGGAATCTACTAGAATTTATTATGTATAATGCTTTAATTACTATATAGGATTAAGATTTGAATAAAGCTATACATATCAATTAATACAACAATTAGTGTACTAACAAATAATGTGACATAATTTTATTGGTTTTGAATATTTGTAATTTTTATAATAGATAGTGTCTGTAATTTTAAAGTTGCAATGTGTTGATACACTAATTGATATATCAATTGGTATATGTAATACCATTGTTAAGTTTTTTTTGGGTTAATTCTAACTTCTATGCATGAATGAAGCTTATACAAAGGAAGCAATAGACGAGTACTGCAAGCAATGTCTGCCTCTATACAATGCTGCACTAGAAGGAGACTGGGAAGCTGCCAATTCCATCATCATACAACATCCGACAATGATCCAAGCTCGAATCACCAAGGGATGGGAAACAGCACTCCACATTGCCACCACAGAAAAACACGTCCGTTTTGTGAAGGAACTTGTTGCCAAGATGACTCGATCGGACTTAGAAATGACTAACAAAGCAGGAAACACTGCCCTTTGCTTTGCCGCTGTAGACGGCACGGTGGCGATTGCGAAGGTGATGGTTGACAAAAATGACGAGTTGCCAGAGAAATGTGGTGTCAGAGGAGTGAAACCTCTCTATATGGCTGCTCTATCGGGGAAGAGAGACATGGTTACGTTTCTTTATGAGTGTACTAAAGTGGGAGATTGGAATTTGCGTGAGAAGGTTAATCTCCTCACTACTTGTATCAGTACTTGCTTGTTTGGTAAGTCTTATTTATCTGAATTTAAGAAAAGATTTAAAAAAGAAAAACACAATAGATTAGTGAATAAAATATAATTATATTTTACACAGTTTAAACAATTGTGTTAATAACACAAAAATAAAACACAAATGTCATGTTTAACAATAAGTTAAAATAGTTAAAAAAAAATTAAAGAGTTTACATATCTTTTTTTAAGACCAGGCTCGTCTGTGGATTGACAGATGCTATTTGGCTATAAGGCTTATTACGAATTTTGTTTTGATAATTTGAACCGATTATTTTGTCGAACATTTCGTGTATAATTTCCACACACAAAAGTTAAATTAATTTGATAATCGTAATTTATTTAATTTATTGTGTTTGTTACCAAAAAATGAATAGTTTATTTTAAAAGATACACCTACATCTTTTTTTAGTGACAAATGAGATATATTAAATATGTTACGATTATCGAATCTAAAGCAGTTAACCCTTCCAGACTAATACGAAATTGTCCACTTTAAAATTAGACAAAAATCCAAAATTAGCCCTTCACGACTTTAAAGATGTAAGGAAATTAGTCCATGTATATAATAAAACTATAACCTACCATAAAAAGACATGAAATAATGCACCCCCAGGATCAATCTAATTTAAAATACAATCGATTCATTTTGCAGATACAGCGTTGAGGTTGATAAAAGCCGACCCAACATTAACGGTGGCTACAGATAATAATGAAGAGACAGCATTACACGTGCTAGCTCGTAAGCCTTCCATTTTTGCTGTCAGAAATCAACCTGGAATATGGAGCAGATTCCTCAAATGTTAGTTTGTCTCAATCTCACTTTTTTACTCTATGATCTTTTTCATACTATGCCACTATCTTTCATATTTTAACGTACTATTTTATAAGTCTCATTTTAAGTTGACAATAATAATTCAAATTACCTATTTTATAAATTTCATAATAAAAATTGTCTATACAAAAAATTGATTTCATTAGATATCATTAAACATTTAAACAAAATATATTTTATTATTGCGAGTCCAAAATAAGACCTATAAAATAAAATATGATGAAATATGAAAAAGAATAATTCTACACATACTTATAACAGTAGTGATACATCCTCCTAAAAATAGAATTCTAAACAGAGCTTTATACACTTGACAATGAAAAAAAAAAAAAAACACAACACAAACACAAACATTACTATCACTGTAGTGCTCACACTATGAGAGCTCCTTTAGGCCTCTACTATTAGAGCTCCCAAATACTATTTTACTTATAATCTTACCAAAAATATAATTGGTCAACTGTAATTGATTGTCAAAAAAATAATAATATATAAATCTCTACTAATATTTAGACATAGATACTTTTAGGACAGGGCTCCTCTCCATGGGAGAGGAGTGTTGGGCATTGGTAGGCCTTGATTTGGGCTCCTATCGATAATTCAAACCATCAATGTATAGAACTTGTCGAATATATTCTTTTGTAAAAAATCACGCTAATTGGATATCAAGAATTACTTGATCAGATCACATTTTCAAATATAATTTTCAAAGTAAATTGCGGCAGAATGGCGATCGGATCAAGTGATTATTAATATCCAACTGCCGCGATTCTTTACAGAAATGGTGTATTCGACGGATTTTACATATTCAATTATTTTGATTATCAACATGGACCCAAATCAAGACCCACGAATGCCCAACACTCCTCTCCACAGCCATGCCCATACTTTTAACAAAATTGTTAACAAGATCTTAAATAAATATAATATTGATCTATGAAAGATGTTAATATCGAGCAAACCATTCCCTTACTCATAAAGATTAATGGATCCCACGTAATATGAGTGAGAATTTTCAACCGTCTAACTTCCTATTGTATTTTGAATGCTAAAATACACTTATTAGTCCTTACGATTTTTTCACGATTGCATTTGAGTTCTCCTATTTCTAATTTCATCAATTTAAATTTTATATTTTCAATTGGATTTCAATGTAATTTATTCATCAGTTGTCATTAGTATTTTGAATAGAGAAAATAGCTTGTACAAAATTAGAGGATAAAAGTGAAATTTAAAATTTTAAAAATTAAAAATAAAATAAAATAAACTATAAAGATCATTGATGTAATTTATTTATTTTTCTTTCTTAGATAAGAATTGATAAAAAAGTCTACATGAATTGCATGTTGTTGTTATTTATTTATTTATTTTAATCTAAAATGTTAATGTGATGGTGGAACTGCATTGAAAGACAATTGAAAGTGTGGAGTTTAAATTAAAAAAATTAAAATTATAAATCCAAAATAAAACCTCACTCAATCTAAAAGTACCAATTCTGTAATTTATCTATTCTTTTTATTTAGTAAATCCAACATTAATTTGTGAGTAAATCCTGCCATCTTTGTTCGTTGATTATCTTCCCTTTCGAGTACAATCACATTTTTAAGTGTGTGAATAATGGTTAGTCTAAATATGTAAATCTTATATTTAAAAAGTGTAATGACCTCACTTAAAATGATAAATTCTACTATTCTCAACTAATCAAAATGTGTGTGAACAAAATCAAAATCCTAATTTATCATTTAACTTGACTTTGATACCAAATTGTTCGGTTCTTGAATAAAAGTTTTACTAATGATAATTCTAAGGATTGTCCATAAACACCATAAAAGATTAAATCATTTGAAAAGTGAGGGCTCTACTTCTTACTTACTCTCAGTTTGTTTGGGTAGAAAATATCTTTAAATGAAAAATATTTTCTGAGTTTGGTGGTGGTATTGGTGAAATGAAGGTGAAGGTAGAGGTGGAGGTGGAGGTGGTGGCATGGTGGTGGGGCGGCGGTAGCAGTGATAGTGATGATATTGGTAAGACGAGAGTAACAGTGATAGTGTGATGATATTGGTAAAACTTTAGTTCGGAAAATATTTTTTGCCTTTTAAAAGTAGAAAACATTTTTTGCCTATATATTGTTTTTTTGTTAACCATAGACAATGTTTTCTGTTAACTTTTGTTTTTTATTGTATCAAGCACCAAAAAATATAAAAAATATTTTTCACCCAAATAAACAGAACGTAAATATAAAGATTGACAATTTATTTCCTATTATCAAGCTTTATTGTGTTATTTAGGTTGATTATTTGACTAATGGATTTATGGTTTCTTTTTCATTATGAAACTCACACTTTTAGACCCGCAGTTTCGCGTACAATAATATGGTAAGGGAATTGAATCCCATGTTATTAAGTGTATAACAAAGTAATAGTTAACACATATAATATCACATTATTGTGAATACATTTATAAATATTTTTTTTTTTGATCTCAAACATTTTAAAGAGGTATTGGACTTGGCGTTGAGGTTATGTTGTATTATGATTATCCGATTGTAGTACTTTATATTATATATACTTCAATCAATTGGAAGAAGAAAAAAAAAAAAAAACAAACAAACAAATAAATAAACAAAAAATCACTGCTTACTCACAAAGTTAGTGGACCTCAGGCTTACCATCATACTGTAGTTTATTTGGTATTACCTAGAATGATTTTCTGTAGAATTTTATAATCTATTAACCAAATTAACTAATCTTTTTTTTCAAGGTGAAAATTCAATGCAAACTACTGCACTTGAGCTAACAGACCGCCTCATAAAAAACATTTTCAATCTTGATGACCTGAACATGACAAACATAATCGAAGAGGCACCAAAACTACTGTTTGCGGCCGCGTATTCGGGAAATACAGAGTTCTTGATTAGGCTTCTCCAAAGTTTTCCGGACCTCATATGGACATCCGATCAAAAAAACCAAACCATATTCCATGTCGCGATTCGAAACCGGGATGAGAAAATCTTCAAGCTGCTACACGAGATTGGCTCGGCTGGAAAAGTGATAGCTACCCAAAGGGATATGGATGACAATAACATCTTGCACTTAGCAGCTAACCTTGCACCTCCATGTAACATATCAGGAGCTGCCCTTCAGATGCAACATGAGATATTATGGTTCAAGGTATATACTTCCTCCCTCTATATATATATACTAGCAGCAGATGCATGTGCAATTCAAATAAATAAAAATAAAATAAAAATTCGTTTTATATGGTGTTCCACTCAAGTATAAGAGTCTTCTTTACCAAATTTAGAAATTTGAAGAAAAAGAAATCAAATTCATAACTACCCAGGTAGCTGGCAAAAAAAAATAGAAAAAAGAAAAAAAAAAACTGAATGTAGTTATTGGGGTATACTCAGGGCTTCTCTTTATAATAATAATAATAATAATAATACTGAATAATGGCATAACTGCTATTGCAAGGGCTCTTATGGGTATTTTTAGGAAAAAAAAAATTTATCTGTGATATAATTACCAACTCATGAAATTGTGAAATGCATGATTGGATTTGAAGTGTGAAAACATTAAGATTGTGAAATGTATGTTTGGATTCAGAATTTGAAAAATTAAAAATAAAAAAAAACACACACACACACTTAATTTGGGACATAACCGAGTAATGGTATAACTGCCCTTATAAGAGTTTTTGTGGCTTGTGGCTCTTGTGGGTATTTTTGGGGAAAAAAAGATTAACACTAACTGTGGTAGGGGCGGAGGAAGGGGGGATCAAGGGGTTCCTGCCCTGCTACTTTGCTAGGATTGTTAGGATATGGGTATGATTTTAATTTTTTTTTTTTTTTTTTTTTTTTTGGGATCAATAAAAAAGAGACTCTTATTGATGAACATAAATAATACAAAGTAGAAGAGCATTACATCAATAGAGGGGGGGGGGGGGGGGGGGGGGAGGAGAACTAGGTTGGCATATAGAAGCAAACACAATCACATGATATGGGTGTGATTTGTATGGCATGTATGGCATAATTGCATTAATTTGGCCCCGCCAAACCTTTTTTTTTTTTTTTTTTTACTTGTATACTATATTTTGTAGAAACAAGCACAACCACATGATATGGGTGTGATTTATATGATGCATCTGTTGCTTAATTGCATTTGGCCCCGCCAAACCTTCTTCTTTTTTTCTTTTTTTTAACTTATATACTATATTTTGTAGAATAGTTATGAGTTTTTGTAATGTTAATACAAATTATTATAATTATGTTATGAATGGATGCACCAAAAAAAAAAGTTGTAGTTGCAAATTATTAAGATTATATAATGAACTATTATGATTATGTAATGAATATTAAAATATTACATACTCTTATGGTGAAAAAAGTTATTAACTATTGTGATTTTGCTACCAATTATTGTAGTGTAGTTTTGAAAGGATATATGGTATGCATTTTTAAGAGTAGCACTAATTCAGTGCTTTAAATTTGCACCACTAATGCCAGCTCTAATGAGCTGGCAGTGCAAGAAAAAAAAATAGAGGCCAAACTATCACATCAATGGTGAGTCCACGTCGGCACCACATCATTAGTGATTCATTAGTGATCTTCAATTAGTGGTATGAAGCATTTTTGTTTTAAGAGTGTGTACCATAGTTTTGCTTGTTTTATTTCCTAAAATAAAATTCAAGTATTTTCATCTTTCATTCAATTTTAAAATTTTGTGTACATGGTGTGATATATAATTCATTACCATTCATGTACTATATAAAGTAGGTGATATTACTTCTCATGTACATTTTTCTAGTGGTAAATCATTGAAATTGAAGTTCATGGAATATATTTTTGTAATTATTTTTTAGTTTGGTTTTAAATAATTTGTTGATTTTAGTTGTCTAAATTGAACTTGATTTGACCGCTTAATCTTAATTAATACTTAACTTTTAGCCCCTCCAATGTTGTAATCCTGACTCCGTCCATGGTGTTATGCCAGCTATTTAATGTTTTAAAGCAATTAAATCTAAAGAGTTGCTTTTCAAGTTTATTTAATCTTATAGATGTTAAAAGTAATTATTTTTTTTTTTAAGATTAAAAAAAAATCATCAAAAAAAAAAATGCTGAAAAAGCAATTGCCAACTTGTTTAATTTGTGATTTTTTTTTTTTTCTTCTATCTTCTTTATTTATTATTTTAAATTTTTCAGAGAGTGCTTCTTCAATTAAAGACTTTCTATTTGACATTTCATATCATGATTCATGACTACATGGTAGGAGGTGGAGAAGAATGTGCAACCTTTATATATAGAAATGAAAAATTCAGATGGCAAAACTCCGCAAGATTTATTCACTGAAAACCACAAAGAGCTGATCAAGGAAGCAAAACAATGGATGAAAGACATAGCCAATTCATCCATCATTTTCGCAACACTAATTGCCACGGTAATTTTCACAGCAGCCTTCACTGTACCGAGCGATACCAATGATAAATCTGATGTCCCAATTTCCCTCAAAAAAAGGCTCTTTGGGGTGCTTTCAATCTCAGAAGGAGTGGCACTATCTTTCTCAACAATCTCCATTCTGATGTTCTTGTCCATCCTCTCATCGCGCTACGCAGAAAGCGACTTTTTGAGGTCGCTTCCGCTCAAGCTGGTGCTGGGAATGATGACTCTGTTCATCTCGAAGGCGGCGATGATGGTAGCATTTTGCACAACATTGTTTTTATATTATCAGCATGGTTTAATATGGATCAATGTTGTTTTCACCTTAATTGTTCCTGTGCTTGTTATGTATGTGTTGCTGAAATGTCCCCTTTTGTTGGACATTATTCGGTCAACTCACCGCACTCGCACTTTGTTTCGGCCTTGTAAACGTTTGTTTGATTCCCATGCTTCATGCGATGTTTGAATATGTGCAAAATAGTTGCCTATAAACTTCTTTTGTCTCATTGCTTTAATGAATAAAAATGTCTATATATTTATTTTGAATTTTACTTTAGAAGTGAGTGTATATGGCAGGTCCTATATTTAAATTAAATCTAAATAAGATGCTAACATTTTTTAGTAAAATTTTGACTAAATTTTTTAAATTTGTATAGGAGTGACCATGAACAAAGTCAGGGAGTGACTAGGGTGGCCATGCCATCACCCCCAAACTTTTTGAAATTATAAATTAACTTTATATGTTATGAATAATTTTATATTATATATAGAATAACTTTTAATATTAATCTCTTACATCAATGTTATTAATCCTGCACCAGTACGGTCCAGGATATACTATTTTGATCAAAAATAGAAATACAAATACATTTGGTTCTAATTTTTTGAACTCAATTTTTAGAAAAATATTAGAGTTTTTGTTTGGTTAAGTCCAAAAATCCAAAAAAAATTCTGAAAATCCTATTTTTCAAACCATTTGGAATAAAGAAATTATGTCTTCTTAATGTCAAGTGATTATATGTTTTTTAGAGGAACTTTTGAATTTAACTCCAACAACCAAACAATGGTCATTTTTTTAAAAACATTTTTCAAAAACAAATTTTAAAAATTAACTAAACAAAATGGAACCAAACATGATGATTAGTTCATCCCAGTGAAAATCTCGGATTGTTTTGCCTAGATTTAAAATTGGAAAATAACAATTCAAATGAAGTTTAAAAAAAAAAAAATTTAAATAAATATCTGAAGTTTACAAATTTTAATAATTAAAATGTATAAAACTATAATTATTTTGGAAAGATTCTTCGATGTTTCCCTTAAAAAAATTTGCACTATTCCAAGCTGTTTCAGAAGATGAAGTACAATTTTGTTCCGGACGATGATACTTTTAGGAATTGTTTGGGATGTTCTAAATAAGGTCTCGTTTGGCAAGTGACTTTTTTATCTAAAAAAATCAAAAAGTCACTAAAAAAATCAAAAAAACCAACAACCCATACCCAAAGTCAAATATTTCATTTTCTCTCTACTTTTTGCACATCTTTTCATAAAAAGTCAAAAAGACATCCCAAACATACTTATTCTTTTTACATTACATTTTAGCCAAAAAATCAAAAAGGCCTCGTTTGGGAATAGGTTTTTTTAGTAACTTTTTGACTTTTTGGCTAAAATGTGATGTAAAAAAATAGTATGTTTGGGATGACTTTTTGACTTTTTACGAAAAGATATGCAAAAAGTAGAGAGAAAAGGGAATCTTTGACTTTTTGGTATGGGTTGTTGGCTTTTTGATTTTTTTTAGTGACTTTTTGAGTAAAAAAGCTACTTGCAAAACAAGGCCTAAGTGTACTTTTTGACTTTTTTTAAAATATAGATTGGGTTTGAAATAATTTGATAGAGAGGTGATGTGACTTAAATAGGATAATGTGATTTAAATAGGATAGTGATTTTTTGACCTTTTGACTTTTTTAGAGGATGACAAACAAGGCCTTAGTCTAGATTTTGGACTGGAAGGCATTATTTGGGTCTATGAGAATTGTCACGCGTTTCGTTTAATAATTTAAACCATTCATTTTGTCGGGTATTTCATGTATTTTATCCACACAAAAACTAGGACAATCTGACAATAATAACTTATTAAATTTATTATTTTTGTCACTAAAAAAATGCATGATTTTTTTTTTAAAATACAATTGTTGTCTATTTTTTTGTGAAAAACTTAATAAATTGAACAAGTTACAGCTATCGGATCGACTTGATTTTTTGTGTGAATAAAATACACAAAGGGCTCGACAAAATAAATAGTTTAGATCATTAAAATAGGATCTGTGATAGGCCCCACAGGCCCAAACAACACCCTATAATCCAAAATCTAATATAGGTAGAGGGTTATGCTACAAACCCCTAGTACAAGGACCCCCAGTGCTGACCCCCAGTGACGTGTCACACTGGGGTTGGCCGGAAATCCCAAAAAAAAAAAAAAAAAAAAAAAAAACAGTGTTTTTGCCCAATAGGAGCTGACCCCCAGCACCCCCAGCTGGGGGTCCAAGTCATTTTTCTATAGGTAGACTCATAACCTTACTAGCAACCGGGCACAAACGATGCGTGTGTAAATTCGTAAGATAAGTATAAGTTTCAATTAGAGTATTAAAAAAACTGAATATATAAATTTTAAAAATAATTATAATTGAATATATAAATAATTTTGACTAAATTCAATATTCTTAACACTTATACCATCAAAGAAATTTAATAAACATGAACGGAAAAAATTGAATATGAAAATAATTAAATACAAGTTCAAAACTCTTAAAACATTTACAATCAAAGAGATTTGATAAACATGAAAATTAAAAAATTAAAAACTCAAAGAAAATGCAAAAATATATGAGCGTGTGTATATATATCTTATAAAACTCAAAGATAATGTAAAAGTATATGAGTGTGTTTATATATATTATATCAAACCTTGAAATTGAAAAAAAAAAAAAAAACTTCTTTTTTTTTTGGTGGTTTTTTGTTTCTAAAATAAGTAACTTTAAAAATATATATGAGTGTGTGTATATATCCTATCAAACCTTAAAATTTTAAAAATTTAAAAAATTAAAAAATCTGAATATCTATTTCTTCCTCATTCTTTTTTCTAAAATAAGTAAACCTTTGAAATATATTTTCAACTTAGGATTCTCAGTCATCCAAGAATTAAGGACTTTTTTTGTTTATTATTATTATTATTATTATTATTTGTGTTTCACAAAACTTTGAAGAACATCCTCATTCTTTTTGTGTGTGCAATTTTTATTTTTATTTTTTGGAAAAGTTTGGAATACTATTTTTTTTAAAACAGTTTGAAAATTTAAAAAACAGTTCGCCTATGTTTTAGAGAAAGAAAGGAAAAAATTAAAAACACAATGAATAAAAAATATTATTCCTATTTTTGTTTCTTTTTCTGACTTCTTTATTAACCTGTTAAAAAAATGTGTAAAAAAAAAAAGAACTTTTCTTCTAAATAACACAGTTGTAAAAACTTTTTTTTTTTTTTTAATATTTGAAATGTATACAAAAAACTTTATATAAAAAAATAAAAATTATACTCAGAATAATAATATATATAATTTAACTTCAAGTTTGTATTGTAAAATCCACATCTATACTACAAAATCATAAATAAATCACGGATTTTAAGTGTAATGTGTGTTATTTAATCACCAATTTTTTATTTTGTCAGAATGTGATCTTTGAGAATGTGATTGTTAAGATTCATTTTCGATCACACATTTTGACCGTCATTAAAAGATAATTCTATCATGTGTTTTGACCGTAATAATAAGGCCAAGTTTGGGAAGACTAAATAAGTGCACTTTTTGACTTTTTATGAAATATGGATTGAATTTGAGTTGGGTTTGAAGTGATGTGTTAGAGAGGTGATGTGACTTAAATAAGATGATGTGACTTAAATAGAATTTTAATAACCAAACTAGATTTCGAATTTTAAGTATAATTAATAACCAATAAAACCTGAAATTGAATTTAAATAATCTATGATAAATAATGAGATAAGATTATAGTTACATGCATTTCTCATCACGGTTAGTGCATGTGATTAAAAAAAAAAAAAAAAAAGGTTCAACCACAAAATATAACTATCAATCACAGCATATAAACCGTGATTAAAATCTAAACAGAACTAATATCTAAAATATAATCAATATTAATTGTACAAAAATTTCCTTTGAATCACAACATTGACCATGGCAAGCTGATTAAAAGCCAGCTTTTGACTTTAACCTATTTTTAGTCACATCACCTCTCACATTTTTTTACCTACTAAAAGATAAAAAAAAGCCAAAACACTACAAAAATTTCAGGTTTTTGTGACGGCAAAATGCCGTCGCTAATACTCCTAATGCCGTCTCAAAAAACGTTTAGCGACAGCAAAAGGGGGATCACAACAGAGGCGTTGCAAAAAAGTTTTAGCAACGGCATCATCGCTTTTTTTTTTTTTGCGACGGCATTTTACTGTCGCCTATAATATGTAAAAACTGAGACCTTTTGCGACAGCACTATTTTACTGTCGCTAAAATTTTATTTGAGACAACAAGAAATGTTGTTGCGAATTGTTCTTTTTTGCAACGACATGACCACTGTCGCCAATGATACTAATGTTTTTTGCGACGGTGTGGTGCCGTCGCCAAAAAAAAAAAAAACTGCAATATGATTATTAAAAATATTAAAATTACCTATATTAAATGAAAAACAATTGAAAAGAAACCAATAATTGCATAATAATATAAAAATTCTTATATAGAAATAATAATTTCTCCATAATAAAAATATTCTTGCATCCATAACTACACATCAACAAAATTATCCCACTACATAATGTTCCATAATACATATATAATATTTAAATACATAATGTTGTTCATAATTCAAAACAACATAAAGCAAAATTAAAAGTTTTCCTCATCATTCTCCGTGGGTAACAAAAACAAAAGTTAGTCGCATTTTTCACAGACACGCATTCCACAAGAAGTAAACTCCTACTCGAGAAATATCTGAAAACAAAAAATAAAAATAATTAATGACAATATAATTATGTGTTAATATGTTAATTACAAAAAAATATAAAAATTTAACTGTTATACAATTACAAAGATAATTAAGTAAATAATTTTGCCTAAACCGAAATCTGGCTCTAATTCCCAAACCGAGAACGCGATTAGAGTCTCGTCTTCTCCCACAAGTCTCTCATGCCTAGGCAGTCATGTGTGCCAAGTTTCGTGCTAATCCGACGCCATTTAGTGATTTTGGGATGTCAACATCTCGAATTCTAAGTTTCTTAAGGAACTAATTTGCCTAGTGTGAAATCCGGCTCTAACTCTCAAACTGGGAACTCGATTCGAGTCTCGTCTTCTCCCACAAGCCTCTCGTGCCTAGGCAATCGTGTGTGCCAAGCTTTGTGCTACTCCGACGCGGTTTGATGATTTTGGGGCATCAACACCACAAATTGTAACTTTCTTAATAAATTAGTTTGTCTAGAGTGAAATCCAGCTCTAACTCCCAAATCGAGAACCCGATTCGAGTCCCGTCTTCTCCCACAAGTCTCTCAGGCCTAGGCGGTCGTGTATGCCAAGTTTCGTACTATTCCGACGCTGTTTGGTGTTTTTAGGACATTAACACCTCGAATTCTAAGTTTCTTAATAAACTAGTTTGTCTAGAATGAAATCCGGCTCTAACTCCCAAACCGGGAACCCAATTCAAATCCCGTCTTCTCCCACAAGTCTCTCGTGCCTAGATGGTCGTGTGTGCCAAGTTTCGTGCTAATCCGATGCCGTTTGGTGATTTTGGGGTGTCAACACTTCTAATTCTAAGTTTCTTAAGGAACAAGTTTGCCTAAACCGAAATCCAACTCTAACTCCCAAATTGGAAACTCGATTTGAGTCCTGTCTTCTCCCACAAGTCTCTCATATCTAGGCGGTCGTGTGTGCCAAGTTTCGTGCGAATCCAAAGTCGTTTGGTGATTTTGGGGCATCAACACCTCCCAGTTTAGTTGATACACATTTATTTTGGACCAATCCTCTAATTTCCAATTGTATCTTCTCAACAACTCTATGTGACAACAAGGCAATGATCTCATCATTACTGTAGTTGTTTGGGTATAGCTTCTTTTCATGATTAGGGTTTTCAGGTTATTAAGGTTTCAAAAATGAGAAAGACGAAGATGTGAGAATATATTTGTCTTTTTCTCACCAAATAGTTGACTTTAACTAAACAAATTTCATTCACACTCACATATTAGGAGCGTAAGTTACACTTTCAGTCAAATTTGACAGAACTTTTAACAGTAGCTCTTTAGTCCAAAATTATAAGGAGTTTCTATGCATATATTCAAACCATAAGGGGTAAAGTGTTACAAGGACAAACCATAAGGGATAGAATGAATTTTGCCCAAAAAATTAAACAAATTTAACATATTAATGAAATATAACTGTGAGAACAAATATGAAACTACATATTTTGCACATATCCCTCACATGTCATCTATTGTACTTTTTGAAAATGTCATCTCTTGCACTTTCACAAAATGTGGAGACGCAAATGAAACTTCAGAAGTTAATAATCCTCTACAGTTCAAGCACTATAAGCTTGAATAACAAATATGCAAAATGAATTCTATTCTCAATCAATTTAAGAGTAAAATGTTTCATCAGTTGTATCCCTAAATAATGACTTTGTATGGTATGTTTAACCTACAAAATTACATTGGTATTTTTTCTTGAAACTTCATGGTATTACTCATAATGCAATTGGACGCAATTTCAATTGACACATTACTTGCAAGGAGTGGGAGAATTACCTCAACATTTCTTGTTGTGATCAAATGCTTCCTTGTTGAAGGGAGTGGATTCAACAAACTTATTACTTGGCTGCAATATTTCGAACCAAACATAAAAACCAGCACACATTCACCAACAGTAGTTAAATATATATGTGTATATATATAATGTGAAAAGTCCTAGAGAACACTACAGAAAGCATAGTTATAAAGCCCTATGGACACGAAGAACATCAATTTTAGAATCACCTAAGTACTGAGATTC
Organism: Camellia granthamiana; assembly: GCA_036172215.1. NCBI lineage: Eukaryota > Viridiplantae > Streptophyta > Magnoliopsida > Ericales > Theaceae > Camellia > Camellia granthamiana. Next base: position 86,032,207 of record CM069909.1, on the reverse strand, counting down.
AGAATAATTTAGTCCCAAAAGTGAAGCTTATTTATATTATTCTTAGTTCATGGAATATATGATTTACCTAATTTATTTCTTAGAAAGGAAAAAATTATTATTTTAAACTATCTAACTTAATTCACTACAACATGTGACTTGATGAATGCAAATATTGAACTTCAATATATTAATGAAATTGCTACCTGAGATGTATGACAAGCTGATGGAGAAGAGGAATTTATAGAGGATCCACAGGTAGTATAGGATTGACCCTTTTTGGTCTCCAATTCCTCATTAGAGTCCATTGTTTTCTTCATTCCTATGTCCTCTGTAGCATTTGCGCTTCCTGAACCAGTCACATCCATAGCTCTCTCCCTTTCACAAGGAATCCTGGAGGCCTCATCATCACCAGTTTCACTAGAGTTTTCTTCCTTCATGTCTCCTAACATGTGTAGTTTATCATAAAGCTCATCAAGTACACTTTAACCCATACCAGATTTAGAAGCCAAGTTGATCAAACTCTCTAACTTTTTGTGCAAAAATTTAAAATGGATAAAACGTGCCAATTCGGGATATTTTTGTCCATGAATGTCTTCCACCCTGACATCCCTGGGATTTTTCATTAACCTCTCTAAAATGTATTGAGTTGGGATTCTCTCTATGTATAAGCAATCTAGGACACAGAGTGCATGTCTCCATAAAATTCCAGTGTTTTCAGACCCCTTGCAGCTACAAGTCACTCTGCCATAAGCTGTTTCTGCATGAACTTGACGGCATTTAGAATGCCTAGGCCTTCTACCATCACAGTCAAAAACTGGCCCTCGATCATCAATGTTAGCACGCATGTTCGAAAGAAACAGATATTCCGATCTTTTATATTCTTCTTGAAATATGAAATATATATTTGAAATATAAATGTCCTTTGCATGTCTCAATAGAGGCGCCTTATCGTGGCCAGTAAGCATGCCCAAGTCATCTTCAGAACCTTCTTTATTAAGGCTGCCAGTATCCAATAACCTTCAAGTTCAGAAAAAACATATGATTAAGACTAACAAAATGATAAATAGTGATCTGAAACACAAATGATTACGAATAGGTGGAAAATTCATATCCATGCCTCGGTTCACTAGAGCATATGATAAGGCTAAAGATTAATTAAGAAAAATGACCAAATGGCAAAATAGGATATAAAGAAAATTTTCATTTTGACTTCATGGATTCTTCCATCGTAACTATTTGATAATATAGAATCAAAATTTGGTCACTCTTGTCACTTTCAAGCTAATAAATTCTCATTACATGTATACTACATTTAAAAAAAAAAATGATTTGCCTCAAAATTAACATCCACTCTGTTTTTATCCAAATTTATAAATATAGTTTACATATGCATGTATATGTTAACCAGAAAAAACACCTGCTTGAAGGACAAAATAATATTCGTTTGTTATTGGGAATTTTCACAGTTTAGTTTAGAAAGGCTTTCCAGTTTCATGGTTAAAACTCAGTTACAGTACTATTCCATTTTTCCACATCACATGGTCAAAGATAAAAGGGATAAATTATGATTCATCAAAGTCACCAAACAAAAATCATGCTTAAAAACATTTTAATGAAGCTAAAGGAAAGAAATCATGTAGCATGGAAAAAATTTAAAACCTCCACTTCTATTTGCATCAATAGAAAGTTATTATAAGAGACATTCACAAGTCAAAATTACAGTTTCAGGTACAATGACATACTCAGCTTGCTATGTTAAATGATCAATTAGATTCATGACAGAACATTTGATAGCTTGCCCAATATTTATTTCAGCAGACAAATAATATCTTACAGACTATGAGGTTCTTCTGCAGTACCACCTGTTCCATTTTTTGCCTGTGTCTTTAATATGTGATGATCGGGTATCTTCCAACAGAATCGAAGAACTTGCAACTACAATCTATTATGCCATCAGTAACTTTGTGTTCTGTAAAAGATTGCCCAGCCTTTTGCATTTTGTGTTCAAAGACTAACCCTCTTTTATCGAAAGATTATCACAAGAGGCAGCAGGCAAGCAGACCAAAATGCAAGGACTATATCAAAGCAAAGACGTGAAGAAGAAGAAGGAGAAGAGCTAACCTGGTTCAGAGATTGAGACTGACTGAGAGAGTTGAAGAGAGACACGCCACACCGTCATTATCGCTCGCCGCCGTCTCACGCTGCTTGCTGCCGTCGCTCGACGCCGTCAATTCGATGCTCGCCGCCATCTGCCGCTGCTCACAGTCGAGAGAGAGAGAGAGAGAGAGAGAGAAGAGATGTGGATTTTTTATAGGGTTTTTGGTTAAAAATATTAGGGATTTTTGAGATTGGGAATTTTTGGTTGAAGGGGGGTGGAAAAAGGAGCGCGAAGAGAAAATCAGGTTTTGGGGTTTTTTTTTTTGCGACATCAAGTTTTACCGTCACAAATGAAAATTTAAATAATAAAACAACATCGTTTAACTAAAACCCATTTATTGGCGACAGCAAGTAGTGCCAAAAACCTTGGGCAAAAACCTCGTCGCCAAAAACTTTTATTTGCGACAAGGGGAGGTTGCTGTCTCAAAAAACGCGAATTATTTGCGACTGTAGTTGTTGCCATCGCACAAACTTGTTTTTTTGTGACAGGAAGTACTGCCGTCGCTAAAACCCATTTATTGGCGACAGCAAGTGGTGCAGTCGCAAAAACTCACTTTTTGCGACAATTATTGGTGCCGTCACAAATGTTTCGTGTTATATACCCCCTCTTTCTTGTAGTGAAAAATCTCAAAAAACCAACTTTTAACCAACTTCCCAAAACACCTAGATGAATGGCTAATAATCTCATATATTTCATAAATCAAAGTCGAATGTTGGAAATATATATACAATGAAAGTTAAGGAATAAAATGTTTTTTTACTATAATTACACAATAAAAATTTAATTAAAAAATAAAAAACTTAAAAGAAAACTCAAAATTCTTGAATGTTCTCTCTTCTATGACCATAATTTGCATCTCTCCAAACAATTTTTGACCTAAATAAAAATTAACATAAACTAGTTCATAGGCCGCTAGAAGGATAAAAATAAACTTACTCATTTTTTCGTTATTTAAAGACAAAAATAAAAAAATTAATGGATATCCCACTTGCAATTATCAAGCCAAGGCTCAAGAGGTTCAGCCTTTTTTTTTTTTTTTTTCTTTTTTTTCTTTTTTTTTTTTTTTTCATCTCAACGACAACAAGAAAGAGAATGCAATTGATAAAATCAACAGTCTGGTTGTCCAAACACAACTTCTATAAACTATGTTCTGATTTAATATCATTTTCCCTAGTGTGTGTACTCAGTCCATAACCTGGTGACCAATTTGCACAGATTAGGCGTCCTGTTTTATGAGTTAGAGCAGTCCAAAGAGTATCAAGGCAGTAACCAATGAGTGTGTGTTTAATGAAGTTCAACCCCAGTTTGATGTTCTGTGTGAGTTGATCAAAGTGAACGTCGCTTAAATACCATTTTCCCTAGTGTGTGTACAGTGGTGGTTAGGTACAAGCAGCCAACAAAGAAAAAAACAGAGTAAGTCCAACTCCATCTAAAGCCGAAAGAAAGACTCTAAATGGCACAATGTAAATATACTAGGTATAACTCCTGCCTAAAAGCACTCCCTAACAAAATTTAATCACACTTTCTTTTTGCTTTATTGTACATCTATTTAAAATGCACTCTCCAATGTAATCATACTTTTTTTAAAATTTACGAATATGCTTTCAAAATATTCTGCAGATAACTCAATCATAAATATTTTGTTTCCATTAACAAACTTTAAGAGTGCAAGCCTCGCATCAACACAAAAACTTATATATAAACAAAAAAGTAAAACAAGAAAGTAATAAAAGCACACATACCAAGCAAATCAAGAAAAAATTCTAAACACTAAACAAAACACACCAACTTGAACTATTATACACTTATCAATGCTCTACAATCCAAATAAAATTAATAAACAACAAATAAAGCACACCAGCAAATATTCTGCAATCTCAAAAAATTAAAATTAAACACCAAACAAAAAAAAGGCACAACAAAATACAATAGGTAGAAAAAAAATATTTCCAACCTCTAATCGGTTAAAAAATGCCACAGCAAGTATATGCACTAATGAAATTATTTAATAACAGAGGGAAATTATTTTTTCCATTACAACATCCATTAGTCATTCTCAGTCTGCCTTAGGAGAGCCACATTTATATGTTGGCCAGGGTCTAGTACTTATAAGGAACATACAATGAAAAATTGCAAAATAACAATAGATTTCACATAAATTTCAGATAACATATGAAATTGTATTTTGAAAATTTACCTCAATGCTGTATCAAGTCTGCCAGCTCATTTGTTGTTTCCTCAACTTGCTGCCATACATTAAAATAAACAAAATATTAGTAAATTATACTCACAAAATTTTCAAAATAATAATAATAACTATTATAATATTTTTATACTTGATTCTAGTTATGCTCTCTGTTTCTGTAAGTTTCAATTTGTGCCATTGCAGTTGACAACTGCTCATCCTTTTGTGCCTGAAATGATGACCAAAAGATAATTGCCATTGGAGAATGGTGAAGAAAAAGAGAAGAAAGCAAAAATTATAAGAACTCAAAAAAAATAATAATAATAAAATCTTATCATCTTCAAACTGTTTCATGGTATATGAAGTCTATAAAGTAAGCTTTAATCTGTTGAATATAAAAATCCTAACCATTAATTATATGGCATTGCAAAGAAAAATATACACTAACAGTACATATGAGCTGTAATTTCAGAAAGGATAGATTACCTGAGGAAAAATCACAAATCCAACACAGTACAAGGGTACCTTTTGTTTTAGGAGCACAATATTATCTTCCCCAGCATCTTTCAGTTGAGGAAGGGTAACAATGCCTCTCTTTAATTGTTTCAAACTCTTCCTTTAAACATCGAATCTCATTTTGGTACTTCTTGATGAGCAATTTCTCATCAATAATCTGTGAATTCACAGTCTTAGTTCCAACAAATGCCAACAAAGACAATTGCAATAATGCAGACAAACCACAAGCTCTTACCTTGTTTTGTGCCGCTTGAATTCAATATGCTTTGCACGATGGGCAAACTTTAAAGTGTTATGTGTCTCTTCTAGACTAATTGATGATGGGGTAACAGTACATACAAGCTGTAATTTCAGAAAGGAGGAAGTTTTTAGCATAAGCATGTCTTCACCACACAAACCTACAAGCTTTACGGGCAGCAGGTTACGTGATGCATGCTGTACTGTTTCAGGTGTAGTGAAAAGAAGAATTCATATGCTTGATTCACATGTCTTTTTTTGATTCACAGATCTTTGTATGATTCACGCATCGCACATCAATTTGGAGTAAATTGTTTCTCTTGCACGTCGTCATATAAATATGAGCTTGATCTAGCAATGTCAATCCACTAGGCCTTGTTGATTGTTGGCCCTGTTGGAACTTGAATAGAAAGTTTCAAAAACTTCCACTTAGTTGTGTATTGTTAGTACATGTGCTTGTGCCGCATTGTAGCGTGGCATCCACTTGTTGACAAAAAATACTTTTTTGGGGATTGCATCCTTGTTCAGCCTCTTTAGCATCTTTTGCTGTTAGTATCAAAGAACTTCTGACTCCTTGTGCCCTTCTAGAATTTTTTTCTGCATCATTTGGAATTTCATGGGCGTTCTCTAGTCAAATATATATAAACAAAAAATTATAGAATGTTAATCATTGGCTTAAATAGACAACAGAGGTTGGAACAACCATCTACATACTTATCTTCTACTACATAGGCTTTAATGTTAATCAATATGTAAATAAGTCCACGTGCAGGTTTAAATGTTATTTTGATACACAACTAACTCAACATCGATGTATTTATACACGTACTGTCTAGAGTCATGTAGCAGAGGATAAAGAAGTATGCTTTTCTAGCAACTGTTCCAACAAAACAAACTGGCTCAGTCTCAGTTTTTCCACACAAAAAAAAGAGTATCATTTTAAATTAAAATTAACTACAAAAAACAAGGAAAAATCAGCTTACTGTTATATAAAATGCACCTCCACCATAGTTTGATTGACCTGAACCTTTCCCTCGACCAGCTTGGTCCTGACATTAATCATAATGCAGTTGCATATAAATGCAAAATTCTAAAAGAATCAAACATTCTTCACTTCATGTGAATAAGGAGAAGAACAAAATACGAAAGTAACATGTCAAACCCAACATTTAAATTTTGAACAAGGAAAATGCTATGGACCCCAAATAAATTACCAAATTTTCTACCAAACCTTTCACATGGGTGCGGGACCCACACACATGTGATTGGTGTGGGTCCCACGCCCATGTGAGAGGTTTGGTAGAAAATTTGGTAATTTATTTGGAGTCCTAGCATAACTCTTTTGAACAGATCACTAAAATATTAGGCTCCATACAATCACTAGAAGATAAACGTTTGCAGATTTGGTGATCTTATATAACTAACAAAGTCCTATTTATACTATATATTAAGCAAAATGCGGTTTTTAACCCCAAGGTCTGTGGGAGCTCCAATCTCCTAATCCTAATTTTCTAATTTTTTGATTTAAAAAAAAAAAAAAACCTCAGCATTTATTGACTTCTCCGAACCCAACCTCAACATTTATTGACTTTTCCGAACCCACAATCCATTCTCTCATAATTATTGCAACATCCTTTTCAATTTCTCCTATAAACTATGGTTACACACAAAAATAAAAAATAAAAAAGATAAGAATTTAGTTATAGATCTCAAAAAGATATAACATCTAAATTTGAATTATGATTTAATAATATAATTATGTATTTTTTTATGTATATCTATCAAAATTTTAAATCACTTAATGGGACAAATTAATCAATTTTCCAAATTTATTGATTTTTAATTTACAAAATAGATTAAAAAAAACCATTGACTGATTTATTTATTTAATAACAAAAATATTTCATAATCTCTCTCTCCTAATCTCTCTCACAAATTTTTAAAAAAAAAATATTAAAACTTGCATTCATTTTCTCTTCCCCAAAAAATCAGATAGGAGCTCCAATCTCCTAATCCAAATTTTCTAATTTTTTGATTTAAAAAAAAAAAAAACCTTAGCATTTATTGACTTCTCCCAACCCAACCTCAACATTTATTGACTTTTCCCAACCTACAATCCCTTTTGACTTCTCTCATAATTATTGTAACACCCTTTTCAATTTCTCCCATACACTATGGTTACACACAAAAATTTAAAAAAAAAAAAGATAATAATTTAGTTATAGATCTCCAAAAGATATAACATCTAAATTTAAATTGTGATTTAATAATATAATTATGTATTTTTTTTATGTATATCTATCAAAATTTTAAATTACTTAATGGGACAAATTAATCAATTTTCCAAAATTATTGATTTTTAATTTACAAAATAGATTAAAAAAAACTATTGACTGATTTATTTATTTAATAACAAAAATATTTCATAATCTCTCCCTCCTAATCTCTCTCACAAATTTTCAAAAAAAAATATTAAAACTTGCATTCATTTTTTCTTCCCAAAAAAATCAGATAATATTTTCTATTAAAATTGTAGATATCTACCTATATTTTATATATTATATTATAACAGAACAAAAAAAACTAAAAAACTAAAAAAAATCTTTAAAGTTTATCTAAATAAACTTTAAATCAATAAGACTCACATGTCTATCATATATCTAACTCACATTATAAATTACCTAAATAATAATAATTAAAAACAAATGGAAACCACAGATAAATTAAATTTAAAAGAAAAAGATACCCACAACTCCATCTTAAATAAATTGAAAAAAAAAATTTACCCGAATAGAAACCACACAAAAATAAAAATAAAAATAAAAAGATATATCTATCTATCTATCTATCTATCTATATCTATACTATATATTAAGCAAAAGGGGATTTTAAACCCCTAAGGCCTATGGATGTTTCAATATCCCAATCTAAATTTTTTAAATTTTTTATTTAAAAAAAAAAACTCAGCATTTATTGATTTGGTCAAAATTTCCTAATTAGCATTTATTAACTTTTGTCAATCCACATCTCTTTCCACGTGCCTGCAATTATTGATTTGGTCAAAATCCCTTGATCAGCATTTAAAATCCCCTTATACAAATAATTATAGATACAATTTGTGTATATTTACTGCAGTACCCTTTTTAACTTTCTCCATACATTATGATTAGTAATAAGAAAAAAATCTTAAAAAATATAATTTATATATTAAAATAAATCTAAAATAAATATAAATATTTATAATAATTCCGTGCATAGCACAAGTGATAGGCTAGTTTGCTTTTTAAAATAAAGCAAAAGTAAACAAAGTCTTACTTACTAGCACCAGGAATAAATGTTGGTGTCAGATAAAGGAAAACAATTACACCATGAGTAAATACAAAATAAAGCAATTTAGGCTTTAGGTTTAACAATTTCCTTAAAATATTAGCAATCTCCTTAAAATTTACTCGTAGACATTTTCTATGCACACCAACAAGTGCTTTGCAACCTCAAAAAATATAATTTAAACATGTAATTTTAAAAATAAAAATTAAACAATAAACAATGCACATCAATCAATATTTTACAATTTCAAAGAACAGAATTTAAATCTGTAATCCCAAAAAATAAAAATATATACTAAATAATACACACCAGCCAATGCTCTAGAATTCCAAATAAAAATAGAAAATTAATTATAAAAAAATTACATGTGCCTAAAGGAACTCTAACACAATTTGACATCAATTCAAACCAACCAACCAGCAAACATACCAAGCAAAGGCACTAAAGAAATTCTAGAGGTGCTTGGAAATTAGACTTTTGACGTGTCTATGTCATGCTTTCTCTAATTTCTATTGGTTATGTAATTCAACAGTAAATAAATTCAGTAATTAATGGTAGCAAAATGAACATAAATGATCTTGCCGGTAACACAACATCACAAAGATGTGGGAGACGTATAAATACATAGGAAAATTGTTTACATTAAGCATTAAAGGCAAAAATTTAATGTTAAATATAAACGAAATTTACAAACTAATTGATAAAAGAACAAAATTTTGAAAATACAAAACATAATGAATAATGCCATATGTACCAATTAACGTACACACTAGTGCACTAATAGATGATGTGGCATCATTTGTATGGTTTTGAATATTTGTTACTTGTATAATAAATGTGGTTAATAATAATATCATAACACTAGTTGGTACACTAGTGTGTATATTAATTGGTATATATAGTACCACTTAGTACCACCGAAACATAATTGTACCAAAACGGAACGTCACAATCAACTTGGCAAAACCAATTGGCATAGTGAAAACCTCACAAAATCTCTATAACAAATACTAAAACCAAATAACAATAATACTAATATTTTCTAAAAGATGAGCAAACAGTTTCTGGAACAAAACTTTTAACTAAAAATTAGAATAATAATTTGTCAAATTAATAATACAAAAGGTAATAAAACAAAAATCAGATTAAAAGCAATAAATTCAAAGAAAATCTCAAGGTTTTCCTCAATCTTCATAGCTTAAAGAATGCAAATTTCCTTAATCCAATTGAAAATTTTGAATATATCACAGACCCATTTTAGAAACCATGTGAAAATATATGGGAGGTGAGTATCCTAATCACCTTATTGTAAATAATTGAAATATCTTCCTAACATGTTGTTCCAGTTTCTTTAGAAACCATGTGAAAATATATGGGAGGTGAGTACCCACCTTATTGAAGAGAATTGAAATATCTTCCTAACATGCTGTCCCAGTTTCTCAAAATTATACTTCATGCCCAAAATTGAAATATTTCGATTTGATTTTGAAACCAAAACATTGTATTTTGATTTCAATTTCGATTTTTGTAGTTCCATGTGTATGAACTAAGCCAAGAAAACAGGAAATTGTTTACCAATATCTTCAATGTTATCCAACGCCTATGAACACCCCCTTTGTGCAGGCCAAAAATCAATTAAATTCCATCTGAAAATACAACCCATATAAAACCCATAATAATTTTATATAAAAAAATAATAATAATAAAACACAAATCAAAACCCCCAATCGAAAATCGTGGAATTGAAATTCAATGCCCCAACTTTAATCAGCCATACAAACAGTTGAATCAAATGCCCTAATTTAAGAAGGGAAGGGTTTTAAAAACAAATATAATTTTTTTTTCTAAATAACACGTGGCGATTAGTGATTGACAATTGCATCAAAAAACAAAATAAAATAAATAAATTTATACTGTTCCGGCCAACCGGTAGGATGTCTAGGAGGATGATGGGTAGACTCAAAATTCAAAAATTTCTCTATTTTTCATAATGGAAAAAATGAAAGCGAGAGAATATGTATGAATCAGCCAAACGTGAAAGGAAAATATATTTTGAAATGTGTGATGGAATCACATTTTTACACTCCATCCAAACGGAAGGTGCAAATGAAGAGATGGATTATGATTACAAAACTGTACCAAACATAGCCTCAAATTTTAGCTTCAGGAGGCAAGGGTTTCAAAAAAGAAAAAAATAATAAAATTTCCAGGTTTAGAATCTTACCAATCTGCAGGTCTTCCCCAAGCCAATGAGTTCGAAGGGTTGCAGGGAACTCAATAATGTGTCAAATGATCTCAGTCGTTTGTTTTTTGTTTGAGAAGATCTGGATCGTTCTAACTAATTATAAGAGATACATATTTTTACAAATCATTCTATTTTATTATATAGATATAAAAATAAAATAAAAAATATATATATTATTTAGAAATTGTGACTAAAAAAAAATTATATATAATCAAAACTTATTTGAAAAGTATGATTAAAAATAAATATTATCTCATGCAATTAAATTGACTGTAATTAAAATATCATTCTGATTTTTTTTTTATCACATTTCTAATAAAAGTGAGATATTTTTAATTCTTTTTGTGTGATCTTTAAGTATTATGTGTACAAAATCTATAAACAAAGAAAATTAAAATATACTCACAAAGATAATATATATACAAAATTTGTACAATTATAGTTGTTTTGTATTTTTTTTTTTTTTCAATCAACATAATGAAGAAAATAAAAATGGAGTTTTTATTTTTATTTTTTTACAACCAACGTAATAAAGAAATAAAAACTATCAAAGAATTATAGAATTTATACAACACAAACAAACAAATAAATAAATAAAAGCCTTAGTCATTGAGAATTAAAAAAATAAAAAAATAAATCCGGCACTCTTAGATCACTTACAGTCAAGAGAAACAAAAAAATAGATATTAATAAGGGACCGAAGGGTGCTGCTATGCCCCTTTGTGGAAGGCGGGAAATGCTACCGACCCCCAGTACGAACGACCCCCAGTGCCACCCCCAGTGACGTGACAGCGTGTGGTTGGCCGAAATCCAAAAAAAAAACTATTTTTGCACCAATCAAGGACGACCCCCAGCACCTCCAGCTGGGGGTCTAAGTCATTTTTGGTGGAAGGCTATCCCGAGTGCTTTTCAATGATATGAACCGTTCATATTGTAGAATTCACTAAAAATATTATTTATGTAAAAAACCAAGTTAATCGGATATTCTTAACCCCGTGATTAGTTCTAATTGTTTTTAAAAATTTATGAAAGTTATGTTATCTGTTAATTTTTATAAAAACAAATGTACTTTTGTTATAGGGCTATAGATATCTAATAAACTTAATTTTTTGCATGCATGATCTACTCGATGAACCCTACAATATGAATGATTCGAATTACCGAAAGAGGCTCAGGACGATACTCCACAAGGGACAATAGCCTGTTGTGCCTTTGAGCACAACAGGATCACCAAATCCATTAATAAGGGACTACATAAAAAGTTATTTCTTCTTAACAATACAAAGTTGTAAAAAGAAAAGAAAAGAAAAGAAAAAAAATTGTGTAAAACGATATTTAAAAAAAAAAAAAATTTTAAGATCCTTCATATTAAGATTTTTAAGGTAATGATATAAATATTTTTATAATAGTTGTGGTTCCTCAATACTTTTACAGAGAAAATCAACTTAGAGAATTTCGGCCCGAAATAGAGAAATTTTGTCTCTGAAACTGTTAGGTTCGAGAACATGGTGGTTAGAAAGAAAGAACGTGGATGCTTAATTATCATTATTATATATTTTTTATCATTTAAATGTTATATGGTAAAGGTTTCAAGAGTTTAAGTAGGCGTTTTCTTCTAATAATAGTCACTTGTCTTTGTCTATATATTCTCGGAACAATATTTGTTAGAAACGGTTTTGGAAAAAAAAGATTTTTTTTCTTAATTTTGGTCTAATTTGTAGATAGGACCCATGCGTCAAAGTTGGCAGGTCTAAATAGTAGCGCATTCTATGCCGCGTTGTGATTCACATAGTATATTTGGCTGCTCAAAACCATTATTGGGTGAATGAGAAATTGAAACCAAAGTTAGCTCCATAGAACTAGAGTTTTTGGTGAAACTTCCATGAAGGTTTGAGTTAAAGGTTGTCCCACATTGGTTTGGTGGACAAACTTTTGTGGGTTTATAAAGCTTGGATTTTGAACTTGGGGTATGCCCCAAGGGGCACTCAAGTTTTGTAGAAGGAGAGGTTATGGACAAAGTGGGTTAGACCCATTTGACCCAAAATAAACACACAAGTTGGGCTTAGGCGTGGGTGTGTGATGTGAGATTAGGTTGGGCTTGTCCAGCTCAATACTAAGTCTTTTTGAGTCAAAAACATTTGAATTTTTTATTTTTTGTTTGGAAAATAAATTTTGTACAGGTTTTTATTTCAAATTTCGATTGAAAAAAAAAATTCAAATTTGGCTTGCACCTTTTCAAACTTTTTGTACAGGTTCATATATGTCCGCACAGATTCAAATCTGTTCAAATTCAAAACCCAAATAGTACCATATATGTTCATTCAAACCAAACAGGTCTTATACCTTTTCTAACAGATTTGCTACATGTTCATTCAAATCTAAACAGCCACCTTTGCACCTATAAATAGACAAGTCCCTCATTTGGATTTTTATTCAATTTTTATCCTAAATTCTACCATTGCTCTCTCTGCATTTTGCTGCATTATTTTCTTGTGAGAAAATGTGTAAATACAAAGTGTGTTCGTTGTGCAAATAATTTGTAGTGCTGCTATTATTCGTTGTTGATCATTTTATCTTGGAAGATAGACGTCAACTTTTTGAAAGTACCGTGGAGATAACGAATCTGTCTTAAGGACACAGTATTAAACACTGGATTTGATCAAAAATTTGTTCGACAAATAAATAAGGTAAGTAATTAATTTACTTTCTATTTTATTTATTTTTATCAGATTCTGATTTTATTTTTGTAACAAAATAAGAATCAGTTGTTTTATTTTATTTTCTTTACTGGTTTGATTTTTGTAATCAAACAGTTTCTCTCCTTTCTATAATTCTTCGAATACAATGAAGATTGTCCAACAATCTTAAGGCAGTTTTTTTTTTTCTTGGTGTCTTCATTGTATTTATTTTATGTGCTTCTACAAAGTAATATTCTGGTTGGAAAATACAAATAATAGTCATATACTATTTGAGAAATAGTTATAATATACTGTTTATTTTCTTTGACAAATAGTAGTAATATATTGTCTATCATTAACAATTTCAGAATATTAATTTGTGTAATAGTGTTACAGAAAATTAGTGTCTAGTATTTTATTTTTCTGGTTTTAGTAACTAGAAAAGTACAATTATTTTGTGTTATAATTTATTTTCTGGTTTTAGTAACTAGAAAATTAATTTGTGTTTTGATTTTTTTTGATTTGTATAATCAGATATTATGGCAGCTGTATCTGAAAGTGGTACTCCAATTGTTACACCGACTCTGGTCCCTATCCAAAACCATGTTCAAGTTACGATAAATCATGGAGAAAAATTAGAAAAATTTAACGATACAGAGTTTAAGGGATGGCAGCAGAAAATGCTATTTTATCCTACAACTTTTAATCTTGCCCAATTTCTCTGTGAAGAGGCTCCAGTACTTAAAAAGGATGAAAGTGATCGACAAGTTGTTGTCGTTGTAGACGCTTGGAAACATTTTGATTTCTTGTGCAGAAATTACATCCTAAATGACCTAGACAACATGCTGTATAATGTTTACAATCCTCTGAAAACAGCAAAAGAATTGTGGGATTCTTTGGAGAAAAAATACAAAACAGAGGATGCTGGCACAAAGAAATTTGTTGTCGGTAAATTTTTTGGACTTTGTTATGATAGACTCTCAAACTGTAATTTCTCAAGTTCAAAGTTTTTCAATTAATTTTGCATAATATTCATACTGAGGGTATGTCTCTGAGTGAGTCTTTTCAAGTCGCTCCTTTAGTGGAAAAATTACCACCAGTTTGGAAAGATTTCAAAAATTATTTAAAACATAAACGCAAAAAGATGACCATGGATGAACTTATTGTAAGACTGAGAATTGAGAAAGATAACCGTAAGGCTGAAAAGAGAAATGGGAAAAATCTCATTAAGTCCAAGGCTAATGTGGTTGAACAAGTGCCCAAACCACATAATAAAAAGATGAAGGAGATGGTCCTAAACAAGGCAACAACAATGGCAATAAGAAGTTCAAAGGAAAATGCTATAACTGTGGTAAGACCGAACATCGAGCCTCTGATTGCCGCAGACCTAAAAAGGATAGCAGAAATACAAGCAAGAAGATTACCAATCAAGCCAATGTGACAGAATTAGATTACATCTCTGACGGAGTAAATGACATCAATCACTCTGCTGTGGTGTCTGAGGTTAATTTGATTGGAAATCCCAAGGAATGGTGGGTTAACACAGGAGCAACTCGTCACATTTGCGCGAACAAGAAGATGTTCACTACTTATAATGAGGCTGCAAATGGTGAGCAACTATTCATAGGAAATTCATCTACTTTTGTTATGGCTAGACAAGGGAAAGTAATCTTGAAGATGACATCGGGGAAGGAACTGACCCTCAACAACATGTTGCATGTACCAAACATCCGGAAGAATTTAGTTTCTAGTTCTTTGTTAAGTAAGAATGGTTTTAAGCTTGTATTTGAGTCTGATAAATTTGTATTAACAAAGAATGGTATGTATGTTGGTAAGGGATACATGAGTGATGGTCTCTTTAAGTTGAATGTAATGATTATTGTACAAAAACTTTTTATTAATAAGAATAACACATCTTTTACTTATATTCTTGAGTCAAATTTATGGCATGGTAGATTAAGACATGTAAGTTTTGATGTTTTGCGTAGATTAATTGGTTTAGATTATATACCAAAGTTCTAAATTGATCCTAATCACAAATGTGAGATTTGTGTAGAAGCGAAACTAACTAAAGCTCCATTTAAATTAGTTGAAAGAAAAATCGAACCTCTAAAATTAATTCATACTGATGTAAATGATCTTAAATTTATTCAAACTAGAGGAGGCAAAAAGCATTTCATAACATTTATCGATGATTGCACAAGATATTGTTATGTATATTTACTTAGAAGTAAAAATAAAGCGTTGGAAATGTTTAAACTCTACAAAACAAAAGTTGAAAATCAACTTGGCAAAACCATTAAAATGGTTAGAAGTGATAGGGGTGGTGAATATGATGCATCTTTAAATGAATTTTGTGTACAACATGGCATTATTCATCAAACTACAGCACCCTATTCTCCACAGCAAAATGGAATTGCTGAAAGGAAGAATAGAACCCTTAAAGAAATGATGCCATGTTATTAAGTTCAGGCTTACCGCAAAACTTGTGGGGGGAAGCAATATTATCCGCTAATTATGTTCTTAACAAAATACCCCACAAGAAAACCAACAACATTCCTTATGAATTGTGGAAAGATCGACCACCTTCCCACAAATACTTAAAAGTATGAGGGCATTTGGCAAAGGTAGAAATTCCTGTTCCGAAAAAGACAAAAATAAGACAAAAAACAGTGAATTATGTGTTTATTGGTTATGCTCATAATAGTAGTGCATATCGGTTTCTGACTATAAATCAGAAATACCTGATATAAATGTGAACACTTTTTTAGAGTCAAGGAATGTTGTGTTTTTTGAACATGTTTTTCCTTACAAGAAAGGATAGAAATTAAGTGCACATAAAAATACTTATGATTGTACACAAAGTCAAGAGACTAATGACAATTAAACGCAAGAGACTGGTAATGGTCTCGACCAACAGGATTTAACTAATGTTGAACCAAGACGAAGTAAGAAAGCGAGAACATCAAAATCCTTTAGTCTAGATTTTCTAACATACCTGTTAGAAAATGAACCTCAAAGTTGTAAAGAAATAATGATAGGTCTTGAAGCACCTTTGTAGAAAGAGGTTGTTAATAATGAAATTAAATTCATTATGCAAAATCATACTTGGGAATTGGTGGATCTTCCACCCGGTTCTAAACCTCTTGGATATAAATGGATATTCAAGAGAAAAATGAAAGCAGATGGTTCAATAGACAAGTATAAAGCAAGACTTGTGGTAAAAAGTTACAAATAAAAAGAAGGTCTAGACTATTTTGACATATATTCCCTTGTGATAAGAATAACTTCCATCCGTATGCTTATTGCTATAGCAGCATTGCATAACTTAGAAATACATCAAATGAATGTTAAGACAACTTTCTTAAACGGTGATCTAAATGAAAAGATCTATATGGAGCAACCTGAAGGAGTTGTAGTGTCAGGGCAAGAAAAAAAAGTTTGTCAGCTTGTAAAATCTCTTTATGGATTAAAACAACCGACTAAGCAATGGTATGAGAAATTTGATCATGCTATGCTTACTAATGAGTTTAAGATAAATGAATGTGACAAGTGCGTCTATGTTAAAAACACTGACAAAGTGTAAACACCCTGCAATTTCATACATGAATCCATCGTAACCAATATAACAACACACCCCAAAGCCATCATTTTCACTAAATTAAGAATTCAAAATTTACAACTTCTCTATTTACATGTCCTTAAAACCTTGTACCCAACTCCAAGTTCTACAAACAAAATGATAATTACAATAGAAGAACCTTATGGGTGTACAAGACAACAACAAAATAAGTCTAACAGCCCTATTACAAAACTCTAAGTCTTTGCAGCAAAATATTCTCAACTGTCAATTCCAAAACCGCTTACTTCAAGTCACCACTGTAGTTGTACAACATTATTTCTTGAAAAATAGAATAGGGGTGAGCTATATGCCCAGTAAGAATACATTTAATCAAATATTTAATCATTCGAATAAATTTATGGCATCCTTGAGACAAAACATAATAAAGAGTTGTGAACACATGTAATCTTCATTAATTATGTAAATACATAACGATTAAGCATGGCCATTATATTTCACACATTTACAACACAACAGTTAGACAATCACATCAATGGAAAATAGACCATAGTATCATGTAAGAGTCCAACACAAGTTGCTTTAGTTTAAAAAATCATCACCCACATTTGCCGGCTATTATACCACAGGAAGTAAGCACCCAAGAAAACTATATGTTTTTCCACTTTCGCCGGGTATTATACAGCAAGACTATGTGGACACCCAAAAATATTTTTCCCATATTCGTCCAGCGATAAGCCTAGACAGGGCATTTGGGCACCTTTTAAACTCCCCACGTAGGTATCAACACAACACCACACCACATTTTCCAAAACTGACTCTTACTCAGACTCATGCACAATTAACAATTCCATCACATTTTAATTCCATCAACAAACGTCCATTATCACAATAGATGAAATATCACATAATATTCAAATAATAATAACATTCAAGTCACAATTCATTTACCATATCAACAATCACATCTTTCATTTCTTGATTGTTCATAATATTCCACGAATCAAAGAAAATTCCACTCAATTTAGTGTTTTCTACTCAAATTAAAAAGTTAGGGTTGTACCAAATTTGGAGGTTTTTCTCCTTCATCATAGATATAGGCTTTAACAACATTTATATATGTTTAAAAATAAAATAAAAAAGAGTTAAGAAGTTTCAAGCAAAAGTCAAGCAAAATGATTTATTTATATAAAACATAGGTTTAATCCAACAAGATTCTCAACTTAGCTTATAAGTCACAACAATACCATGAAATCTCTTCAAAATTAAAAAAATAAAAATAAAAAATACTAGGATAAAAGTATCCCTACCTCAAAGAAATGAAGAGAAAACTCAGAGAAACCCAAAGTTGATGAAATCTTGATGTTCTTGGATCAAAAAGCCCTTGACGTGCTCTACAACCTTCCTCAAGGGACCTAGGTAAGAAGATACTTCTAGATGAGTAAATCTAGTGATCTAAGTGGGAAAAAGTTGGGTTTAGAGAGAGAGAGGAGAAAGGCTCACGGTTTGAGAGGAAAAATGAGGAGGAAATCATGAGAGAGAAGAGTGTTGGGTCTATTTATAATAGTAGAAAACTAGCCTAAGGTCATTACAAAGAATAAGTCCAAACCCCCCAAAAGTAGGGCCTATTCGGACCCAAGAATTCTAGAAATAACATGCAGGGGTCGACCTTTAGGATTGAGGTGTCGACCCTTAAGAAGAAAAGTTAAAAGATTAATGTTTTCTGCAGCCAAGGGTCGGCCCTTGGAACTCAGGTGTCGACCCTTTATTTCAGAATGTGGCCCAGGAGAAAACATCAAGTGAAGGGTCGACCCTTGGAACTTAGGTGTCTACCCCAAAGAAAACCAGCAGAGGCACTAAGAATTCAAACAGATATAACTCTCTCATTCGTACTTTGTTTTAGGTCGTTCTTGTGTCCAAATCGAAGCCCCCAAAACAAGCTTTCCAATGGTTCTAGCCTCACATTCATATTCAAAGTATGGTGGGAGAAAATGGCTAAAGAGTGAAGGTTGGTCAAAAACGAAAACTCAAATTTGGGGCTTTTGATCTAATCTTGCCTAAATACCTTGTTAAAGCTTCAATCAAGGTTCTAAACATCCCCCAAGGATCCTCAATTATGATATTTAGAGTTCACTTGCCAACCCATCAATGTCAAGAGTCCGACAACCATACAAGTTTTAAGGTAATGGGTACTAATTTACACAAATCCAATACGAATTAGAATTTGAGTCATTATACGAAGGTTATGCCATCGTTTGTTTTTATGTGGATGACATGCTTAGCATTAGAAGCAGTCAAAACATGATCAAATCAACTAAGCAAATACAGAATAAAAGATTTTATATGAAAGTTATAGGAGTCGCAGATATAATATTTGGAATGAAAATTACTAAAATATCTAATGGATATGCATTATCTCAATCTCATTATATGGAGAAAATTCTTGATAAATATATCAAGGATGATATGAATGTAGTAAGAACACCTGTAGACATCAGTCTTTATTTATCAAAAAATAAAGGTTGTCTTAGCTTAAATACTCCCAAATCATTAGAAGCCTAATGTATCTAATGAATTGTATTCGTCTTGATATAGCTTATGCTGTCAATAAATTGAGTAGGTACAATAATAACCCCAGAGAAGACCATTGGAAAGCGATCATTCGGGTTCTTAGATATCTAAGATTTACTCATGATCATGGTTTGAACTTTACTCGATATCCTGCAGTATTGGAAGGCTATTGTGATGCCAATTGGATATCTGATACTAAAGATTCAAAATCCACTAGTGGATATGTCCTTACTCTGGGGGGGGCGCTGATGTTTCTTAGAAATTCATGAAACAAACATGCATTGTACGATCCACAATGGAATCTGAATTCATTACTTTAGACAAAATAGAAGAAGAAGCAGAATGGCTTCGCCATTTCTTAGAAGACATTCCAATGTAGCCAAAACATGTGCCAGCTATTTGCATTCATTGTGATAGTCAATCTGCAATAGGCAGGGCACAGAATCATATGTACAATGGTAAGTCACGACATATTCGTTGTCGACATAATACCGTTAGGCAATTGCTTTCAAATGGAATAATCTCAATAGATTATATAAAATCTAAAGAAAATATTGCAGATCCGTTAACAAAAGGTTTGACAAAAGAGCAAGTATATAGTTCATCAGAGATGGTGGGATTAAAGCCTATTACATAAGAGTCATCATAATGGTAACCCTACTTAAATGACTGGAGATCCCAAGAATTAAGTTCAAAGTGACAACTAAATTATGTGTGGCTCACCAGAAATCACCAAGGGATTAAAATTCCCTACCCATTCCTATGGTGAGAGTGATATCTGCAACATGTGTTGTATGCAGGGGTTTAAAGATAAGCTTTGCTTTTAATAATTACTTATATCTTGATTTATGCATAAAAATCAAGACGAATATAAGAGATACTCACAATAAGAGTCACCTATATGAGTGTCAAACTAGGGCTGGTTCTATGAGAATGAAGAGGATAAATGCTCTAGAAACACTCATGAACAACCAGGAGCGTTCAAGGCCAAAATGAAAACAACCATGAGAACCACGATGTGTCAAAAGATATTTTGTGTGAAATCTATTGTCTTGGCTTACACAAATGGTTGAACAATTCAAGGCATCGCGTCCATTGGTTAGCTAGTAAGTCTGATAGGTTATTACTAGGGAAGATTTAAGGCTGAAAGCTACCTATCCTGAGGCAAGATATTTTCGATTTATACTTTTTCAACAAATTCTACATATTGTTGCATTTCCGTTGTTATCAACTTCCATTCATGTGGAGGATTGTTAGAAATGATTTTGGAAAAAATAGATTTTTCCTCAACTTTAGTCTAATTTTTAGATGGGACCCATACGCCAAAGTTGGCGGGTCTAAGTGGTAACGCATTCTATACCGCGTTGTGATTCACGTAATATATTTGGTTGTTCAAAACTATTATCGGGTGAATGGGAAATTGAAACCAAAGTTAGCTCCATGGAAATAGAGTTTTTGGTGAAATTTCCATAAATGTTTTTTGTTAATGGTTGTCCCACATTGGTTTGGTAGGCAAACTTTTATGGGTATATAAAGCTTGGATTTGGAACTTGAGGTAGGCCCCAAGGGGTACTAAAGTTTTGTAGAGGGGGAGGTTATGGGCAAAGTGGGTTAAACCCATTCGACCCAAAATAAACACACCGTGCACTACCGCCGCCGTCCGGTTAGTCGAGCGGGCTGGGCTGGGCTGGGCTTGGGCACGGGTGCGTGGTGTGAGGTTGGGCTGGGCTTGTCCGGCCTAATACTAATTCTTTTTGGGCCAAAAATATTTGATTTTTTTATTTTTTGTTTAGAAAATAAATTCTATACAGGTTTTTATTTCAAATTTTGGTGAAATAAAAAAACTCAAATTTGGCTTACACCTCTTCAAATTTTTTGTACAGGTTCATATCTGTCCACACAGATTCAAATCTATTCAAATTCAAAACCCAAACAGTGTCATATCTGTTCATTCAAACCGAATAGATCTTGTACCTGTTCTAACATATTTGCTACATGTTCATTCAAATCTAAACAGCCACCTTTGCACTTATAAATAGACAAGTCCCTCATTTGGATTTTCATTCAATTTTTGTCTTAAATTCTGTCATTGCTCTCTCTGTATTTTGCTACATTATTTTCTTATGAGAAAGAGCGTAAACACAAAGTGTGTTCGTTGTGCGAATAATTTGTAGTGCTGCTATTATTCGTTGTTGATCATTTTATCCTAAGAGATAGACGTCCACATTCTGAAAGTATCGTGGAGAGGACGAATCTGTCTTAAGAACACAGTGTTAAACACTGGACTTAATCAAAAATTTGTTCGACAAATAAATAAGGCAAGTAATTAATTTACTTTCTGTTATATTTATTTTTATCAAATTCTAATTTTGTTTTTATAACAAAATAAGAATCAGTTGTTTTATTTTATTTTCTTTACTGGTTTGATTTTTGTAATCAAAGAGTTTCTCTCATTTATTTAATTCTTGGAATACAGTGAAGATTGTCCAACATATTTTATTTTATTTATAAATTGACATTTAATATTTTATTTTCTCAAACTTTAATACAAAAGTGGTGAATCTTATGATTTAGACCAATAATTACTAATTTGGAACACCATCTAGACTTGTTATTATTGTTGATTTCATAATTGAATAATGTGGGTGTTGATTTTTGACTTCACACAACCAAACAAATCTCTCTACCGAGATCTAGGAAATGTAGCGAGACAGCACACAACAGCATAGATTAAGCCAATTACCTACACACAAGAAAGTAAGAAATATCACGGTGACTCGTGCACCCGAGAGCACTCCGACGATCAAATCAGTAACTTATCTCACAAGATATCAACACAATTTATCTCACAAAATATCAACACAATTACACAACTCACAAGTAAAAGCATGCATTAGATAAGAATACCTTAGATCTATGGAGTGCCTTACTTTTATAGTCAATAGTGCATTATCCCCTAGAAGTATTATTTCATGGGACTCAAGCATAACTCTTAGAGTATGTTTGTTTTGAGGGATTATTTCATAGGATTGGACTATTTGTCCATCCGGACTAATAGTCCATTATTTGGTTCAATTTTTTTGCTTCGAATTAATAGTCCATCCGGACTATTAGTCCCTCATACGAGGGATTATTATATCCTAGGAGGAGGGGTGAGATTATTTCCATGGGATTGGTATCCCATGGGACTAATGTGTGAAATGTCTATTTTATCCTCATACTATTACTTAATAAACAATTGGAAAAAGGTAAAATAGTCTTTTGAATATTTATAAATTATTTTTTCTGTTGTTAATTTAAAATTATATATTAAATAAAAAATATAAATTATAAATTTAATTTAATTGAAAATAATAAATTAAAAATTATGACCTTATAAATTAAAAAATTTTAGTGTTGTTAAATTATAAATTATAAATTATAGATTAAATAAAAATTATAAATTACAAGGGTAAAATAGTCTTTTAAATAGTTATCCTTATCTAATCCGTCCAACCAAATATTGGATTCACTAAAAATAGTCCAATCCAGACATCTAACCTCGTGACCAAACAAACATAGGATACAAATCCAATCCAACTAAATAGTCCGGGAACAATGTATCCCAGAACTAACAGTCCGATGGATTACAATCCTCCTTTATCCAGTCCGTCCAAACAAACACACCCTTAGTTAAGGGGTGGTTTGGCATAACCTATTTTAGCCCATCTTTTTATCTTTTTTGGATCACGTCAATCAACATCTCCTCTCTATTTTTCTACACATCTTTTTATAAAAAGTCAAAAAGTGCACTTATTTAGGACATCCTAAACCACCCCTAAATAAGAATGATCTCACCTAAGAGCCTCATCTTTATCCAAAACCCTAAAAATATGTCCCTACAAATAATATAAATTTATTATTTTTTTTAAAAAAAAAAGTATATATTAAAATTTTCCTTCTGTTAACAAATTTTTTTTTTTTGTACTACACTTATTTAGACTCCAAAAATAAATTTCTGGCTTGTTCCTGGGAATCACATCAATATTTTTGGTTTTGGAAAGCCCGTTTGTTTTTGGGTTAAATAGATGGGAGGAGATTATGATAGAGGTGGGGTTATTTAGTGTTGTGTTTGTTTGTAGAGTTAGGGATGGGATTAGGATGGAGGAGGTGATATAGATGGAGGTTGGAAGAGGGATTGAGATGGAGGAGGTGGAGATGGTATTAGAAAAAATAGTAATGGGATTAGAAATTTTTTTATTTTTTATATATTGGGAATTTTTTTATAAATATTAATGTTTAATTTTTTATATTTTTTTATTTGTTTTATTGTTTTATATAAAAATAATTTAACAATTCCTACACTAACAACTATCATCAAAACAAACACAATTTTACTTAATTCTCTCACTATCAATTCCCTCATTATGAATCACTTCTATTCTACCTCTGAAAACAAGCGGGACCAGCTCATTGACACTTTTAGAATTATCAGTACATTTGGTTTTGGATTTTAGTTCATTGGCATTAAGGTTTGCAACACTAAGGGTTGGTTTGGGATGTTCTAAAAAAGTACATTTTTTGACTTATTGGCTTATATGGGTTGGGTTTGGGTTGAGTTTGATGTTATGTGTTAGAGAGGTGATGTGATTTAAATAAGATGATAT
This sequence comes from Camellia granthamiana, assembly GCA_036172215.1. Taxonomy (NCBI): domain Eukaryota; kingdom Viridiplantae; phylum Streptophyta; class Magnoliopsida; order Ericales; family Theaceae; genus Camellia; species Camellia granthamiana. The sequence continues at coordinate 86,008,082 of CM069909.1, read as the reverse complement.
GACTTAAATAAAATAATGACTTTTTAATTTTTTAACTTATATAATTTATGCCAAACCAACCCTAAGGTTGAATGCTCGTGTTTAACGAGAATGGGTTTTGCGGTTTTTTTCAAACAATTATTTTTCTTAGGTTATGTCCTGTGCATTACCTGTTCAAACTATCTGTTGGTTTGGGATGTTCTAAAAAAGTGCACTTTTTGATTTATTGGCTTATATGGGTTGGGTTTGGGTTGGGTTTGATGTGATGTGTTAGAGAGGTGATATGATTTAAATAAGATGATGTGACTTAAATAGGATAGTGACTTTTTGACTTTTTGTATTATTTAGTTTATGCCAAACCAACCTGTATGGGTCACCGCGCTTTGAATGAATAATTATTATTATTTTTCTTTTTTGAAAATTTAAATTGATCATATACTCAATCAATAGTAAGGCTAAGTGACTTTAAAAACACGGAAATAATGGATAAATTATAAAATATTATGAGTTATGTTACGGATTCTAAATAAATTATCATGTGGGAGGTTTGATAAAAAATTTAGGGTTGGTTTGGGATGTTCTAAAAAAGTACACTTTTTGACTTATTGACTTATATGGGTTGGATTTGGGTTGGGTTTGATGTGATGTGTTAGAGAGGTGATGTGATTTAAATAAGATGATGTGACTTAAATAGGATAGTGACTTTTTAATTTTTTGTATTATTTAGTAGATGTCAGACCAATCCTTAATAATTTATTTAGAGTCCATAGCATTTTTCAAATATTATTGGATATGTGGTATTTGAGATTTAAAACCTACTAATCTATAAAAAAAAAATTAAATTTAAAAAAAACACACACACAATACCTATTAACAATTAATAGGACTAGTTGGATTGGCCAGAAGTCTTCTATCTCATTAGAAAGGTTTCTTTATATTTGATTATATGTTATATTTAATATTTATTAATATGATTGTAATTCATTAAATTCTCCTTATAATATTTATATAATTTAAGTTTATTTAATACCTGATAAATTGGTACACTACATCATAAATTTCAATTATTTACTTATTTATTTATTTTTATTTTGTTTATAGCCACTCCATAGTTTAGTCAACCTAAAAGCATTGTTCTACACTTTTTTTTAGAACCCATGTGTTTAAAAAATATATATATTTTTATTTTTTATATAATATACAAAACGGTGCCGTTGTGTTGTCAGCACCATGCTGTGCAGCACCTACCCCGCTGAAGGACACTTTTAAGTTGACTTTGGCCCTGTTTGGTAGAGCTGTGGGAAACTGCTTATAGCTTATGCCCAAACAGCTTATAGCTTATAACTTTCAGCTTAAGCTGATTTCCAGCTTATTCTCAAAGCATCTCCTGCCCCACTCAAAGAATAAGCTGATTTTTGACTTCCACAAAACTATAAGCTATAAGCTATAAGCATAAGCTAAACCAAACATATCAAAACAGCTTAAATTAAGCTGAAAGCTGAAAATAATCTCTAACAAACAGGGCCTTTATCGAAACAAGGGAGAAGCTATAAACAAAACAAAAAATAAATAAAACCCAGGGGTGAGTGGCAACTGGTAAGGACCTGGGGTTTAAGTCCCTCGGTCCTGGGTTCAACTCTTCTCTGGGTTAATCTCCTGAGCGTAGCACAGTTGGTTAGGAGGTTGACCTCAAGGATGCCTTATCAATTACTTGGTGTGGGTTTAATTCTCCCCCGCTGTGCGAGTCCTGACTTAAGCGGAACTTGTCTTGGAAGGTCGGGACAAGCTTCCAGGTTATAGTCTCTTACTCGGAACAGACAACAGGACACCCTGGTGGTCTCCTCATGGGGGCGCTGCCTTGGACCTGCGGGAGAGTGGGAGGATTTTCCTGTAACAAAAAAAAAAAAAACAAAAAATAATAAATAATAATTGCAAGATTTTTGGGAAATATATTCAACTGTACCCAAAAACAAAAACAAAAACAAAAACAAAAATAAAAATAAAAATAAAAATAAAAATAAAAATAAAAATATCTCAATAAATCGACACAATTGAAATGTTAGGACCCCATCTAAATAATAACAATAAAAAGAAATGTTATGATCAAATTAATACAAAATACATATTTTAGAGGGACCAAAAGTATAATTAACCTTTTCTTTGTTTTTGCTAATGTGTATTACTCTCCCCCCCCCCCCCCCCCGGGCCGGGGCGCAAATAGCTCTATTTCTAACATAAAATACTTTCTCATAGCACTAACGACTTAAACCATAGGAATCACTTTACTGCACAATTAATTAATAATTTATGATATTAGTATAAGATTAGTTATTCAAGTAAATTAATCAGATACATAATTCTCTCTTCTCTATATTTGTTTTGAAATAGATATAAAAATATATAATATCAATTATATATATATATGTTTTATGTTATTAGTTATATGTGTTTGCTTTTTGACTTTCGAAAGTTACTTTTTTAATTATGAGCGTGCCAGGAAGGATCAATTAGTCCTTACAAAAAATTAATTACCAACCAATTATCAGACGATTGTATTTTAATTCTTTCAGCCTCAATGAAGAGGACTTTTACTGGTGGCTTGATTTAGGAGAATTAAGCAAATAATAATTAAATGAAGAACAATTGAAATATTTCATTAAAATGAAAAAACTTACAATGATCCAAACTCAGCCTCGTAGAGGTTTACAGCAACAATCTACTTGAAACTACTCCTATGAACGAAGTGCAGTGCAAGAATTTTAAAGTACAGAAATGTAAAGAACAGAAAATGTAAAACTACAAAGGAAATAAAGTAGAATAAGACTGGTTTTTTGGATTTGAGTCTGGGGATTTTTTCTGGGGCCTTCTCTGCTATTTATACTTCTCAAGGATGACCATCGAACTGTATTTCCAACCGTCGAACTGCTCCTCCATGATCGCTGACCATGTTGCCTTATAATTAGCTCTACTATGCCATCACTTACAGTTAGGCTTCCCTCCTAATTTTGAATTTGAATGTGAGTAACCGTTGAAGCCACATCACTTTGCATCTCTTTGCTGATCCAATGCTACTCAGATCTCGTAATAACTAATACTAAATGCCACGTGTACGATCAGGATCGAAGATTTGAATAGTCTTCTTGTATTACCCTTATTCTGCCACGCGTCGAATTGTAATTGGCTTATACAAAATATGTAGCCAACATTACCCCCCGCACTAATATACTTAATACTTGGTGATATTAGTGGATCAAGGTCTTTTATCCACGTCTTAGAACGTGCATGGGCTTTGCATTCTTCCAGAAATGCAACCGTCGTTCATCATTTGCATTAAACTCTCTTTCAATCTTTTGAACACCCCCACCATCTTAGTATTCGAACAGACTGATACATTTTTATGGCCAAATCAATTTTCTCCTCTATTGATCGAGCACACGAAGAGTCATCTGATGATGCTGTTCCTCCTCGAAAGAACCTCCATGCATTAATTAGCCACCTTTACCCACCTTTCTATATTCAAGTCATTGAAGCCTTTGCAAATTATCAACCCTTGGACTACGAACACATTGCCCTTAATCCTTTGATTCAGAAGGTTACAAACATGGACATGGGAACCTCTTCTTCTGATTCACCCTTGAACTACGAACAAACTGCCCTCAATTCTTTGATTCAGAAAGTTGCAAATATGGACATGGGAAGTTCTTCTTCACAATCCTCTGCATGGGATGTGGCTTCTTCTTCCTCTAGGGCTTTTGACTGGGCAAGCTGGTCAGAACCTGAGGCTTGTGATTTAAGGGAGCGAATTAACCATCACTTTGTCGAGTTCACTGACCCTTTAGAGTTTCCTTCCTATGCACGATGCTCGGTGGTTTATCCTTACGTGCCCATCGACCGCTGACGTAGTTTAGAGGACAATCTGCTTGTAGCATGGTACACATCCTCCATGCCTACAAAGATAGTGCACGCTACCCGACGCCCAGAAGAGTCACAAGGGTACAATCCATTGTTCTTATCCTAGAAGGCGAAGCTTTGCTCTTCTAACTGGCTCGATTATATAAATGCCCTTGTTCCTTCTGCCCTTGCTCCTTCTCCCGAAATGGAAGCTTCCATACCTCCTCCTCCGCCAAATCCTTGCTGGACAGAGAGACTGAGGCTTACCCTCTCTGCGGATAAGGTCTTTCCTCCTTATAAGCCTCCACCTTCCCCTACTCCAGCTGAGCAGAAGCAAGCCTAACTTCTACTTGCGGCCTTCTCTCACTTGCCTTTCAATGTTCTTGAGGACGATGTTCCTCTCAAGAACCTTTGATGGGCTTGTGATATTCTGACTTGGGGTCATGTTCTCAACCCCCTCGCCCAAGCAGAGCTTCACATGTTTTTGGACCAACTCTCATTGCTTCTTCACTGGCTTCGGACTTCTGTGGCCACCACTCAATCTTTGGACCAACTCTCATCCCTTCGAGTTCATGCCCAGTACGAAGCAGAGAACCTCATTGAAGAATTTGATGACTTCAAGAATGAAGACTCTGCGTACTGGGATGACTTGGATATGGACGAACTGGAACAGGGATTGAAAGAAACATCGTTCGAAATAAAGGCTGAAGAGCTCTTTTATCAAGTGAGAGCACATCAACTTCAGCAGCCAATTCTGGAAGAAATAGAGGATAGAATAAAGAAAAAATAGAAATTCATTGCCCATAACTGGACCAAATTCCATGATCTTGTTATTTATTCTATTCCTTACTTTTATGAGCATGAATTTGTACCCAAAGAGGGCCATTCGATGTAATTGTTTTTGCTTTAATACAACTAAGACTTTTCTCTTTGTTTGGTATTGTTTGATTTTGTCTCCATTTGTCTTTAAAAGCAAATTTAGGGCTTCGAACTGAACAATCTTATCCTTCGAATCCGGATTCAATCGTTTTAAATGAAACACTAAAAAGCCAACATGAACTCTTCCAATTTATGGATTACAGTTGACAGTTTTTGCTGATTTTCATTTAGAATCAGTGCTTCGAATTTAGCAATCTTGCCCCTTAAAGCTTGTTTTAATCATAACCAAAATATGGTCATGGTTAGTACGATCAATCAGTTTTAAATTGACCATTTTTGCTTCGAAGAACAGTCCATACTTTCAAAAATATGGAAGCCTTTTTTGAGGGCTGCACTGTTTCAGTCTGAAAAGACAATCCTTTCTGTATACATAAACCAACTATTGGTTTTGATGTTTTGAACACCAATTTCCATCCTTAAGGGTATTAAGTTTTGCTTCGAAGGACATTACTCTCATTAAGAAACCTAAAACAGGTCTTTAATCCCTTTGAAGTAAACAAATACTTGTGCATCCATACATCCTTAGGTATGGAATGTGCTTCGAAGCCAGCTTCTCAGTTTCAAAGCCGTTGTTATTTGACTTTTGGCGCCAAAATCTGGTTTCGAAGCCAAATATTTTATTTCGAAGCTGACATCAATATCTAGGATGTGTTTTTCCCTCCAAAAGTATCAATATTGAAGGAAACTCTTCGTATTTGTACCTTTAGTACTTTACGAATTACACGATATATTTTCCATACACAAAGGTTCTTTAAAACCCTTTTATTTCGTGTTCTGAAATCACTCGCTCGCTTAACACATAAATCCTTCTTTTCTATTAACCCTCTCTTCCTCACTGCTTGCTACCAATGGATTCTTCTTCTCTGAAAGTACTTGCTGGCGATCGTATAAGCCCAACCATGGCTTTGAAAAGATGTATAGATGAAGAAATCGCCAAGTTAACAATTGATGGGTCAAGTGCCATAGACGGACGCCTCTTCGTTCCTCACCACAATAACAAACAAGAATATGTCCTCGGTCCTCTCTTTCGAGAATCTCCTGCTCAACTTCCAGCTTTATTCCCTCGCTTGGAGGACCACTTTCTTCTCTACGAAGGAGGGCTCGACTGGGGAAATTGGAGAATGACCCGACCTCATCGTTGCTGGCCGACATTGAGAGCTGAATGGGAGAAATAGTATGACAGAGTTGTGCCTGCAAGAGAAGATGACCTACAAGAGCTCTGTATTCTCGACGCCCTTCGTCTTTCGAGGTTTATCATTCCTGAAGATCTTTTTTTGATTCCTGCTGCTCTTTGCTTTTGGAACATGGCTTTTAATTTTTTCCAGTTTCGGTGTGGCATGATGGCTCCCACCGTTCTTGATATCTGCCATCTCCTAGGGCTTTCACCCCTTGGTACTCCTTTTACACCCAGCTACCCGGACCTTCCTGTGAAGTTTCCCCTTCCACCCTTAAATTCCTCATATTGTGACTTTGTAAAGGCTGAAAACAAAAGGGTAGGCCCCGTAAGAGATAGACAACTTTTTTCCTTTATTTTATACTGGCAGTGTAAGTTTCTTTTTTGTACATCATCTCAATAGATTATGCCTGAATTCGCTCCACTTGCGAAGGCCCTTGTTTTGGAAAAATACATAGCCTTGGCCCCCATATCTCTTAGGTTATGTTTACAGAGCCTGCTCCCAATTTTGTGAGAAACCTCTTGACATTAACCAAGGAGGTCCCCTTTGGGTGCTCCAACTCTGGCTCTTTGCTTACTTCACCGATTTGCATCCCAAATGATTGAAATTCCTTGTTCAGGATCCTAGCACTTATGGGGAGAAATATGCTAGAATTGCTCTTTATCTTGCTTCCTTTGCCTACTACCACACCTTTTTTCATCAACTCCCTATTTCTCCATCTGCCACCTTCTTCTGCCCATTTAATGCCAACAAAGGACCTACTTGGCTGCAAACATTCTTAGCTGATAAGGAGTGCTCCACCTCACCACACAAGGATATGTGGGCCTCCATTTTGTTACCGAGGGAGCTATTCATTGGTACTTTAAACCCTCAAGCTTATAAGTGTATATCTAAGGTACACTGCCCTTCTCAGTTTGCCAGACAGTTTGGGTTTACTCAGGGGATTCCCATTCCACTTTGCAGCCTCTCGAATGTCCATCTTACAGCCAGAGACCTGAGAGTACCCAAGTCAAAACTAGAAGAGGCAACGTTTAAACTATTGAAGGAATTGAGTGAGTTCAAGTTTGTCCCCTTCCTTCCTTCTAGCTTGGCTTTGAAAAGATTTCAAAACTGGTGGACAGCCAACATGGAAGTGCGTCTATCCGTACACCCTCATGATTTACTGATAGGGTTAGAAGTGCCTTCAAAGGCTAAATCAACAACAGTTGAGAACATTCCCTCTCTTTCTATAGATGCCAAAACTACTCCTGCAGCCTCACCCCCTCTTGCTAGAGTTACCAGAGCTGCTTCAAAAAAGGGTAAGTATTTTCAGGTTTCTTTTCTTTTAGACTCTTTTGTTTGTTTCCTTTACATTCATATCTCTTGGTTCAGGATCTCCACAAGAGGAATCTTCTAAAAGAGCTGAAACTTTAGCTACTCTCAAAGACAAACAACAACAGAAAAAGAAAAGGAAGCTATTACTCCCTCCTGAAAGATCTGAATCTTAGACTGAAGAGAAAGAGATGGAGGAAGAGCAAGAAGTACCATTGCAGAGAACAAAGAGGACAAAGATGATTGTCTCTCCTTCTAATTTGGTCAAAGACCCTTCTCATGAGACAACCGCTGAAGGAGCAGAAAAGGAGCTTACTCATGAAAAGTCTGAATCCTAGATTGAAGAGAGAGAGACTGAGAAAGAGTAGGAAATACCATCACCGAGAAGAAAAAGAAAGAAGATGACTGTCTCTCCTTCTGATTTGGTTGAAGACCCTTCTCATGAGGCGGCTGCCAAAGCAGTAGATGAGGAACATTCCAAAGAAATAATTGTTTTTCAAAGAGCTGAGAAGAGACGGCAGTAACAATTATTAAGAGATGAAGCTGTTGTTGTTGATGCAATCCAAAGGGAAACTGCAAGAAGGCAATACATTGCTGAGCACTATTCCCTTCGTAGCTCTCCCATTGTTGTTATCACTTCTGAAACAAGTAATTCCTTTCATACCTCTGCTCTTTTATTCTTTTGTCAAATTCTTGGTATTAAGACTTGACATTATTTTGTACTTCTTCTTTTGCAGCAACAACTACTGAGCTTATTCTTCCAATAAGGACTCCCTCAGTTTCAGTTGAAGTTGATCGATTGCAAAATGTGAAGTCTATTCAGATAACACTCCCACTTCCTAGGCCTACATTTTCTGTACCCTCCTTGAAGCCCAGTATTCCTGCTCCTTTCCCTTCTGGCTTAACTCCATATCTCCTTCATTTGACTTTTGATTTATCTCAATTTAATTCTCTTTCGAGCCTTGCTTTTCCTCCTCCTCCTGAGGGAATTCCAGCTGCTGCTCATTTTCTGATGGTAACTGATTCCCCTATAGAGGGTGCTGGTAGCTCTCCAACTCATAGTTTATTATCTCTGCCTAATTCCAGCCCCTCTTCCCTCGACATATTGGTGCCTAGAACTATGAAAACTGCTGAAGATGCTCTACCCATTTCTTCTATCCCTATGCGGTCCTTTGTGCCTTCCACTAAAGCTCTTTCTGCACCTTTCATGTCCATGGATGAGGTAAACATCTTCGAAGCGAGACTAGCTAGTCTCTTCGACATACCTTCCACCTCTCCAATAGTTAATGATGAGACTGAGCCACTAGCTCTGGCTGATTCCTTGCTAGAAATTTTTGAGAGCTCTTCCACCAGGAGTAAGCTTTCTTCGCCTCTGATAGACCTGGACAGCTGCCTGGAGCTGTTGACATCCTTTTTGAGGATCCCTTTTGAGGCCTTATGGAGGCCTATAATAAGAAATGGCTTCCTTCAGTGCTGCAAAATCGTTGAGCAATTCGGCATGATTGTCTCAAATCATTTATCTCAGGCAGCAGCCACTATTGATTTTTACATCAACATTTGCCCTGCTGCCAAGGCTGCAGAGGAAAAATTGGTTAGAGACCAGAGCTTTGTTTCCATAGTACATACTGAAGTATCAGGGCTAAAGGAACAACATTCCTATGTCTCCCATTTTCGAACTCAACTACTGGAGAAGAAAGCTCAACTTGAGGAGGAGCTATCTGCAGTTAACCAGGCTTTAATCCGAACCGACACCAAGTTGCAGATTACCAATCAAGGACTGGCTGACCGAAAGTAGGAAATGACCACAGCCATCCAGTTGTTCTCATCATTTAAGAATAGAACATCTATTGTAAAAGAACAACTGAGACATTGTAATGACTTTTGGGCCAATTTATGGCAAAATGTATTCAACTCTTTATGAAAAGCAAATTCTTATTTATCATTTGAATATTCTCATGTTCTTTTACTCAACATTTATTCTATTCCTTGTGTTTCCCATATAGTTGGAAAATAAGGCTTCAAATACCTACCATTAATCTTTTTGGAATATACATATCCATTCAAATTTCTCAAATGGTATGCTCCAAAAGGCAGAACTCTATGAACTTGATATGGTCCTTCCCAGTTAGGTGACCATTTGCCAAACTTGTGGCTTTTAATCCCTATTGGGAGTATTGTCTTCCATACCAAATCACCTTCATCAAAGCCAATGTGTTTGACTTTTTTATTATAATTTTTGGCTGCTTTCTTCTTTTGGAAAAGAATGCTATTTAATGCCAAAATTCTAGCTTCATCTATGCTTTCTAACTCCAAGCACATACTCTGATGGTATTGCTCAAGATCTAACTAGTCTTGGCATCTTACCCTTAAGGACTTAACATTAATTTCCATAGGTGACACTGCATCATGGCCATATACTAAGGCATAAGGAGTGACTCCTGTGCTTGACCTTAGGGAAGTTCTGTAAGCCCACAATACATCCAGCAATAAGTTATGTCAATCCCTAGGATTGTCTTCCACAACCTTTTGTATTTCTTTTTTCAAAGACTTATTGGATGATTCAGTTTGACCATTGGCTTGTGTATAATAGGGGATGGAATTAACAAGGCTAATTCCAAACTCTGCCACAAAAGACTTTACCATTTTCCCATCAAATATAGTCCAATTATCAACAGTTATAGTCTGCGGGATACCAAATCTATGGATTAAATCCTTAATGAATCCAATGACTTCAGTCTGGTCTACAGCCTTGTATGGCTTAGCTTTGACCCACTTAGTGAAGTAATCAGTGGCCACTAAAATGAAACAATGATGCTTCGAAGAGGGTGGGTGTATTTTCTCCATCATATCCATGGCCCATCCTTTAAATGGCCAAGGCTTCACTACTGCATGCAGGTCAGTTATAGGCAAATGCCTTATTGTGCCATGTTTTTGACATGCCTGGCAATCTCTTGCATATTCTATGCAGTCTTTAAGGATAGTTGGCCAATAGTAGGAATGCCTTCGAAGCAACCATCTCATCTTCACACCAGGTTGATGAGCACCACAGATGCCTTCATGAACTTCAGCCATAGCTGTCAATGCTTCTTTTGGGCCTAAACATTCCAACAATAAACCATCTCCTTCTCTTTTGTAGAGAGCATTACCATACATCATGTATTGCATAAATTGCAATTTAATTTTTGCTAGCCTTTGAAGATGGGCCAGCCAGATACTACATTATTGGATGCCTCCAATCTTGTTCTTGTAAGTCATTATGATTGACTTCCAGGTCCACATTCCTTTTATTTAAGGGTGGTGTTAATTTCTGATATGTTGTTTGGCTGATGTCCCTTTGAACATTATCCCTTCTCTTGAAATTCGAAACTTTCTGAGCCACATCATTAGCTCTATTATTCAAGAATCTTGGGACATGAGTTACATTTGCTATTTGAAATTGAGAAAGCAGATGTAATGCAACAACATAGTATGACAACATACTTATACTTTGACATTTGAAAATCCCTTTCACTTGGTTAACCACCAATTGAGAATCTCCAAATATGTCAACTGCATGAACTTGTAATCCAATAAGAATTTCCAGTCCCATTATTAAGGCTTCATATTTAGCTTGATTATTAGAGCAAGTAATTTCATCCACTCTGAAACCATGCGTGGTTTCTATTCCTTGCGGTGACTTAATTACCACACCAATTCCAATTAGACCATTGGCTTTTGATCCATCGAACCACATTTGCCATGGTTCAACACTAACCATACCAAGTTCCATTATCTCTTGGCTTTCTGTTTAAGATGGATGGTCTACCAAAAAATTAGCTAAAACTTGTCCTTTTACTGCCTTTTGGGAAACATATTCTAAAAGAAATTCTGATAAGGCTAGTATCCATTTGCCAATTCTTTCTCTCAACATAAGTCTAGATAACATGTATTTAACCAAATCTGTGATTGCAATTACCAAGACAGTTGTAGGCAAAAAATAGTATCTTAATTTCATTGCAACAAAATACAATGCAAGGCACAGCTTTTCAACAGCTGAGTATTTACATTCACAAGAATTTAGAAACCTACTAAGGTAATAAACAGCTTGCTTCTTACCTTCTTCATTGTCTTGGGCTAAGAAAGCTCCCAATGAATCTTCTGCTGCAGCTATGTACAATTTCAAGGGCTTATCACCCTTTGGTGGCATCAGCACTGGAGGGTTGGCCAAGTAGGCTTTGATTCCTTCGAAAGCAATTTGATGCTCTGCTGTCCACACAAATTCCTCTTCATCTTTTAGCCTTAACAAGGAAGAAAATACTTTAGTTTTCCCTGCAGTATTAGAAATGAATCTTCGAAGAAAATTAACATGTCCAAGGAACTTTTCTAATTCTTTCTTACTTGATGGAGGTCTGGCTTCAATGATGGCTTTGGCTTTATTCTGGTCAATCTGTATTCCTTTCTTGTGTACTACATAGCCCAAGAAGTTTCTAGATGATACGCCAAAAGCACACTTAAGAGAATTGAGTTTCAACTTGAATTTTCTCATTCTTTCAAAAGCTGTTTATAAGTGAAACAGATGCTCCTCCATAGATTGGGATTTCACTACAATGTCATCAATATAACACTCTAAATACCCTCCAATGAGGTCATGAAAGATAGTGTTCATAGCCCTCTGATATGTAGCCCCAGCATTCTTCAGGCCAAATGGCATTTTAACCCATTCGAAGGTGCCAATATTCCCAGGACATCTGAATGTTGTCTTGTGAACATCCTCCTCTGCAATGCAGATTTGGTTATAACCAGAGTGCCCATCCATCATTTATAAAATTTGATGCCCTGCTGAACTGTCTACCAACAAATCTACTATAGGCATAGGATACTCATCTTTTGGAGTTGCTAGATTTAAGTTTCTGAAATCAATGCTTACCCTCATTATATCATTCTTCTTAACTACAGGCATGATATTGGATAGCCATTCAACATATCTGGTTGTCCTAATAAAACCTGCCTTGAGTAGTCTAAGAATTTCCTCTTTAACTTTCTGAATCACTTCTGGACTCATTATTCTTGGTTTTTGATTGTATGGCTTGAAATTAGGCCTCATAGGGAGCCTATGTTCTACTAATGACCTATCCAATCCTGGTAGTTCATTATAAGACCATGCAAAACAATCTTTATATTTCTTCAGAACAACCAACAACTGATTCTTGTCAAGAGCATTCAACTAAGCACTTATATAGATTAGCTGTTGTATAGAACCTTCCCCTAAATTTACTTCTTCTAAGGGGTCTTGTATCTGAGAACTTACTGAGGCTCCTTCTTTGATTCATTCTGCCTTCGAAGCAATCTCCTTACTTTGTTCTGCTTCCAGCTTCTTTGATTTAACATCTTTACCCTCCTCCTCATACACAAAGTCTGTCCATAAGGCTTCATCTTCCTGTATCTCCTGGATTTTTGTTTCAATGTCCAATGCACAGTATTTATCAAGGGCCAAAACTCTGGCCTGTTGCTGCTCCTGCTTGCAGCCAATTATCATGGCTTCTTTCTCTTGCTCTTGCACTTTCTGGACTATTGATTTTATATCCAATATTGAGAACTTAATTAGAGCCAAAGACTTGGCTTCTTGGGCTTCATTTCTTTGCCTACAACTAGGCATCATTGTCATCCTTAACGACAACCTCTTCATCAGCACTCTCCTGAACTAAGTGCTTCAGGTGTGTCACTTCCTCATCAGCCGTCACTTCGGCTGAGCCATCAGGTTTTCTTAGTATACTGAGTGGTGTCACTCCCTTAATATACAATTTGGCCTCTGCGAAGTCTGCACAGGCTATGAAGGGTTGAGGATCTGCATCAATTTCCTCTGTCTCTCCATTGCCCAAGGCTATCATTATTTTCTAATACAAAGAGAAAGGCACACACTTGTTAGTGTGAATCCAATCTCTACCAAGTAAAGCATTGTACTTAGCATTGCTGTCGATAACGAAAAATGCCGTCATGTAGTCCCTGGTTCCCACACTCAGGTTGATGGGCAAAATTCCCTGAGCCATCTGTTTGTCTCCAGCGAAGCCAGCAATGGTTGTGCTAGTTGGGATTAACCTGGGGTTCCTTTTCCTTAGTTTCTTCAAGGAAGATTTCGGTAGTAAGTTCACTGCTGCCCCATTATCCACCAAGACTCGGTTCAATTGTATCCCATCGAAGAAGGCCTTGATATACAAAGGCTTGACATGCTGTGTCATAGAGTTCGAGGGATACTCAAAAGGATATGAGAGGTTAATTCTCACCTCTGCTTCACTCTCGTATTCAGTTTCCATTGGGGTAGCCATTCCGGATTCATCTTGCACCATACTCACTTGTGAGTCTTCACTAGAGACCGGGATTGGGTCAACTTCTTGACCCTCATGGTTCTCATCCCCAGCTTGGAATTCATACGGTAGTATGTGTACCATATTCACTGATACTGGAGGAAACGAGCCAAATTGGATGGCTGGTTGTGCCTGTTTCTCCTCTTGGCCACCTTGTTCAGTTACTTCAGAAGTATCTTCCATGCTGCATTCTGGCACTTAATTACTAACACGCTCATTCGAATGGTCTTTTTTGACTGGCTTTTCAACCAAAAACGTCTGTTCAGCCATGAAGGCTTTGAACATTTCTTCCTCAATCATTTCTTTCTTCTGGCCTAAGCCAACTTCTTTTTCTGTCTCGCTATCACTCTCCATCAAAGCCTTCTCCAATCCTGCTAGACTGGACTTCTCTCTGGCTTTTAGTTCAGAGTGAACTTCGGCCAATTGTTCTTTGCTATAACCCATTTTGTCTTGTAGAGTTGGTTTGGAGTATGGTCTGATTTTGGATTCTTCTTTCCTTCTGTCTGGACCAATGAAGAGCTTTCTCTAGTTTCTTTCAGGTCTTTCTAGTACTGAGTGTACCTATGCTGAATCTTCCTCCTCTGTGATCTAGAAATTACGGGGACCATATCTGGTTCCTTTGTTTTTGGGTGTTTAAGCAATACCCAATTGTTTGGAGCCACCAAATGCGGTTTGACCATCCTACTTTGGTTTCCAATAACATCTCTTTTGGTAGACACTTCCTTAGGTTTGTTCTGCATCACAAACCAATCTGGAACTCCAGGTACCCACGAACTTACTGGCTCAGATGTTGAACCATTTCTTTCCTTCTTCGAAGCCATCTTTGAAGCTGGCTGTGAAGGCCACTGCTTGGCTCTGACTTCACGTTTTGGGCCTAACTCAGGCCTTTGATGAAAGGTAGCCACTTTCTGTCCTGCGTAAGGCTGGTCTAGGGGACCAATCTCTGGCTTTGATCCCATAAACTGAACCTTTCTCCAGTCTCCTTTCAGAATGACTGCTCTCCATTCTGTAATAATTAGGTGGCCTGGACTCATATAAAGGCCTCTTGCCTTTTAGAATGCATTCTATCAGCTGTTGGTTCAACCATTAATGGCTGCTGCCTAACACTAGTTGGGTATGGCCTTTTGTTATAAGCATTGGTTAGTTTAGGATGCCTCTGCACATCCTTGTAATACTACTTCCCATTAATTGGAAGCCCTTTCAACCACTTGTAGCTCAGTCTGCACCTGGGACACATCCTTTGCATTACAGCTGCCTCTAAGGAATCGTCATCCAGTGCTTCTTCGTCAGAGTCTTCCTTCTGGTGTGAGAAACCTTGTCCAATAGCTGGTAGATTTCCAGTGTCTTTCTTGATAGTTGTCTGGTTGGCAACATGCATCTGCACATTGACTTCTTCCAATTCTTTCAAGGACAAGTTCTGGAAGTCTGGCATAATGGCATTGGCTGCCACCTCTCCAATTTCTGGAAATGGATTACTGTCGATCACCATGGCTTTATCTGCTTTAGCTGGGAATTTTAAACTTCCTTTCCGAATTTGTTCTTGGATCCTGTCTCGAAAAATAATACAGTTTTTAGTCGAGTGAGATCAAGAATTATGCCATTTACAATACACTTTTCCTTTAAGTTCATCTGGAGATGGAATTTTGACTCCTTTTGGTAACTTAATGAAGTTGGTCGCAAGCAAATGATAAAAAATGTCATCTGTCTTCGTTAAATCGAAAGAGTATTTTCTATGAAGGTCTTTCTTTTTAAACTGCTAGTCAATTATTGTGTCCTTATGAATTAATGCCTCACAGATCACAGATTCTTTTCCCATAATCTCTATTGCATCAATCTCATAATTAGGATCTCTATAATATGTCTTGTATGATGCATTATTTCGATCTTGTTCCTCCTCTAGTAATGCTTCATACCTAGATACCTTATAAGTTAGTTCCACCAAGTCTCTGAACTCAGTTGAGTCAAACTTCTTTCGAATCCTAAACTCTAAGCCATTTTGAGCCAATCTTACGAATTCTGGCTCTGGTAGGATGACCCTACATTTGTTTCGTGCTCTTTTAAATCTGGCAATAAACTAAGTAGCCTTCTCATCAGGCCTTTGACTCAATCTTGCCAAGTCTGCCATAGAAACCTCTGGCTCTGATTGGAAGAATTGGGCATGAAATGCCTCTTCCATTTGTTGCCAAGTTTGGATAGAGCCAGGTGTAAGGTTAATATACCATATAAATGCTCCCCCAGTTAGAGAATTTGGGAATAATCTTAACTTCATATAGTCATTATTAGTAAATTCACCGCATTGAGCAGCAAACCTAGCAATATGCTCCACTGTTGACTGGTTTCCATTCCCATAAAAAAGGGCAAAATCTGGTATCCTGAAACCTCTTGGGTATTCATGTACCCTATCTACCCATTCTGGGTACGGTTTCCTGTACACAGGAGTCTGGACCCCCCGAGCCATCGATCCACACATCTCTCTGACAATATCAGTAATTTGGTCCCTAGGGACCATATTTTGTGCCTGTTGAACCACTACTGGAGGGACAAACACAGTGTTTGGTGGACAACCTTGTGCCTGGGGTCCTCTTGGTCCATAAGATGGTATATTTGGGACTGGTTGTCCCTATGGTGCCGGTTGCTGTTGGGGGTGTGGGTAACCCCTTTGAGCCTGTCCTGCGAAAGGACCTGCGAAAGGTGCTGGAACTGGTGTTGTGTCTCTTCCATTTGTAGGAAAACCTTCTAACCTCCTGGGTATAAATTCGAACAAGGGATTAGTGAACCCCCTCGTGCCAGGTATGGCTTCGAACATGGGATTTGGGACCATTCTTATGCCATTCTCTTGTACTGGGCCAGATCCGCCAACTTGCATGGCTTCACTGTTAAGTACTGATGCATTTTGACCTGCCATAGGCCTCGAAATAGGTTCATACCAAGACTGAGGTGATGGTCTTTCATAGTTTTGATTGCTAGTTTGACCATTAGAATGTCCATTAATTTGTATAGACTGCTTATTTCTAGTCAATCTTTGTTGAGAGACATTTGAAATATCTTCCGTGTGTCTTGTGTTTGTTGGTTGGTGGGTATTCATTCGATCCAAAAAGGATGTTGCCCACATTTCCATTGTGTTCATTAACTGTTGTCCCATGGCATCTACTAGGCCACCCTATGGATTCATTGGCTGAGTAGATGGAACAGTGGATGGTCCAATTCCTTGGCCTCGTCCAATATTTGGAACATGTGGTACTTGTTCCGAAGTGCTGGTCTGTTCGACCATAGGTTCTGATAAAATAGGTGTCTCCACAGGATGTGTTGTCACATTATCCTCTGGATTAGGTATTTCTACCTCTCCTTCCACGCCTTCTTCCAAGCGTTCATTTTCTTCTTGTCTCCTACGTCTAGCCATTTCAATTAGTCCCACTGGGCGTACCAAAAATATATGTTGGCTTTTTGACTTTCGAAGGTTACTTTTGTAATTATGAGCGTGCCAGCAAGGATCAATCAGTCCTTACAGAAAATTAATTGCCAACCAATTATCAGACGATTGTATTTTAGTTCTTTCAGCATCAATGAAGAGGACTTTTACTGGTGGCTTGATTTAGGAGAATTAAGCAAATAACAATTAAATGAAGAACAATTGAAGCATTTCATTAAAATGAAAAAACTTACAATGATCTAAACTCAGCCTCGTAGAGGTTTACAGCAACAATCTACTTGAAACTACTCCTATAAACGAAGTGGAGTGTAGAAATTTTAAAGTACAGAAATGTAAAGAACAGGAAATGTAAAACTGGAAAGGAAATAAAGTAGAATAAGACTGGTTTTTTGGATCTGAGTCTGGGGGTTTTTTCTGGGGCCTTCTCTACTATTTATACTTCTCAAGGATGACCATCGAACTGCATTTCCAACCGTCGAACTGCTCCTCCATGGTCGTTGACCATGTTGCCTTATAATTAGTTCCACTATGCCATCACTTGCAGTTAGGCTTCCCTCCTAATTTTGAATTTGAATGTAAGTAACCATTGAAGCCACATCACTTTGCATCTCTTTGCTGATCCAATGCTACTCAGATCTTGTAATAATCAATACTAACTGCCACGTGTACGATCAAGATCAAATATTTGAATAGTCTTCCTGTATTACCCTTATTCTGCCACGTGTCGAATTGTAATTAGCTTATACAAAATATGTAGCCAACAATATGATTAAAAAATTTGTCAATTTTGTTAAATAGAATGGTCATTTCTATCTAATTCAAATAATAAAATTTATAATCAAACAATCGGACGGGAGAGCCATGATTAATAATCTCAATTCTAAATTATAATCTGTCTAATTAAACAGGCCTGAATACTAAAATAATACAAAACAAATATTTTAAAAGAAAAATCTTATATGGTTTTTATCACATTTTTATATCAGTGTCTGCCTATATAAATACTAATGATTGATTTTTTTTTTTTTTTTTTGAAGATAAAGATTAAAAAATTAATAGAGACAGGCAAATGATATTTGGCCAATACCTCGATAATATAAAAGGTGAAAAACAAAAAATAGTAATGCACGGTAGTCGCCATTTTTAAAAAGGAAAGTCATAAATTAGTAGAAATTTCACAAAATATTTATAAATTTATAATAATAAAAAAAGTTTATAACTTTAATTATTAAAATTTATTATTAATTTAAAATTACTTTTAAAAATATATATACTGATTTGCAATTTTTCATTTTAAAAATAATGTATAATTACTCAATTATACCATAATATGCAAATTGGTGATTTTTTTTCTGCAATTCTTTGTCGTATAGTTCGTTTGTGTATGGATTGGGCTAATTTAGCTCCCCCCCCCCCCAACAAAAAAAAAGAGTTAAAAAGTTAAAATTAAATAAAATATCTATTCAAATTATAATTATTTTATTTTTTCTCTCATAATAATCACATCTAAATATAAAAATAATCAAAAAGTTATACCAAACAAAAAAATTTTAATCAGATTAAAAAAAATTTATCCCAAACAAAACTTAAAAATTGCTTATTATACATTTTGCGTGTCATCCTTGCATTGATCTATACAACATCATTTCTACGCAGACCTGAGGTAATAAATATAGGACTCTTTTAGAAAGTGGGTTAAAGTCTATTTTTTATTTTTTAATCTATTTTGGATCAAATCATCTCTCATATTTTTTACACATTTTTTTAAAAAAAGTCAAAAAATTAATTTTTAATCATCTTCCTAAAACACTCCATAGTCATTATAATTGTGAGAGCCAAGAACATAAAGACCGAAAAAAGGCAAACAACAGCCCAGCTCATTTCGATTGGGTCCAGCCCAAGAGCAGCTCATTGGGTTGAGCTGAAGCCGAGTAAACGTATGAAAAAATGTGGCTACCAAGCAGCAGATACTTCAGCGTGGCCAAACCGAATATATAAAGGAACTCGGCATCGACCAATTAGGTGGCAGGCGCCTGTTGTCCATGAAGCATAATGAGAAAGTACCCCAAATAGAAAACAACAATGTTTGGGAGCTCTAATTTAAGAGTTCTAATAGAGCTCTAATGGTGAGCCCTACATAATGATATGATGTTTTAGTTTGTTTTTTTCTTTTTTTTTCTTTTTTTGACACCTCACTAGATTTCATGTTTGAGCTCTAGTATTAGAGCTCTCTATCACTACCCAATAGAAAAAGAGGGCCCAAGGGAAAGATAGATATAAAAAGAAGGGAGAATACTCAAAGAGGAGGTATGTTCAAGAATATCTATTAGTACAAAAGATAGCAATAGTTCTCTTTTTAAAAAATTGACTTATTTATCGGAGTGCTAATTCCGACATCACCGACTGGAATTATTCTTCTATTTCAGGTAGTGTTCGAAGGATTTCTGAAAAGTCTATCTGGATAAACGTGTATTTCAAATTCACTTCATCACAATAATGTTATTAAAAAAACAAAAACACATATACAAGACGGTAATTTTCATTTTCATATATCGATATATGATTGTATTATTATTAAGTACGCAAACCGTATTCAAGGAGACTAAGAACCCCTATCAATAAGAAGTGATTCTGGTGTTGGAAGGGCTGGTGGCTCTAAATTAGAGGTCATGGCGGTTTGACTCTGCGGGCAGATAAGCTCTGCCGAAGATAGAGGATTTGATGCCATTTCACTATTGTTTTGTGTTGTTTAGACAATCTAAACTTGTAAACCATATATATAAATAGATAAACAAAGAAAAGGACTTGTTTATACGAATATATAATTAGGGATGGTTATTTAAATTTGATCCACAAGAGCCTGTCCATATATTAGGTTTTTGTTATTGGCAATCCCATTTGACAAAGCTTCTTTCAGTTGTAATTTTATTCGTTCTTTTATTTCAGTGAGACTATGAGTATTTAGATGCGAATTCAACCCGAATTGTGCCTATGTAGAGGAGTTTGTGATTTTAATCCTTTCATATTTTCCACTTCGCTGACTATGTCGGGGATCGAGCTACCCAGTCAACTCACGGGGGTCCAGGAGGCAGCACCCCTTGGCGGGTCTGGGGCAGCACCCCCGAAGAAAAAAGCAAAAATGTAGTCGAAGTTGTTTATCCGCTCTAGCGGCCATTTGTGCGCTTGAGCAAAAAATCTTTAGTTCCAAAAGTTTGAACTGTCTACAAAAGTACTAGGAGTTGTGTTTTTGCACTCGAGTGGCACTTCTTGCTCTCGAGCGTAAATCCGTATTCTGAAACACGCGTTTTAGTCAGTTCGCTCGAACGGCCATTCCTGCACTCGAGCGGAGATCGCAATTTTATTTTTTTATAAATATGCGATTATTTCGTTTTCTAGAAACGACTTCCAAATCTTCTTTTTGGGTATTAGGGTTTTCATCTGGAGTTTCTTTGCTAGTTGCTTTGATGTTTGTTTGAGTTTATCTCATGGTTTAAGAAGTATACATCAAAAGATTATTTGTTTCATTCAATATGCTAGAGAGAGTTGTTCTTCGGTGGATTCCGTAGAATTCGGGCCTAAAGCTTTGGTGGATTCTAGAGTGGCTTATCGTCGTGATTCGATATTGGCATTGTGGATTTAACGTTGGACAAGACAATTCCAATGTGAAAATAGGGCTGGAAGAGGCACATAGGGGGTCTGTTCAATTCGGGCATGGATTCATTAGGTAATTAAGAGTACACTTATGTAATTCCTTTTATGTTTTATTAGTGGATTATTTTGTGACTTTTGCCCATGATTTTTTTAATCACAATTGGAAGTGCTCTAATTCTGGTTTTTCTACGTAAAATCATTGTGTCGATTTATTTTTGATTGTTTGATTGAGATTGCTATTGGCTGGTTAGAATTGAATACATAATCACAAATCAATATTTTTGAAATTTTTAGATTTTTTAGCCCTAATGGGGCGGGTTTTACCCGCCCGACACTTATGTGGGGACACTTATGTGGGATAGGAGTGGATTATGTTTTAGTCACCCACAGCGAGGGTGAGCGCGAGGGCGGGTATCGTTTCCCCCGATCCAAACTCGACTAGATATAATTAATAATATATAAATAAATAATATATGTATATATATAATATAATTAGATATAAGAAAATAATATTAAAAATTTATGATTTTGTTTAAATATAAATAAATAATAATCTTTAAAATCTCACTCTTTATAGATAATAAAAAAATTATTTAGTGTGCTACGAATTTAAATGGTTTTTAATTTTTTTGACTATTTGAAATGTAATCGGATATCCGCGGGTATCGGGTATCCACGGGAGCGAGGGTGGGGTCAAAAAATTTCACCCGTAGCAGGGGTGGAGTTTGTCGACGGGGGTAGAGGCGGGGAATAGTAAACCCATCCCAAACCCGTCTCGTGGCCATCCCTATATATAATCTTAAATTATAAGAAACATAACCTACTCTTAGCTATAAACCAAACCAAACCAAACCAAGCCTTAAGTCTTATCAAATGGGCTCGACTGCATGAATCTTTCTTCTCACTATAAGAGTTTTAGAGACCAAAAGACCAAGTGTTTTGGTCTCTAAAAGTGAAAATTTTGTTGCAAAAGACGTTTAAGGACCAATTTTCATCGTCATGAGGATAGTCACTAAAAGGTCATCCGAAAAGTAAAAAGCAAGGCTTTTAGCGACAAAATTTTGAAAATTCACTAATAAATAGACTTTTAAGAACAAAACAATTTGGTCTCAAAATGGTTTATTTTTTGAGACAAAAAATTTGATTCCAAAAGGATAATAATTCATCAATAATGCTCAATTTTTGTTACTAAAAATACAATAACAACACTTTTCGCAAACAAAATTATTTGGTCCCTAAAAAATAATTTTGTCCATAAATTTTGGTTTCTAAAACCTTAATTTTTTGTAGTGTCTCTACTAAACTCTATTTAAGGCCATTTCGTTAGTCAAATTAAGGAGATTCATATCTCTATTTACTACACTAGTTCACGTCAATTTAGGTTTACCCTTTCTCCTAACACTATTATCTACCGTCAGTATATTGTATCTCTTTACTACTGTCTCTGTTGGCCTCCGTTGTATATGACTGAACCATTTCAATCTATTTTCTCTTAACTTATCTTCTATTAGTACTACTCCTACTCATTCTCAAATATACTCATTTCTAACGCTATGTTTTCTAATCTTGCCATAGATCCGCCTTACCATCCGCATCTCAGCAACACTCATCTTTTCTACATATTGTTTCTTAGTTGTCTAACATTCTGTTTCATACAACATCGTTGGTCTAATAACCATTCTATAGAATTTCTGTTTTAATCTAAGGGATACTCATTTATCACACAGTACTCCAGACGCACTTCTTCACTTAAGCTACCCCGTCTTAATTCTGTGGATCGCATTCGTTCCAATCTCTCTAGTCGTTGTGATAATCGATTCTAAATAACGAAAACGTTCACTCTTAAATAATTCTTGATTCTCAATCTTCATTTTTCCTTTTCTCCAATTATAATTGTGATCAAAATTATACTCTATCTTACTCTTAGCTATACATTAGGATAATAATAATTGACCAAAGAGACGTTAAGTATGAGTTGGTCCAAATAAATCTTATAAAATTGTCAATTTTTTATGTTCAAATATATATTTAAGATTGTGGGGCTTGTTGTATTGAAATATCAGCAATGAGTCAGAACATTAATTTTTGTACTCTAATGGAACACTAATGCCATGATAAGAAGAAAAAAACAAACAAACAAAGACCAAACATCACATCACACTGAGTGGGACCCACTACCAACTTGTTAGAGCTAGCTTTAGAGTTCAAAAATTAGAGTTCCAAAACTTTTTTCTTAAATAGAATTTTTTTTGTATTAAAAAAAATAGAAAAAGTAAAAAAAAAAATATTAAAAAAAAAAAACAGGTCATCTTCATTCAACTATTTCGGCTTGTCTAAGCATTGTGGTTGACACAAGACAACACATGCGTAAACCAACGAAGTTATTATCGGGCAGTAATAGTCAAATAATAATTATATATTTTGGATAAATTCTTACTAAATACGAATTCTTTCCTCGTGTTCTAAAAATTATAAATATTTTTTTGTCAAAATTTTCGAATGAGTACTTAACAAAAAAATAATAATAAAAAAAAAAATTACTCAAATTTTAATACATACATAAAATTATCATACTATTTTCATTTTCATCCATCTATCACCAAATATATCTCTCTATATCACTACAATATTCTCTAATTCTCATCAGTGATACACCAAATGTCTGTGGACAATAATAATGATGGTATTAATCAAGAGATGGAGAGAGTGGTACGATGGTTAAATAAAGTAGTGTTACTAATAGAAAGGAAACGATAGATACAGAAGGTGAAACAAGAAAAATGAAATAAAGTTTTAACGTTATAAAAATTAATATAGGTGTTTTTGAAGAAAAAAAAAAGTTATTACTTACGTCATGTCATACATCTGTGAGTTTGAGTTAATAATTAATTAATAAATAAGGCTATTTGTTATGTGATTTTTTATGTGGTGATTTTTAATAAACTTATTTCTAATCTACCCAATATATATATTCTATGTGTTAAAAATAATCAAATGGTAAAGAAAGACGTCGCAGTTCCCACGGTTGGAAGCTACTTAAAAGTCGTCTGCTCTGGCGTCATGGTTAATGAATGAACTAAGCATGAGCATGGCCTTGTCTTTTAACTTATTGTAAAATACATTAAGAAGTTTGCAAGAAATACAATGAGTTTTACTATTTTAATATAATTATATTGATATATTTCTTAATAAGATTAAAATTATTAGAATTAATGTAAATAGTGTGACAATGCACATATAAATAAGATAAAATATATATTTTGATTCACTTTGTTTGGTTACACTTTTCCAAAAATGCTTTTCAGAAAATTCTACTTTCTTATTTTTCGTTTTTTTTTTATTTTTACTGAATTTTTTTTAATATTTTAAGCAATTTGTCTTACTTTTTAGACATACCTAACATAAATATACCTAAAAAATAAAAAAATTATAAACAAAACCTTTTAATAATTCACTAAATATCAAAAATACAAAAAAATACGAGAATTCAGTATATTTTTTTTATTTTTATGAATTTGTTAAATTTTTAAAATATTTTTTCACAAAATTTTTACTTTTTAGATACATCTAAGTAAAGTGCATCTAAAAAAGTAAAAAAAAATGTTTAAAATTTTAAAAATATTCACTAAAAACAAAAAAAAAAACACGAAAACTAAAAAACTCAGTTTTCAAAAAACTTAATCCAAAAAAATCAAATCAAACATACTGATTATAACATTTTTTTCATATGATAATAAATTACTTATTAAAATAAAGTATAAGTAGGTTTAGTGTTGCATAAATTGAAATCTTAAAAAAATTTAATATAATTATCTCAAACCCGTAAGATTTAGACTTCGTTTAGATAGATGTGAATTTGAAATGCATGGATTTCGTGTTAATTGTTCAAGAAGAATAACGCAAGTTTAGATTGATAGTTTATCTCTAAATTTCAAGATTAAGTTAAATAATTTTATTATTATGAATTTAAATAGAGAGATTGATCAATAAGTCTCATATTTTGTACTTGTAATTCATATAGCCCCATATTTTTTCTTGTGATCCATTTAGTCCTTTTGAATATGTAATAACTCATTTGCCCACCATAGTGGATTGTCACATTTAAAAAAAGTGCACTAAAGAGTTTTTAGTGTGATATTATACTTGCCACGTTAAAGTGTCACATTTGGAAAAAAAAAAATACATTAAAGAGTTATTAATTTTTTTAGAGTGTCATATCATACCCGCTACGTTGGAGTGTCAAATGTCACGTTTAGGAAAAATACACTAAGGAGTTTTTAATTTTTTTTTAAAGTGTCACATCATACCCGTCACATTGTCACATTTAGAAAAAGTATACTAATTTTTTTTAAAATTTTTTTTAGAGTGTCACATCACACCCGTCACGTCGTCACATTTAAGAAAAGTATATTAAGGAGTTTTTATTTTTTTTGAAGTGTTACATCATACCCGCCACATTGTCACATTTGAAAAAAATACACTAATTAAGAAGTTTTTTTTATTTTTTTCAGAGTAAAAGTTTTGGAGTGTAACATCATACGCGTCATGTTATCACATTTAGGAAAAGTACACTAAGGAGTTTTTAATTTTTTTGGAGTGTCATATTGTAGCACTCTGTGCTTCCTGTTATAATGAAATTATAATTTGACTCTTTGATTATCCTGATTGAAAACCTTCATAGTTGATGTTTGAGCCTTGGTTGAGGTGTTACCATAGTGATTGGGTGAGATTGAATTAGAAACTTCAAATTTGAATAATTGTTATTGAGTAGTTTTCAATCTTTCATTATTTTCTCTCTCTATACTTTGAATCTTGATGTGAAGCTAGAACCATTAGAAAGCTTATTTCCGAGACTTCAATTTGGACACAAGAACGACCTAAACGGAGTCTAGACGAGATAGTTATACCTGTTTGAATTTTGCGTTTCTGTACTGGAAGCATGCTTGCTCGAGCGAGCTTTTCTTCACTCGAGCGAACTGTGTGAGTTTCAGAAATTCTGAGAGCTTATTTTGTACGATCGAGCCAAGCTTCCTTCGCTCGAGCGACCACATCGCTAACAAACATTATAAAGTGATTTTTTGGCCCTAAAACTCTATTTTTTCTCCCTCTCTTCTCCTCCCATCCTCCAAAACGAAACCCTAACCTTCCAAACTCTTGATTTCTCTTCTATTTACCCAAAATTCACCCCAAATCTTTTGAGAATGTTGAAGAGCAAGCATAGATCAAGACTTTTACCGATTGTTTTGCAATTTCATTGGAATTTCAAGTTGGGTCTTCATCTTTAGCTTCAACCCTTGAGGTAGGGATTTCTTTGCTCCTTTACAATACCTCATTTATAGATAGATATGTGATAGATTTTATTGCATAAAAATCATATCCATTATGGATTTGTTTGAAAATCATGAAAGGGGATCTAGGGTTTGTCATTTGGGAATGAGATTGTTAAATTGATTGTTGTTTAGGTTAATTGGGAAGTAATCTAGCATGTTTATGTTGAAAGAAGAAAAAAAAAAACCCTAATTTAATGTTTTGACTTGGTGAATTAAAAATGGGTAAAGTTGAATAATTTTTATAAATTGTTATTATGGTTTGTGTAAATGGGTTAATAGTTAAAAGGGAGAATTAACTATAACTTTGGAATTATTTTGGATTGATTATATTAAATTGAGTTGGATTGTAGCTTTGATATCCATGGATTTAGTTTTGAGAAATAAAAAGAATGGATTGAGATAAAGGATGGAGCATGTTAACTTGGAAAATAAGATAATTGAATTTTAAAAAGGAAGAAGGAAATCATATGTGAATTTCAAAATTAGCTTGAATTTGGATTATGAATATTTATTTTATTATTGTTATTGTTGGATTTAAAATCTCATCAGAGTTGAATCATTATAATACGTGTGTTGAAACACAAACATTTAGAGGTTTTGTCATTGGTCATCGGTGTAGGATGACATTGTTGTGTTGAATAGTTGTGTGTATGTATTACACTTGAGTTGGTTATACTTTGTTGAATAGTTTGGGTGTATGCATTACACTTGTGTTGGTTGTATCTTGTCATGTCGTAATGATTGGTAACGTGTACTGCGCTGAAAATGAGAGGTACCATTACCTTCCAGCTGGCGCCTGGAGAATTGGCTGTGCTTAGAATGAGGGGTACCAGAACGTTCCAGCTAGCGCCTGGAGAACTTGACAGATGTACCATTACCTTCCAGCCAGTGTGTGGTAAATTGGCATTTCATTGTGGAAAGGTGTATCCTTGGCTTACCGTGCTTAAGGCAGGTAGAGCAGAATTTATTTATCATTATTGTCTCAGTGTATCTGGGTATATCATGGGTTATGATGGTTATCGTTCTGGAAAGCCGTATTGCCTCAATTGTTAAAGCAGATAGTTATTGATTGGTTGTTGTTTTCCTTTTGTATTAAAGACATACTTGTATAGTTATGAATGTGTTGGAAACGGACGTAAGTATTGTGTTGAGATTGTGAAAAATGTGAAAGACTTTGAATACTTGTGAACATGTTTTGAAAAGGCAAATCACGTATAATTCTGGAAAGTGAGAGAAAACGTAATGGGCTTAGTGAAATTGTTTTTCTTCAGAAATTTGTTATAGTCATATGAATTTTGGAAAAAGGTATCAAGAAGGAAGAAAAACAAATTGCTTATGTTATTGAATGAAATGAATGACTTTGAGAAAGTTTCTTATATATGTATATTTCTGTATAAACCGTCACATTATTTATACAATATGAGACTAAAGTATTTATGATCATAGCTATTTGTAAGTTGCTATTATTTAGGATTATGTTGAGATCCCTACTGGACTTTATATTCATCCCACGTTGCTAATCCTTTTTCAGGTGAACATCGAGAAGTGTTTCAAAGTCATGGATCTTCATTACTTGTTGGCCACAGGGCCTTTTATTTGTGGGCGGAATGCCATTGATGTAAAATGGTTAAACCCTTTCTTTTACTTTTAAAGATGTAAGCCTACGGGCAATTTATTTAGTTATGTTCATGTTGCATTTAATTTGCATTCGGATGACAGAACATTTATTTATTCTTACTCGTTGATGTAAAGAGTTTTCTGCATGTTATCTCTGAAATTGAATTAAATTAATGAATCTGGTAATGGTTCCAAGTAATAAAAAGTGGGGCGTTACACATATCGTTGGAGTGTCACATTAGTACCTGCTACATTGGAGTTTCACATCATACCTGTCACATTAATAAAATGGTATAGTTGTCACCTCAAATTCCTTAATTCAGAATTCACATCCATCCAAATAAAACTTTATTATATTTTCTTTGAATTTTAAAAATAGTCAAATGTAATTTATCCATAACTATTTTTACTTATTTATTTATTTATTTAAAAAGTGTATGTATATACATACAACCTAGGCCTACAACCAACTAGGGAGGCCCAAGAGAGCCCAAGCCCATAGCTCAGGCAGCCCAGTGGCATGCTTTACAATAGTAAGAACACATTGCACAACATATATGATTGGAAAAATATTAGGAATTTCAAATATTTTACTAATATTTTTACAAAATATTTTATATGAGTGTGAGATTTATACCATGTCAGTCTCATATAAATTCTATATCAATGTAAGATATTTGATAAAAAATATTAATAAAATATTTAAAATCCCTAACATTACTCGATAGGATAGTCCCCTCTAGCTACAACTGTTGTCAGTTGGCAAAAAAGACGTATTTCATAGTCAATGATGATAGTCCAAGTGGCACTCCTTGATTGGAGGAAAAGGCTAACAAAATACTCTTATTCTCTAAAAAATGATTAGAAGTTCTAGTAAAGGAGTTTTAGAAAGCTCTAATGTGAGTAGACCCCACTGTGATATGATATTTTGATATTTTTTTCTTTTTCTTTTTCTTTTTTTTTTTTATAGATTTTCCACATCACTATAGCTGGGTTTAGAGCCCCAACTCTAGAGCTCTCAACCGCTACTCTTATTCTTTTCACATAGAACACAAACATGAGACACAAGTCTGGGTTCGTTTGGGAAGTGAGTGGACTTTTTGGTTTTTTGAATTTTTGGCTATTTTAGCCTAGGGCTAAAAAACTTGATTTGGGAAGGGTTTTCGGCTTTTTTGGCTTTTTTGTGAAAGAAAAAATGTAATGATTATAGATTAGATGTGATATTTTATCTTATTAGGCTAAAAAGTCATTTTTTTTTTTTGTGGCTAAAATAGCCAAAAAAAACCCCAACTTTTGCTTCCCAAACGAAGCTATATTTATATTAATGATGACTCGTGTGATGTACGAGATTTAAAAAAGTCAATTGTAACACCTCCAAATTAATAACACAATTCAACTCTAAACAACTATTACAAAGTGGTATAAGTGAAATAAGAAGCTTTCATTAATTGGAGTAATTACACAAAAGGTGACACATGCAGTGTATATTCATAAATAGTTCATCTTGAATCTACAGCATGTGTTACAAGTAGTAATAAGAAATGAAAGCTAAACAGATATTCATATGCCCTAAAGGCTTACATCTTTCCAAGATCGTGCTTGGTTACAACAAAATAAGTCATTGGCTTAATACAAATAAAGCCCTAAGCTTGTACAAAAAGGAAAATCTAAAATAAACAAAAGTGAGCCTTCAGCTCCACAGTCCTCCCAAGCTTAAGTCTTTGGCAGAGACATATTACCAACACCTGAAAATGGTTTTTACCAAGTAGGGTGAGCCAAAACCCAGTAGAAATAATCTAACACAATTTATGAATCTTAACAAAGATATAAATATAATGTGTATTACAATGCCGGTGACAAAATCATTTACAACTCTTTCGCAAACCATGCCAAGTTTTATATCACAATTCATGTTATCTTAATCCCATTTTCAACTCAATTCATTTTATCTTAATTCATGAGTTATTTCCATTTATTACAAACAACCAAACTGAAGATACAACTCAAAGGTTCTCAAATCTATATAATCATCACACAAACACTTTTATTTTCCATTTTACGAAAATTTTGTCCGCGCGATCGGCACCCATGTATACATAATATTTTTTGGACTTTCACCCTGGACACATAGGCCAACTTAATTCAATGGAGTACATCTCATTTTTTCTCCCAAATATGGAGTACATCATCTTTCTCCTCTCACACATCATACATATACAATGTATTAAAACACAGTCATATTCAATGACAACTAATAATAGATTAGTTTCAATTCATCTAATCCTCATGCAATTTCTACAACAATCTTGGCTATCCTCTACCGATAGCCTAAAACAGATATTTCTAAACAGATATATAATCTCTACGACAGATAAATTATTCAAATTTCCATAGGTGAGAGGATATCCAACTCCACCATTTATATTAACATTCATCCAATTTTCATATTCTCATTACCAATTTCATGTGTTTCCATAAATAACTATTTAAGACACTTTAAGGCAAAACCTCATTTTCTTCTAAAATACACCTTGGGCATCAAAATCAACAAACTTATCATAACACAACCTCACATCCATTCCCATAACCATTTTTAATACATCCATTTGAAAATCCCTCTTTTGATTTTAAACCAAAACCTTAGGTTTGTTCAAAATCGTTCCAAGTTCCAATATTCTTTACACCTCAACAAATAACTGAGTTAAAACTCATAAAAGAGTATAAAAAGTACCTACCTCAAGCTTAGAAGACCAAGGAAGAAGTGGAGGAATTTCAAAAACACCGAAACCAAGATTTATTCGGATAAAAATAGAGCTCTTGAAATGCTCTACCCTTTTTCCAAAAACACAAGGGTAGAGAAACCAACGGATCTACATAAAAATGTGGAGAGAAGGTAGGTTTTAGAGAGAGAGGGTCTCAACTTTAGGGTTCAGAGTGAAAAGATGGGAAAAAGTAATGTAAAAAGGTGCTGCTGCGAACTAATATACACACAGTCCGCTCGAGCGCAAGAAGTGACGCTTGAGTGTCAGACACAACAAGTTGTTCTGCTTGAGCGCAAAAAATGACGCTCGAGCGCCAAGACACAATGAAAAAGGGTAACACCGCTTGAGCGTAAGAAGTGACGCTCGAGCGCAAAATACATACTCCCAGTAGTTTTGTGGAGAACAGATGATTGCTCGAGCGCAAGAATAGTTGCTCAAGCGCATAACCGCTCGAGCGTTAGAAACACCGCTCGAGTGTAGAATACACACTCCTAGCAGTTTTGCGGACTTGCAAAAGTATTGAGAGTTCACAAAACCCGCTCGAGCGCAAGAAGTGTCACTCAAGTGGAAAAGTAGAATTCTGGGCAACAAGAGTTTGAAAACCAAGCTACCAACATGTTCCAAACGCAACCAAAACAATCCAAAGCCAAACTCAACAAGGGGAAAAAGAATAAAACAAGAATAACAATACAGAACCATGAAACCCGAGTTCAAAATACAAAATGGGTCAGGTCTAAACCAAAATTACTAAAAGTCAGTAATTACTTTAAAAAATTTGTTATATGATTGTACTTCTTAATATTTTTATTTAGTTTGTGTATATAAATATTACTTTACATCATTAAAAATATTTAATATTTTACATTATTAAAATTTTTAAAAAAATTATCATATATTAAGTAAATTATCACATAAATAATAACTAATTAATTTAAGAATTACTTTAGACAATCAAAAGTAGAGTAACAAAGTCAAATTATAATTAATCAAACTGACTAATATTAAATACAAGTAACACTAATTTTGTTTAATCAATAGAAGATATTACATTAATCATTCCACATGGTATAATGAATTAAATAAAATTAATTTCAATGCTCATTATATTTAGTTAGAGGTTACAATTTTTTTTTACAAGCTATTTTTTTTTTTTTTTTGGTTATATTGATTCATTAAACATAAATATGTTTGGAATGATTATAAATAAAAATAAAAATAAAAAGTTTGGAAATGCATTAAAATTGAATTGACAAACATAAAGAATATAAATATTTAAATTATTCAAAAAAAATTAACATTTTTAATATGAGATCTCTTCCACTTACTCAAACTCTGAATCTGAATAAAAACAATTTAAAAAAAGAAGAAGAAGAAGAAGAAATTTGTGATTTAGTTCTAAAAGGAAATTAATTACTGAAAATAAATTTAATCATGAGTTTATTTCAACAAGATAATCAATAATAAAAAAAAAAATCAACTGATGAATACATTTAAAGTATAAACTCATATCCAATAATTTTTGATGTGTTCTTCATTTTCAATATAACATCTGTACCAAAAAAATTAAACACAAATAGTCAATAAGTGAGAGTTACAAATTGATAATAGTAGCGCTTTAACAAAAATGAGAATAAAATCTCAATTAAATGAGACATTATTAGCAACAACAACAAAAAAAAAAAAAAACAAAGAAAAATACGGATTGTAAAAAAAAAAAAATCACAATAAAATAATAATATCCATTTACATAAACTCACTTTCTCACAATGCAAAAACTCATGCAAGTACACATTTTAAATCTAAAGCAAATATTTAAGATTTTTAGGCACCAAAAAGGGATCATAAATGACTCAATGTTGATTGTTTTTCCCTTCAATTTTCTGTTCATGGTTCCTTTCATAGGAACTTGTTTTCATATTGAAAAGATTATGCTTAGACAAAAGATATATATGGAATTCTATCATATTTAAAATTTATATGGATAATTAATTGATAATTTTAGAAGATAAAATATTAAGTTCAACTTGAAGATAAATTTTAAAAAGATTAAGCTGAAATATATGGGAATTCTATAACAAATTAACAAAAGATAAATATAGATCGTTCAAAAAATTATCATCTTTTTGGGATATTTATATCCCAATCTTAATCTTTTTTATTTAAAAATTTTGTTATCTTTTATTTAAAATTTCATTTTGCAGTTAAAATCTAAATAGTTATATTTTTATTTTTGCATTTTTTTTTATCTCTATTTTTTTTGGGCTCAAGAATGTTGTCGAAAAATTCAAACGCTCGTTGAAAAATTCGAATTCTCTAGAAATGACAAGACAATAGCAAAGAGATAATGGAGATAAGAGATTTGGTGAAGAAGAAGGGAAAGTAGTTAAAGAGAGAATAATGGCAAGACTCACCCATGGATATCCCACTTTCACTCTCAAAGTAGATAATGGAGAGAGAAAATTAGTTCTTTTCCAAAAATTGTCTCTCCAAAATCCATCCCTTGTAAAGCTATAAGCGGGTGCTATTTATAGGCACATCATTATGTAGGATGGAGCCCATGTGTAAGGCAAATAGGGAATATTTCCTCTAACTACCTTGGCCGAGGAGGTATAGCGATCCCTGTTTTCCCTTCCTTCTTTACTGTATTCCGGACTTAGTTCCGTGGATGTATTGTTGTCGTATTCTCATTTCCGTCCTTTACTCTTTGTATGTGAGTCTTGGGTTGTGTTAGTGTAGACACCCCATTTTTGACCGTCCTCAAGGCTTGGACGTCACCGCTTGAACACTCGGTGATTATCCATATTTGTGTTTGTTTGGAGTTCCCGGAGTTCTCGGCTACGCGCCTTGCCTCAGGATCTCCGAACTTGATTGTTTTGTGTCGGGTTTTGCACCAAACACTTGTGTTTTGCCTTGGAGGGGCAGGGAATGCCTTGTGAGGCATCCCCACACACCACCGGCACTAGCTAGAGGCCACCGGCTGGTTTTTCTTGCCACCGGCAATATATATTGCTGGTCGGCACTCTTTGTTGCCGGTCGGCAGTCATTTTTGGCTAGCCGACTACTGTTCATCTGCTTTTTCAGATATTTTGAAACAGCTGTTTGGCATTTGCTTCCCCCTCCATACACGTGTATGGAGGGATGTCCCTCTTGTTTGCTTACTAGTTAAGCATTACAAGATTGCCTCCTCTATAAGAGGAGGCCTTCTCTCCCTTGTTCTAGGGTTAGAAAAATTGGAGAGGAGAGGGAGAAGAGCTCTGGTTTTAGCTTTAGGACATATATCTATCCTATATCTATACCTTCCCCTCTTTGTTGCCTTGTGTGTGTTTTAGTCCATACTATTGCACACAAGCACCTAGTGCTTCACCTTCCTTGGGCTACTGAGGTTCTAAGGGCTGGTTCTTGATATTTTTGACTGGATTGGAGCTTAAGGAGGCAACAAGAGCACCCTTTGTGAAGAAGGTCAACAAGGGTAAGAAACTAGTGCTTTTTACCCCATTTTTGCATCCTATTTCTACCTATCTTAGAGCTATTTTTATGTTTAGTGTATAACATAAAAAAGTTCTATTTTTAGGCCCTCTTGATAGTTTATTAAGAGTGTTTTGTACTTTGGGGAAGTTTGACCCCCCTTAGGCCTTGAAAGGCCCCATTTTGTGCTATTTTGTGCAAGTTTCGAGACTTTGGTGTTTGGGCCTCTTCACCACTGAAATCTTGAGGGATTTCAGTGGTGGAGATAGTGCCTTGAAGTCTCTAAAAGGGGAGGGCCACCCCCTCTCCTTGTTGTCCTTGAAAGGGACCATTTTTGGTCTCTTAAGGAAGTCTTTGTTCAAGTGCGTGTTGAGCATGCCATGGCTGTATTTTATGCTTATATGGCCATGTTATAACTTTGTATTAAGTTGGTTTTGGTACTCCATGCATGTTTAGTATAGTTGCCATGTAATGCCCCCTTGATCCCTTAACATGCCTTAGGTTGTTAGCCTTTGTTTGAGCATAATTTAGGCTTAGACTTATGAATGTTTTGTACTTATTTTGTGATGCTTTAGGTCTGTCCATAATTGTTTGGATTGATTTCGGCATGGTTAGTATAGCTCCTTTGCATTTATGGCTTGTCGGGCTTGTAGGCCTCAAGTATGTGAATGTGTAGCATGTGTTGCTTGCATCATTTTGGTGGTTTGGAACCACCCAACATGAAATTTCAGTCCCTTTGGCATGCTCATATGCTTGCCTTAATCGCCTCTTTATTGCTTTGAGAGCATGTGTTGTATGCCTTATGTTTTGACCATTGTGCATGCCTTTGAATTCAAACCATTTAGATGCCATCTAAGTAGTCCTTTGGGCCTGATTTTGTGTACTAAAGCTCTGATTTTAGTTGCTTAATTCTTGCCATGTTAGGTCTTGACAAGTGTAGTTCAATGCCTTTTGGCTTGCCTTAAATACTTAGGCCATTTGCATGCTTTTGTTTGTCTTGTTTGAGTTGGTTTGGCACCTCTTCTAACATGATTTCGAAGCTTAACTTGCATGCTAATTGTTCATATTTGTGCCCTTTTAAATGTGTTTAAAAGTTGCCCCATTATGCTTTAAGTACTGGACCATGAGTGCTTGCATGTGTGTGTGCACTTTGGCCTACACTTCCTTGGTTTTGGCTACTGATTTTGGGCCTATTTGGAGTTGCCTAATTCAGGTTTAAGTCCCCCTTTTATTTGGTTTGCATGCTTGCTTGTATGTTTGTATAAGTGCCTTGCATTGTCCATATTGCATGTTAGCCAACATGTCTAGGATTGCATTGCATTGTGCATGCTTGGCCTCTTGAGGTGAGCGTGATAGAGGTTAGGCTTCCTTGTGTGATTATATGGTTTGCATGCATTTGAAATTGAAAGTGCACACTCGATTCTTTAGGCCATCATGCATGGAAATGCGTGATTGGTGGCCCGAGAATCGAGGCACATCCTCCATTGAGTCATTAACATGATAGGGATTGTGTTTGGTGCATATATAGCTTGAATAGCATTGCCATGCAAGATTCTGTCCTCTGCTGCTGTGAGTTGCAGGTTCTGCAGGGATTCATTGCCGGCCGGCAGTATTTAGTGCCGACCGGCAATCAATCAATGGCCGGTGGATTCATTTTGTGCCGACGACCACAAATTCACTGCCGGTAGTCATTCTACTTAGCCGGTGGTGATTCCCAGTATCCAGGGAGGCATCCTTAAGACTTTGGCAGTCTTCAGCGAAGAAAAGCAGGGAAAACAGAGGCAGGCTAGGCATGGCAGTGCAATTCCGAGCGGAATCCGAGCGCGCATGCATTGAGCCCTCTCCCCGAGGCGATTTACTGTTTTTCTTAGCGTGGTTAATTTGTTAATTAATTAGGCAATTTGTAATATTTAATTAGCTTGCGTAGTTAATTAATTTGTATATTCTTTTGGTCCCTCCGAGCGAGGGCAAATTTGTAATAAGTGTGGGTGAGTGTGTGCATGTCTTCCAACCCCCACTTCTTTCTCCCTTTTATTTACCTGCTTATGATGGTAGACGAGGGCATATTTAAATTAGCATATCTTATGCTATGCATGCGTGCATTCATACATTTGTCTTGCATGCACCGGGCTCGGCGCATCATGCTAACTGCATTGTATTTCAATTCCAAATTGAATACATGTTATCTGTTGCATTTCACATGCCATGTTTAGGATAGTCGAGCCTGCCTAGATTGCATCTTTGCATGTGTTGCATTAGCCATCTTAACATGAACTAGGATCATGCATATGATTACTAAGTAGTTTCTGTTTTGGCTTGGAGTACTAGGTGAGCTTTTATGCTTTAGCATACCGCATGCGTGTGAGTGTTGCCATAATTGCATGATTACCATGAGGCTAGCTGCTTATGTGATATAACTGCTTGAATGCCTGTGGGTGGAGGTTGGATTGTTTGAGTTGGAAAAACTCGTTGAAATCCGTGTTTTAGCCTACTTGCGAGTAGCAAATTCCAAAGCGCTTTTCAAAACAAACGGATATGTAATGCTTGTTTCCAAATTAGGCAATCTAGTCTATACTTGTTTGCTGTGCGCATAACATAGTAATTCTAGGCTAATAACCGGAATAAGAACACATAACATTTTCAAAATTGGATATCACGGTTAGTAGAGGCCGGTCTTCGGATCGGGCGAGAGGGGGTGCTCATAGCTGACCTTCCCCGATCGTACCTAAGTTCCCGAGCCGAGGCAACTTTGGTGATGACGGACACGTGGCCTTTGGCACCGAGTCAAGGTTTCGTAAATTCCCCGTTAAAAAATATTTAGGTGGCGACTCTGTATCTGGCAAAGCAGTCCATGTTTGGCACTTCTTTTCAAAATCTGTTTTTCTCAAAACGATTTGCCAGAGTTGGACTCTTTGGTTCAGATTAAGAACCGTGACAATTTGAGTCCTGAATTGTAGTAGACCCATAAAACGAACCGAACGGGCGTCATCCTCCCGGGGCATTCGGGGACGGCTACAGTTTCTGGTGACTCTGCTGGGGATTTTTAGAGAACTTGACTCGAACTCGTGATATCCTGTTTTGACTACACTTATGTGTTTCTTTGCATTGCATGTGCATTGGTGCGCCTAGGACATCGTGTTGGCCATCTGCTATTCCTGAGTGATTTGCTGGAGGCTTGTCTTGTCAAGGCATGACCATAAGGCTGACCGGTTGCGGGCTCTGCCAGTATGGGAACACAAACCCCGGTTTTACTGGGGCACCCTTTTCGACCATTCAACCTAGTGCATATTCGGAATCCATAGTGACCATTCCAAACTAGGACAAGTTGCTTACCCGATTTTAGGTTGTTTGAAACCGCTACGTGCGTAGTGAAACCCTAGCTCCTGACAAAATAGGACAGGGAAACCCTACCCCAACATAGGGGTGTATTGGCTCTCTTTTACATGCTATGTGCTTTTAGAGTGTATCTCTACAGGAATGCGCATATACCAGTTTGCGAGTCTGAGCATCAGGCCTGCGGGCACCAGTATTAGTATTTTTGAGAATCAGTTATATCTGCGGGTATCAGATTCAGATTTGGGGCAGTGATTCTGAGGAACAGTGATCAGTAGTAGAGTGCAGTTGTTCGGCTACACCCGTGTTTGATCTGTTTGGGGCTGAAATACTGCTTGTTTTCCGTTTCAGTTCAGGAGATTCAGAGGGTCGATCGAGAACAGCTAGTGTCTTCTCCTTGCTGAGATAGGACTGAGCATGACGCAGAATTCAGAAGAGATCGTGGTCATGACGGCCGCGTTGAGTCAAGGAATTACCCCGCAGGGTGAGGCTACTGTTGACATGCCGCATCCACCCAGGTCGCCTGCCGCACACCCAATTTGGACCCCTCAATTATATCAGGCTCGCGAGCCTACTACATTCGAGCTAATGGGAATGATAGGTGATCTTCAAAGATCCGTGGCGGATCTCGCCTATGGGATGTCTGCCTTGCCACCAGCCACACCATATGCCGGCGGCTTTATACCCCAGGAGCCCCCTCTACTGGGACGGATAGTAATTGAACTCAACCAACCGGAGACGACCTCCAGCTATGGCAACGACGCATCAAACCAAATTCCAGATCAGGCTGAGGCCCGAGACAAAGGCAAGATGAAGGCAGATGCTGACCCTATCGAACAACTGCTGTGGGCAGTAGAGGCTTTGAAAGCCGGGGGGATGAACAAGCAACAGATATCTGCAGTTGTGTCGAAAACTGTGGAGGATGCTTTCCCCACTCTGCCTGAGGGCAATTCCAGTCAATCAGAGAACCGGGATAGGCCCCGTCATGCCAAAACAGTTCTTCCCGCTCCCAACCTTGCATCCAGAAAGGATCAGAAATCCAAGGCCACACCCGCCGATCCGTTCGCTAGTGCATCTAGCAAGAGCGCCCAGGCTCCAAAGTACCTGCCTCGAGGGCGCCGAGTCTTCCATCCTCTCTACATGCCTTTGTCTAGGGCACTTTTGATTTTGGCCAAAAAGGGGCATCTTACACCTCTTGAGCCCCGACCTCTACCGAAGAATCTCCCTGCCACGCATGACGCCATTGTGTACTGTGCGTACCATCAGCAGACTGGTCATGCTACCAATAACTGCTTCCGCCTCCGTCACGAGGTGCAGGATTTGATCGACAACGAGGTTATCCTCTTCCCTACCTCGGCCAAGTCAGTCACTGCAGAGTTCTTGGATTTTGAGGATACCGATAGCGCAAATATGTAATCAGGAAGTGAACCACCTACGGGCGACACTTGGCATATTTTGATGTGGCGTCTGGCACGCATTTTTGAACATCTGCGAATGCTAGTTTTGTAAATTCTGACTTAGGTGTCGAGTCAGTCTTTTGTTTTGTTTTGAGTCTGTCTCTCTGTATTGAGTCAGTCTTTTTGCTTACAGGGTCTATCTTGTTGTAATGAGTCAGTCCCTCTTGTATAGTATACCAGGCGATTCCGGGGTTGTTGCCTCAAATGCCGTTTTGTAATTATCTTTTTGTTTTTCCTCTTAAGTCTGTCTCAGTCGAGGAGCCAGTCACAATTAGGGAATATGAATGAAACAGCTGCAGGCTACCACGCTTCATTACTTGTTGCTGTTTAAGCTAGTTGTGCCAGAGGGCGTGAATGGAACGACAGTACATCCTACCTACTCTCTTGTACCTTACACATCGTTGTAATGACCTAAGCTTTTCATAAAACCCCTTTCCGAACACTGCGGTGATGAAAACGAAGAGGAAGTAATTCCTCGGGTTTTGTAAAATTTTGATCATTTTGAGAAAAAGAGAGGCATGCTAAACTTTTAATGAATGAAATCATGCTTGTCGGCCTGAGTACTGAGAAGGATCCTGGTTCGATCCAGACTGGTTCCACATTATCTTCAGCGCGATCGATTTGTCGCTTTCTTAAAAACTTTCAAAAACGAAATGTCTTGCGCGGTCTTGTGAAGACTTGTGTGGAATCGCTCTTGAGATTGTGCAGCCTAGGATCGCTCTCAGCCTCAAGATTCAACTTATCTGTTCAAACCTGGAGTCCGTTCAAAACATCCAATGCCATGAAACGCCTGTGTGGCCAGATTTGAAGCAGCCCTCGAACAAGAGGCACCGAAGTCAGATCAAGAAGATCAGATCCCACCAGGCAAGGCTCGTGAAGTAGCCGTGATGGACTTTTCTGCAAATCAACACAACAGTCGTTCTCCGGGACACGGAGAGGCTTCAATCTCAAAACCATTTGGCATGGGCTTGCTACACTTTTTACCCTTTGAGAGGCTCGTTGGGCCGAAAACCCGGAAGGGCGACCCAGGCAAAAGTTAGAGCAAAAGAAAAGAAAAGAAAAGAGCAAAAGAAAAGAAAAGAAAAGAAAAGAACGAAGAAAATGCAAAAGAAAAGAAAAGAAAAGAAAAAGAAAAGAAAAACATAGCTCGCAAGGTCGAAAACCCGCATTGGGCACCTTGGCAAAAGTTAGAGCCTAAAAAGTGAAGGTTAAAATACCCGAGTGTACCTTAACCGGAACTACGTAAGGCTTGATTCCCATGTTTGGGATACGTAGGCAACTTCATCTTGAAGTCCAGCCCCCAACACTTCCATAGCGTCTCAGTCCATGTCATGGTTTTGATCACTTTTGCCTCCTCCGAATCCCATGTCTTGATTGTAACAACCTGGAATTACGTGACCAACTTCACCTTGAAGTCCAACCACCAACACCTTCCAGGTGACTGTGTCCATATATTGATTCAAACCGTCTTCGTCTCCTCCGCGTCCGAGGGTCCGATCGTCGTCAACGAGGACTGGCTTACAAAATGCCGCGGCATCATCCAAACAAGGGGCAACTTTCCGTTGCCATACATTGCCACAAGTTGCCCTAAGTTACCGTCCAAACCAGGGGCAACTTTCTGTTGCCTTATCCCCCTTTAAGTCAGGGGCAATTTTCCATTGCCTCCGATCCGAGGTTGCATATCTCGAGGGTAAGTTCCGCGCTCGTTGAGCGTTGATTGTTTGCAAAAATAGTTTTTGAAAATTTTCACTGAGGTTGACTTATTTTCTCGAAAACTGTTTCATTTTCAAAATTGGACCATGTTTGGACCCAAAAAGGAGAATTTTCAGTGCTCACAGCCTGATTTACATGATTTTCAAATCAAAAATCGAATAAGTGTGTTAATCCAACTCTCATTTTTGATCAAAACTGTTTTAGAAAACAAAAATGGTCAAAGTGACGAACTAGGGGCACAATTGAGTCAGGTCTTCTGTCTTTCCCCCGTCAACATACTCGCCGGAGAGGCACTCTATCCGCCAGAAGGAATAGCCGTGAGCTAACAGTGTTGGGCGTGAACCCACAACCTCTCGTTTACCTATCAACCACCCTGGGGAGGGATAAAAAATGAGAGAATAAAGAATAGAGAGGTGTAAGCGGAGAGAGAAGTGAGAAAAGGGTTTTGAGAGAAAAACCGAGCCTGAGGGCCGAGTGATGTGAGTATCACAAATCAGAAAGGGTGGGAATAATACCCGAAGGAATTGGCTCCTCGAGATCTGAGGTCATTTTGTAAAATGTCCGTGTGTCGCGTCTTTTGATTTGTCGGTCTCGATTTTGGCTTTGAGTCTTTTCCGAGTGTATCTCGTTTTGTTTAGGTCACGTGCCTCTTGTTTCTTAGTTTGAGTTCTTCCGCTGTATTCTGCAGTGGGCTCAACACCCCGGTTGAAAACCCTTCCTTATTTCAAAAAAATCGCCTGTGCTCAGAATGCTGTATCATTCTCTACATCCGTGCAAAGCAAGAGAAGGAGAGGGAAAATTTGGGACATCCGAGTGTGTTTCAACTGCAACCGTGTTAGCTTTTGTGATCCGTCTTGTCGGATTGGGCTATTTGTTCAGGGTTTGCTGTGTGCAGAATGAACCGAGTGTTGTGTTATGGGCTGTATGCAGATCAATCCCCAGTAGAGTATGGGCTGTATTGTCCAGGTTGAGCAGTGGTTTGTGTGAGTTGTTTGCTGTTAGTTGGTTGGTTATCCGATTATCATAGTGCAAGTGCTCAATTTTCAGACAACAGATCAATATCATTTACATTTGAGGTGTAATATGATGCAATACAGTGCAGGGTATGAAATATACACAAATGTAAACACTTTTTCAG
Organism: Camellia granthamiana; assembly: GCA_036172215.1. NCBI lineage: Eukaryota > Viridiplantae > Streptophyta > Magnoliopsida > Ericales > Theaceae > Camellia > Camellia granthamiana. The sequence continues at coordinate 85,966,550 of CM069909.1, read as the reverse complement.
ACAAAAAGTTTGCTTCATTTCATATCATCTTTTCAAGTACATAAGTTTTGGGAAATAAAATCTGCCTGCGGCAGTACAAAAGTACCCTAACTACTAGCAAAAAGGGGAAAATGTGAAAAGGAAGAAAAACAGTAAAAATCTGTATCAAATGTCAAAAATGGCTCTGGGGCCGTCAATCTGTCCTGGTCCTCTTCCTGGACGAAGGTCCAGGAGCGTCATCAACAGGGGCACCACCAGGGGCATCGCCGTCTGAGCTCGAGTCCGAGCCATCACCGGTCTCCTCCGCCTCTGTCTCTGCCTCAGACTCGTCATCCGGAACCAGAGCCCGTGAGCTGCTCCCGACATGAGTGCGCCCTCCTCTGGTGCGGGGATACACTCTGCCATCCCGGGTAGAAATGGAAGGTCCAGCTGGAGCGCCACCCACCGGAGGAATCGGGAAGGGAGGCTGAAAAAAACAAGAAAGGCAAATACATCAGAATACTGTAAGCAGTGAATCAGTGCAGAATGCAGTGTATCAGTACAGTGTGTGAATACTGTAAGCAGTGAATCAGTGCAGAATGCAGTGTATGAGTACAGTGTGTGAATGCTGTGAGCAGTTTATCAGTGCAGAATGCAGTGCATGAGTACAGTCTGTGGGTGTCGTGAGCAGTGAATCAGTACAAAATACAGTGTATGAGTACAGTGTATGAATGCCGTGAGCAGTGAATCAGTGCAGGGTGCAGTATGTAAGTATCGTGTATCAGATGCCGTGAGCAGTTTATCAGATGTCGCAATTATGCATCAGATTATGTAAAGCAGTTTGTGTATGGTTTGAGGCTGTAGTCAGAAAGAACATACCAGAATGCTGTAAAGGGCTAGGAGGTCGAATGTCCACTGTAGCATCCCCATCATGGAGGCATTCATCTCCAATGACTGCCGGGTATACTCAGAAGACGCCTGTAGGAGTATCAGATGCATCAGTATTCTGTGGAACATCAAATAAACTGAAATGAAATGACTGTACGAAAATGCAGTAATACATACCGGAGGCAAGTCGGGGATACCGACAAACTCGTGATCAGCAGGCGGAGGGGCGAAGGGGATCTGATAGGTCGCCCCACCCTGCCCTCGGAAAGTCAATGAAGTGGGCAGAGCAGGCCAACCGGTCCCTCGCCCCCGCTGAACTCCACCCCTGCCACGGACTCGAGCCCTCCCCGGTGCTCCTCCTCCAGCCCCCGCTCCCACTCCAGCTGCTGGCGCCGCCGGTCTCTCCCTCTCCGCTCGGCGGCCGCCGCTCAGAGGTTGCATGATAAAGGTCCGGACGTACTCCAAGTAATCGCCCTCGCCTCTGAAGTGGTCTGCCTCCCAGCCAAGGGTGTAGTCTGCCATCTGATCGGCGGTGAATCTCTCCGTATCCCGCATGTGCTCAGGAGCGTGCACCGGGACTATCTGCTCAGGTAAACCCAGGGTCTGGCGTAGGAAACGCTCGCCCAGGTACCAAGCCCGACAGACCGAACCCTCGAGCAGAATCCGGTAACGCGAGGTCTCATCGGCACCGGCAAACCGATCCCGTATCATGGCTGGCAAAGGTGCCCAAGGCTGCCAGGTGATCTGAAAATGCAATACAGTTTGTTATCTACCATTATTGAAACATGCAGTGGAGAGATGAAACTGAAATGAACTGCAAGTAAAACATACCTCTGCGGGGGTGATGGTATCGAAGTAGCGCCGGAAGAAGCTGAATGTCTCTCGCGGCCTCCGGGTGCATCTCCCGTCAAAGCGACGCGAAAAAGGGACAACCAGAGGGGTCTCTGCATCAGGTACAGGAGCGAGCCTAGGAAAGTAGGCATAAACCCACAACTGCAAGATAAATACCAGTACATTTATCAGATAAAGCAGAATACGGAATAGAAGGCAGAAATAGCAGAGCAGTGTTGTGCAGTGTATGGTGCAGAGTGTACAGTGTGAGCAGTGTACAGTCAGTGTAAAGCAGGGTATGTGTGTGCCGTGTGTACAATATACAGCAAGTGTAAAGCAGACTATAGTGTATGCAGTGTACGGAGTACAGGAAATAAAGAACGGAAATGAAAGGCAGAAAAAGAGATGTACCTCCCAAGCACGCCAGTAACCCCCGAGCAACTGTCCACTGGCACGGGAGGCTGAGCTCATATATCCATAAAGGGTGGCCAGAGCGGCGCCACCCCAGTCATAATGCAGAATGTCTCTGACATCCACCAGTGCGTTGAGAAGGCAGAGAGGCACTGTGTTCGCCCGGTCGGCGAAGATGGTCGTCCCAAATAGGAACATAAGAAAGCCGCGTGCGTATCTCTCCACGGCCTCTGGGGTCATCGGGGCTGCATCAACAAGGAAGGGCTGGACCCTGAACTGCACCTCAAACCAGGAGTATCGAACAAAGCCGGGACGCGCAAGAGGCGGTGCCGCGCCGAGCAAGTAGACCTGAGCCGCGGTCCACTCGTCCATGTCAATGTCAAAGGGGATCGGATCACCCCCTACCCCGATGCCTGTGAGCATCGAGAAATCATAAGGGGTCATCGTCATGTCCCTGGTCGCAGATAGGTGAAATGAATCGGTGGTGTCCCACCATCTCTCCACCAGGGCGGCAAGGAGAGGTCTGCATGTCGTAAGCCTGGAGAGCCCCCTGCAGAATGCGCCAAAGCCGGCCTGGTCCACAATATGGCGAACTGCGTCGGGAAGCTCGGTGTACCACTCACGAGCGACGGTATTCCCATACCCGCGGATGGTATGGGAATCTCCCTGTTTTCGAACAAATAGTTGCGAAGCAATATAAAATATACAGTCTTGAAGAAATCGTGAATCAGTGCAAATTTGGCATGCGTGCAAGTATATTCAGATTCAAACAGATACCGGGTGCCGGTGTGCTTTTAGTGAACTACAACGTGTGATGCGTCAGCGTGTTTGAGTGGTTCAGTGCAAATTTGGCATACGTGCAAATTATCAGATTCAAACAGATACCGGGTGCCGGTGTGCTTTTAGTGAACTACAACATGTGATGCGTCAGCGTGTTTGAGTGGTTCAGTGCAAATTTGGCATGCGTGCAAGTATATTCAGATTCAAACAGATACCGGGTGCCGGTGTGCTTTTAGTGAACTACAACGTGTGATGCGTCAACGTGTTTGAGTGGTTCAGTGCAAATTTGGCATACGTGCAAATTATCAGATTCAAACAGATACCGGGTGCCGATGTGCTTTTAGTGAACTACAACATATGATGCGTCAGCGTGTTTGAGTAGTTCAGTGCAAATGTGGCATGTGTGCAAGTATATTCAGATTCAAACAGATACCGGGTGCCGGTGTGCTTTTAGTGAACTACAACATATGATGCGTCAGCGTGTTTGAGTGGTTCAGTGCAAATGTGGCATGTGTGCAAGTATATTCAGATTCAAACAGATACCGGGTGCCGGTGTGCTTTTAGTGAACTACAACGTGTGATGCGTCAACGTGTTTGAGTGGCTCAGTGCAAATGTGGCATGCGTGCAAGTTTTTTTAGATTCAAACAGATATCGGGTGTCGGTGTTTGCAGTGAAATACGGTGTGTGCCATGGTTTGAGTGGTTCAAGGCTAGTGCAGTGTGTGCGCATGTGAGTCTTAAACAGATAATCAGTTGCAAACGCGTTTGTAATCGACTACAATGTACAGTATATCAGAGTATCTGAGCTAAGCAGTTAAAGACTGTAATCAGTTATGGCAATTGACAGTTTGAAGCATCCTACATTGCGGGAAGTAAAGCAGAGAAAGAAAGTTACCTCGGAAGCGCCGGAGGATAGGTGGGAGACAGGCTCGCGTAGCAAGAGCTCAGGATCCAACGCCATGTCGAAGCTCCTGAACTGGCGTAGTCTGTCGGGTGGTAGAACGTGAATCGCCGGCCGGTAGGTCGCCGAGTCGAAAGGGCGCTCGCTCAACGGGAGGAGCTCGACCTCGGGATCCATCTCGTGATCCGAGGGAGTCCCACCGCGTGGAATGTCATCGGCCATATCGAGAATGATGGGAAAATGGTCGAGGAATGAAAATAGAGTCGAAATACGAAGAGTCAACTGAAAAGTCAACCCCCGGGAGGGTAGAAAATGGCCAGAAAGGTCGGGATGGGAAAAAGGTATGGAAATGAAGAGGAAATCGAGGGGAACAAGTCCCAAAAAGGCGGAAATGGCAAAGGGAGCGCCGAAATGAAATTTCAATCGGTCGAAAATGTCCGAAACGCGATAAACTTCGCGAATCGAACAACGGAAAAGGCGCGAAAACACAAAGAAATGAGGAAATAAGGAGAGAAAAAAGCTCTAGAGAGAGAGAGAGATGGTTTTCAGCGGATGAGAAATAAGAAAATAGGGTTTAGAAACCCTATTTTAAAAACACCCGAGGTGAAAAGTCAAATCTGCCCCGACTCAGCAACTTTTTGCCGGTCGGCAACATTTTGTGCCGGCCGGCATAATATTGTGCCGATGGAATTTATTTTTAGCCGGTGGGAAGCCGGTGGCCTCCTAGCCCGGCCGGTGGTGTTCCCACAGCCTTGTTTAGGCAATATGAGTGGTTGCTGGTCTTCATGGCCCAAGAAAGTACAAGAAAGTGTATCTCCGATGCTCAACCGGTCTCCGTTTCGACCTCGGACCGTGTCTTCTATGCGTGGCACTCAAATTCCTGCAATGTTGTATCCTTTTGTATCCTTTTGCCTTTTACAAGATTCAAAAGTTGCCCCGCGTGCGTTGCATGCATTCATCATGTTGTCTGGTGCGTTGTGTCGCGCCGTCATGCACATCCCTCATGCATTGTCATGCATTTTATTACAAGCGTTGTCATGCATCGTCATGCACCTCAATACATACGTCACCTCGCACATCATTCGTGTTGTCGTTGCCCCGCACATCATTTGTGTTGCCATGCACCTCCTTGTTTCGCATTATCATGCGTTTCAAAAAGAAAGAACGTGCGTTGTCGCGCACACGAGTACACTTGCATTGTTTTACATTTTGTGTGGCATGCGTGTCACACTTGCATTGTTTTTAAACATTCGTGTGGCATGCGTGTCACACTTGCATTGTTTTACATTTTCGTGTGGCATGTGTGTCACACTTGCCTTGTTTTACATTCCGTATGGGCACGTGTGCCCCATTTTCATCGGCACGTGTGCCTCCTCGCTTGCATTGGCACGTGTGCCCCATTTTCATCGGCACGTGTGCCTCCTCGCATGTATTGGCACGTGTGCCTCGTTTTCATCGGCACGTGTGCCTCATTCTCATGGGCACGTGTGCCCCATTTTCATCGGCACGTGTGCCTCCCCATTTCCATTGGCACGTGTGCCTCGTCTTCATCGGCACGTGTGCCTTATTCTCATCGGCACGTGTGCCTCATCCTCATCGGCACGTGTGCCTCATTTCCATCGGCACGTGTGCCTCGTTTTCATCGGCACGTGTGCCTCATTCTCAGCGGCACGTGTGCCTCATTTTCATCGGCACATGTGCCTCCTCGCTTGTATCGGCACGTGTGCCTCATTTCCATTGGCACGTGTGCCTCGTTTTCATCGGCACGTGTGCCTCGTTTCTATCGGCACGTGTGCCTCGTTTCCATCGGCACGTGTGCCTCGTTACCATCGGCACATGTGCCTCCTCACTTTGCATTGGCACGTGTGCCCCATTTTCATCGGCACGTGTGCCTCCTCACCTTGCATTGGCACGTGTGCCCCATTTTCATCGGCACGTGTGCCTCCTCGTTTGCATGGGCACGTGTGCCCTCATCTTCATTGGCATGTGTGCCTCATCTTCATCGGCACGTGTGCCTCATTCTCATCGGCACGTGTGCCTCCCCATTTCCATTGGCACGTGTGCCTCGTCTTCATTGGCACGTGTGCCCTATCTTTGCATGGGCACGTGTGCCCCATCTTTGTATTGGCACGTGTGCCTCGTCTTCATTGGCACGTGTGCCTCATTCTCATCGGCACGTGTGCCCCCATCTTCGTTGGCACGTATGCCCCGTCATCATCGGCACGTGTGCCTCCTCACTTCTCATCGGCACGTGTGCCTCATTACCATCAGCACGTGTGCCTCCTCACTTTGCATTGGCACGTGTGCCCCATTTTCATGGGCACGTGTGCCTCCTCATTTGCATCAGCATGCGTGCCTCATTTACATTGTCTTACATCGTTCCTTTTTATACACATTGCGTGCACGTGTGCATTGCTTTACTAATATGTGTTCAAGTTCCTTTTTATATACACATTGCGTGCACGTGTGCATTGCTTTACTGATATGTGTTCAAGTTCCTTTTTATATACACATTGCGTGCACGTGTGCATTGCTTTACTGATATGTGTTCAAGTTCCTTTTATATACACATTGCGTGCACGTGTGCATTGCTTTACTGATATGTGTTCAAGTTCCTTTTTATACACATTGCGTGCACGTGTGCATTGCTTTACTGATATGTGTTCAAGTTCCTTTATATACACATTGTGTGCACGTGTGCATTGCTTTACTGATATGTGTTCAAGTTCCTTTATATACACATTGCGTGCACGTGTGCATTGCTTTACTGATATGTGTTCAAGTTCCTTTATATACACATTGCGTGCACGTGTGCATTGCTTTACTGATATGTGTTCAAGTTCCTTTTTATACACATTGCGTGCACGTGTGCATTGCTTTACTGATATGTGTTCAAGTTCCTTTTTATACACATTGCGTGCACATGTGCATTGCTTTACTGATATGTGTTCAAGTTCCTGTTTTTATACACATTGCGTGCATGTGTGCATTGCTTTACTCACATGTGTTCAAGTTTCTTTATATACACATTGTGTGCATGCGTGCATTGCTTTACTCACATGTGTTCAATCCTACCATTTCTCTATGCACGACTTGCGTTGTCACGCACTTTCGATTGCTTTGTCATGAATGTTGCTAACAACATTGTACCTGTTAAGTTTGTTTTCTTTTCAGGCACGATATTGTATGTACGGTTCATTTGAGGCCGGTGCAACCGGACGAGCCGCACAAGTATTGTATCCTCCGAGTGAAACGTATTGAGAATTGCATAATTCTCTTACATCTTTTCTGCATTGTAGTGTAGTCTGGTGTATGCTAGCTTATAACTGTTGCATGTGTGCTTCGTTACAGCTTTCTTTGCATGATCATAAGTTATGCTCGGCTTCTTGCATTGTCTTGCATTTTGCCCCTGCCTTCGGGCGCATACCTTGTTTGTCATGCATGTTTGTCCAAGTCTTCGGCCTTGTCAAAAATGGGTTGTCTCTGGGCTTTGACATTCACTCCCGTCATTGTTATGACTTTCGAGTTCTGTCAAAGAGGAGCAACTGTAGACACCCCATTTTTGACCGTCCTCAAGGCTTGGACGTCACCACTTGAACACTCGGTGATTATCCATGTTTGTGTTTGTTTGGAGTTCCCGGAGTTCTCGGCTACGCGCCTTGCCTCAGGATCTCCGAACTTGACTGTTTTGTGTCTGGTTTTGCACCAAACACTTGTGTTTTGCCTTGGAGGGGCAGGGAATGCCTTGTGAGGCATCCCCACACACCACCGGCACTAGCTAGAGGCCACCGGCTGGTTTTTCTTGCCACCGACAATATATATTACCGGTCGGCACTCTTTGTTGCCGGTCGGCAGTCATTTTTGGCTAGCCGACTACTGTTCATCTGCTTTTTCAGGTATTTTGAAACAGCTGTTTGGCATCTGCTTCCCCCTCCATACACGTGTATGGAGGGATGTCCCTCTTGTTTGCTTACTAGTTAAGCATTACAAGATTGCCTCCTCTATAAGAGGAGGCCTTCTCTCCCTTGTTCTAGGGTTAGAAAAATTGGAGAGGAGAGGGAGAAGAGCTCTGGTTTTAGCTTTAGGACATATATCTATCCTATATCTATACCTTCCCCTCTTTGTTGCCTTGTGTGTGTTTTAGTCCATACTATTGCACACAAGCACCTAGTGCTTCACCTTCCTTGGGCTACTGAGGTTCTAAGGGCTGGTTCTTGATATTTTTGACTGGATTGGAGCTTAAGGAGGCAACAAGAGCACCCTTTGTGAAGAAGGTCAACAAGGGTAAGAAACTAGTGCTTTTTACCCCATTTTTGCATCCTATTTCTACCTATCTTAGAGCTGTTTTTGTGTTTAGTGTATAACATAAAAAAAGTTTTGTTTTTAGGCCCTCTTGATAGTTTATTAAGAGTGTTTTGTGCTTTGGGGAAGTTTGACCCCCCTTAGGCCTTGAAAGGCCCCATTTTGTGCTATTTTGTGCAAGTTTCGAGACTTTGGTGTTTGGGCCTCTTCACCACTGAAATCTTGAGGGATTTCAGTGGTGGAGATGGTGCCTTGAAGTCTCTAAAAGGGGAGGGCCACCCCCTCTCCTTGTTGTCCTTGAAAGGGACCATTTTTGGTCTCTTAAGGAAGTCTTTGTTCAAGTGCGTGTTGAGCATGCCATGGCTGTATTTTATGCTTATATGGCCATGTTATAACTTTGTATTAAGTTGGTTTTGGTACTCCATGCATGTTTAGTATAGTTGCCATGTAATGCCCCCTTGATCCCTTAACATGCCTTAGGTTGTTAGCCTTTGTTTGAGCATGATTTAGGCTTAGACTTATGAATGTTTTGTGCTTATTTTGCCATGCTTTAGGTCTGTCCATAATTGTTTAGATTGATTTCGGCATGTTTAGTATAGCTCCTTTGCATTTATGGCTTGTCGGGCTTGTAGGCCTCAAGTATGTGAATGTGTAGCATGTGTAGCTTGCATCATTTTGGTGGTTTAGAACCACCCAACATGAAATTTCAGTCCCTTTGGCATGCTCATATGCTTGCCTTAATCGCCTCTTTATTGCTTTGAGAGCATGTGTTGTATGCCTTATGTTTTGACCATTGTGCATGCCTTTGAATTCAAACCATTTAGATGCCATCTAAGTAGTCCTTTGGGCCTGATTTTGTGTGCTAAAGCTCTGATTTTAGTTGCTTAATTCTTGCCATGTTAGGTCTTGACAAGTGTAGTTCAATGCCTTTTGGCTTGCCTTAAATACTTAGGCCATTTGCATGCTTTTGTTTGTCTTGTTTGAGTTGGTTTGGCACCTCTTCTAACATGATTTCAGAGCTTAACTTGCATGCTAATTGTTCATATTTGTGCCCTTTTAAATGTGTTTAAAAGTTGCCCCATTATGCTTTAAGTACTGGACCAAGAGTGCTTGCATGTGTGTGTGCACTTTGGCCTTCACTTCCTTGGTTTTGGCTACTGATTTTGGGCCTATTTGGAGTTGCCTAATTCAGGTTTAAGTCCCCCTTTTATTTGGTTTGCATGCTTGCTTGTATGTTTGTATAAGTGCCTTGCATTGTCCATATTGCATGTTAGCCAACATGTCTAGGATTGCATTGCATTGTGCATGCTTGGCCTCTTGAGGTGAGCGTGATAGAGGTTAGGCTTCCTTGTGTGATTATATGGTTTGCATGCATTTGAAATTGAAAGTGCACACTCGATTCTTTAGGCCATCATGCATGGAAATGCGTGATTGGTGGCCCGAGAATCGAGGCACATCCTCCATTGAGTCATTAACATGATAGGGATTGTGTTTGGTGCATATATAGCTTGAATAGCATTGCCATGCAAGATTCTGTCCTCTGCTGCTGTGAGTTGCAGGTTCTGCAGGAATTCATTGCCGGCCGGCAGTATTTAGTGCCGACCGGCAATCAATCAATGGCCGGTGGATTCATTTTGTGCCGACGACCACAAATTCACTGCCGGTAGTCATTCTACTTAGCCGGTGGTGATTCCCAGTATCCAGGGAGGCATCCTTAAGACTTTGGCAGTCTTCAGCGAAGAAAAGCAGGGAAAACAGAGGCAGGCTAGGCATGGCAGTGCAATTCCGAGCGGAATCCGAGCACGCATGCATTGAGCCCTCTCCCCGAGGCGATTTACTGTTTTTCTTAGCGTGGTTAATTTGTTAATTAATTAGGCAATTTGTAATATTTAATTAGCTTGCGTAGTTAATTAATTTGTATATTCTTTTGGTCCCTCCGAGCGAGGGCAAATTTGTAATAAGTGTGGGTGAGTGTGTGCATGTCTTCCAACCCCCACTTCTTTCTCCCTTTTATTTACCTGCTTATGATGGTAGACGAGGGCATATTTAAATTAGCATATCTTATGCTATGCATGCGTGCATTCATACATTTGTCTTGCATGCACCGGGCTCGGCGCATCATGCTAACTGCATTGTATTTCAATTCCAAATTGAATACATGTTATCTGTTGCATTTCACATGCCATGTTTAGGATAGTCGAGCCTGCCTAGATTGCATCTTTGCATGTGTTGCATTAGCCATCTTAACATGAACTAGGATCATGCATATGATTACTAACTAGTTTCTGTTTTGGCTTGGAGTACTAGGTGAGCTTTTATGCTTTAGCATACCGCATGCGTGTGAGTGTTGCCATAATTGCATGATTACCATGAGGCTAGCTGCTTATGTGATATAACTGCTTGAATGCCTGTGGGTGGAGGTTGGATTGTTTGAGTTGGAAAAACTCGTTGAAATCCGTGTTTTAGCCTACTTGCGAGTAGCAAATTCCAAAGCGCTTTTCAAAACAAACGGATATGCAATGCTTGTTTCCAAATTAGGCAATCTAGTCTATACTTGTTTGCTGTGCGCATAACATAGTAATTCTAGGCTAATAACCGGAATAAGAACACATAACATTTTCAAAATTGGATATCACGGTTAGTAGAGGACGGTCTTCGGACCGGGCGAGAGGGGGTGCTCATAGCTGACCTTCCCCGATCGTACCTAAGTTCCCGAGCCGAGGCAACTTTGGTGATGACGGACACGTGGCCTTTGGCACCGAGTCAGGGTTTCCTAAATTCCCCGTTAAAAAATATTTAGGTGGCGACTCTGTATCTGGCAAAGCTGTCCATGTTTGGCACTTTTTTTCAAAATCTGTTTTTCTCAAAACGATTTGCCAGAGTTAGACTCTTTGGTTCAGATTAAGAACCGTGACAATTTGAGTCCTGAACTGTAGTAGACCCATAAAACGAACCGAACGGGAGTAATCCTCCCGGGGCATTCGGGGACGGCTACAGTTAGGCGGGTTTGAAACAGGTTGGTTGTGTTTAGAAACCTAGAGTTGATGCCCAGAATTTTGCCTTCACGCTCGAGCGGGTCTTTGATTTTGCTTCTCCGCTCGAGCGAGCATTTTGACGCTCGAGTGTGATTTTCCATCTCTCAATATTTTGTCTGTAGGTCATTGGGTGCTCGAGCGTCCACTTTCACGCTCGAGCGGGGACCATCGACTGCAAAACTTCTAGAAGTGTGCATCCGGCGCTCGAGCAGCGCTTTTGATGCTCGAGCGTGAGTCTGTGTCTGACACTCGAGCGGGAAGTTCCACGCTCGAGCGGACCTGTTTGTATATCAGTCCGAATTTTGAATTTTTGGATCATTTTTTCAGCACCTACTCTCTCTCTAACTTTTCAAAACCTCCATTGGAGAGCTCCTTACTCTAAACTTCAACTTCTCTCTAGGGTTTGATCTAGTTTGAGTGATCTCCTACCTTGGTCCCTTTGTATAAAGTGTAGAGCTTGGCTACGGCTACATTTCTATCCGAAAATCTTGGGTTTTGGAGCATTTCGAAATTCATCATCTTCTCCATTTGGTCTCATCTTTTGAGGTAGGGATAACTACTCACTTTTATGATCTTTGACATAAACTTTTGGTCATTTTGATTTAATGTTGAAATTGGATAATTTTGGGTGTTAGGGTTTCAAAATGTATAAAGAGGGGTTTTGTTCTTTTGGGCCAATACATGTGTATTTTGGGTTTCAAATGGGGTTATTGTTGTTTATTGTTGGTATTTGAGCCTTTGGGTCAATGTTGCGAAAAGAGAGAGAAAAACCCTAATTTAATGCTATGAATTAATTTGTATAATTAATTTGGAAAGTTATGGGTATATGAAATTGAGTTGGAAATAATGAAATTGGCTCATTATGAGGTAGAATGATGGAGCTGGATTTATTAATCACCCACCTTGGAAATGTTGATAATTTATCTGTTGGATGTAATTATTATCTGTTTAGAAATAATTGCTTTGGGCTATTAGTGGAGGATAGTCTTGATTGTTGTAGACACTGCATGATGATTAGGTGAATTAAAACTAATCGGTTGAATATGTCATTGAATATGACGGTTGGAATAATACATCGAATCTGTGTATTGATTGATCGTGTATATGATAATTGTTTATATACATTGTTTTGTGTGGGAGGAGATAGGGGATGTACTCCACGGTTTAGGAAAAGATAGGGAATGGACTCCTAAACCATATATTATTTGGGAGGAGATAGGGGATGGACTCCATTGATAGAGCGAATCTGTGTATCATTTGTGAAGTATGGAAGTGTTTTATTATGAGTTGTTATCTCATGTGAATTGTGAAGTATGGAAGTGTTTGTTATGAATTTTAATTCATTTGAATTGTTGATATTGGAAAGGTTTTTAACATGAGTCGTAGTCTCATGGGAATTGTTTGGTCAGGTTCTGAGCCATGTTTATAAATCGAAATTGTTAAGTAAAGGAAAATGGAATGAAGCATGGACATATGTGTCATGGAACTGAAATGTGTTATGAGTTGATTTATATGAGTTAAACATTTATCAAATGCTAATGTTTTAGTTATTGCTCATATTATGTTTAGCATATCTCTACTGAGCGTTGACTCACCCTATATGGGACATCATTTTCAAGTTCAGGTGACATGCCACCTCCTAGGACGTAGCTTGGGAGGCTAGAGGCTGATAGCTCTTTTTGTTGTTCTCTTTTGTATATTACATGTATATCAAGCCATGGGCTTATTTTGTGTAAAGAGTTAGAACTCTACTTTTGTTGAACCCAAGTGTTGACTTGGAAAGTTGTAAGCCTATAGGGCATTTACTTTTGTTATCAACATGTAATTTTTTTTGTAAGAATACTCTGATAAATGGCAATATGTTTTATTCTCTTCAGTTTATGGATGTAATGAATGCATGATTTATGGGTTTATTTCGAGGGCGTTACAACTTGGTATCAGAGCGTACCGGGTTTGAATACTTTGGGTACGTGGGAAGTGGTTAGTACTACAATGGGTTTGTCTCGCTTGTTAGAGACTTAGGTGTAATGTTATGTGCTTATGTGATAACATGTTTATATGACTATATGGGTAAAGGATTTAATTTCTAGGACGTTGATTGGATCCTTGGATTTCTGTGAGCCTTGTTGGAAAAGCACTTGATCAATGTTGTTTCTAACCGAAACTCTAGTAACGCCTCGGGACTATCATTATCCGGAAATAAAATTCGTAAGTGCTTGTGTGATTATGTGCTTACGTGGAGTGAATTACAGTTGTCCATGCATTAGGACGCGAGTGTTATAGCTTCGGCACATTTATGAATGTGCTAATGTTTTTCGTTACCTTTATTAGGATGTCAGGACGAGGACGTGGTGGTAGGCGAGGTAGGCCTAGGAGGCAGGAGATGCCTATACCGGATGAAATTCTGGCGGAGCAGGAGGGTGTTGGTCAGGCCAATGTGGCCGAGCCAGTAGGTCAGCAGGCCATCAGCGCCTTAGCTCGCGAGATGGCAGGAGCATTGAGGGAATCCATGGACATTCTCAAAGCTGAGAATCAGGTCCAGGCCCATGTTGCTGAGGCGGGGCCTTCTTTTTTGAAGAAGGAGTTCTTCCAGTCTAATCCGAATGAGTTTGTTGGCAATCCTAAAGAGCCACTGAAGGCTGATGAGTGGCTCGAGTAGATGACGAAGACGTTTGAGATGCTTGGCATCGAAGACGGGGCTTTGAAGGTAACCTTGGCGTCTTTCCAGTTGAAGGGAGATGCGGGTCAGTGGTGGAAGTTTATGAGGGGTCGTGTTGGTGGTACATGGGAGGCCTTTGTAGATGCTTTCCAGGAGAAGTTTTTGTCTCCAGCTGTTAGGGAGAAGTTGAGGGACCAGTTCTGTCAGCTCAAGCAGCTGAGTATGCCAGTGGCCGAGTTTGAGGCCGCATTTACCAATTTATCTAGGTTTGCACCTGAGCTTGTGGCGTCTGAGGAACGCCATTGCTTGGAATTTGAGAGGAAGTTGAGACATGGACTCAAGACTAGAGTTGCAAGGTCCATGGTTCAGGAGTATAGGCGTCTAGTAGATGTTGCGGCCCATATGGAGATTATTATGCAGGAGGAGGAGGAGAGGCAGAGGGGCTCCAAGAGGAGTTAGGATGGTCAGGGGGACGGTAGGAGGCAGAGAGGTTCTAACCCTCAGCAGTCCCAGGGTGCATTTGCTAGATCGACCTTTCCAGTGCCGAGTGCAGGCTCTGGGAGAAGCAGTTAGGGAGACGTTACTCGTTGCAAATGTGGTCAGCTGGGCCACAAGTCTCCAGCTTTCCCGCAGAGTGGAGGAGGTCAGAGAGTAACTTCATCTTCGGCTCGACCTCAAAGCCAGAGTCAGGGCAGAGGCCAGCAGCTCTCTTGTTACCAGTGTGGTCAGGCGGGGCACCTAAAGAGGTATTGCCCCACAGTTGAGTGGCACATCGGGTGCGTCTGGTTCGAGGCAGACATAGAGTTTTCAACCCGCACAATCAGTTCAGGCCTCGAGGGCCAATCAGGGAGCTTCATTGTCCCAGTCTGTGCAGCAGTCTTTTGCTCCGAGAGGTGAGCAGGTAGACCAGAGACCTTCAGGGCGCGTGTATGTTGTTACTGCGCAGGATCTTGTATCGGCTCCATCTGTTGTGAGAGGTACCTTTTTGTTTTGCAACTCGGTTGCCAATGTGTTGATTGATACGGGTGCATCCCATTCCTTTATATCTGCTGCATTTGCATCTGTTTTGGGGTTGGAGTTGACACAGTTAGCTTCTCCTATTTATGCTATATCACCTGTTGAGGGCGAGTTGATTTTGAAACAAGGGTGTCGGGGCTATGATATAGAGGTCGCCGACCGCCGGCTTCCATTTTCTTTTGTAATAATGGCTATGTCGGGTTTTGATGTTATTTTGGGTATGGACTGGCTATTGTCATACCGGGCTGTTATTGATTGTTACCGTCAAAGGGTTACTGTATGTACCTTGAGCAGGGATTGTTTCCATTTCTTGGGGGATCTGGTTGGTAGTGTGTTACCACCAGTGTATGATCCGCAAGGGCGGAGTGAGCTTAGTGGTCTTCTCGCTAGCTTTATGAGTAGTGAGTGTGATGAGACCCAGACTGTATTGCCAAGAGTGGTTTGTGAGTACTCGGACGTCTTTCCCGAGGACCTTGTTAGTTTGCCACCTCATCGAGAGATTGAGTTCTCTATTGATTTAGTGCCCGGCATGGCATCGATTTCCATGGCACCTTATCGTTTTCCCCAGCCGAGTTGAGTGAGTTGAAAGTTCAACTCCAAGAGTTGCTAAATAAGGGTTTTATCCGCCCTAGTACTTCGCCGTGGGGAGCACCGGCCTTCTTTGCTAAGAAGAAAGATGGTGCCTTGAGACTTTGTATCGATTACCGTAAATTGGATCGGGCTACGGTTAAGAATAAATATCCTATGCCCCGTATAGATGATCTGTTTGACCAGTTGAAGGGGTCCTGTTGTTTCTCTAAGATAGACTTGAGATCGGGTTACCACCAGTTGAGGTTCAGGGAGGAGGATATCTCGAAGATGGCATTTCATACACGGTATGGCCACCATGAGTTTCTGGTGATGCCTTTTGGGCTCACCAATGCACTGGCAGTATTTATGGACTTGATGAACCGGATCTTCCAGAAATTCTTAGATCGTTTCACGGTCGTTTTCGTGGACGACATTTTGGTTTATTCACCTTCTGTGAAAGAGCACGAGGAACACTTGAGAGTGGTGCTTGAGTTGCTTAGAGCCCATAAGCTATATGCTAAGTTTGGGAAATGTGAGTTCTGGCCAAGAGAGCTTAAATTCTTAGGCCATGTAGTTTCCGGGGAAGGGGTGTCTGTTGATACATTCAAGATTGAGGCAGTGCAAGATTGAGCACAGCCTAAGAGTGTTCTTGAGATCCGCAGTTTTCTGGGATTGGCTGGGTATTACCGTTGGTTTGTGAAGGATTTCTCTAGGCTAGCTTCGCCGTTGACTAGATTGACGTGAAAAGGGGTCAAATTTGTATGGAGTGAGACTTGTGAAAAGTCGTTCCAAGAGCTGAAAGTTAGACTTACCACCGCTCCGATTTTGATTATTCCGGAGAGGGGTTTGGGTTATGCGGTTTATTGTGATGCCTCACCAGAGGGTTTGGGCTGTGTGTTGATGCAAGAAGGGAAAGTGGTAGCCTATGGCTCGCGTCAGTTAAAAATACACGAGAGGAACTACCCTACACATGACCTAGAGTTAGCAGCTGTGATATTTGCCTTGAAGATTTGGAGGCACTACCTTTATGGTGAAAGATTCGAGGTGTTCTCGGATCATAAGAGTTTGAAATATCTGTTTACACAGAAGGACTTGAACTTGAGGCAGAGGAGGTGGATGGGGTTTATTGAGGATTACGACTTCGAGTTGCACTATCATCCGGGAAAGACCAATGTTATAGCCAATGCCCTTAGTAGGAAATCCATTAGTGATGTAGCTTGTATAGCCATTCGTGAGTGGGAGATGTTGGGTGCACTTGGCGAGTTCGATTTGCTACTGGGCGAATCCGTTGAGGCTGAGGCCTTGTTTTCTGTTGTTGCGCAGCCTACACTTGTGACTCGAGTGTTAAAGGCACAGAGAGGTGACCTTGAGGTAGAATCCCTCCGAGAGAAGATCTCCAGTGGGAAGGTTGAGAAGGGTTTGACTGTGTATTCCGACTTGAGTGTGAGATACTGAGACCGTTTGTTCGTGCCGGAGTCTTGCCGAGAGGAGGTACTTCGAGAGTTTCACCATTCATGCCTTGCGGTGCATCCGGGAGGCACTAAGATGTATCGTGATTTGGGTCGCCAGTTTTAGTGGCGAGGTATGAAGAAGGATGTGGCAATTTTCGTATCGAAGTGTCTTACTTGTCAGCAAGTGAAGGCCGAACATCAGAGGCCAGCGGGTTTGTTGCAACCCTTGCCTATTGCCAAGTGGAAGTGGGAGCATGTCACTATGGACTTCGTTGTAGGTCTTCCGAGGACTCAACGGGGTAGTGATGCTATTTGGGTGGTTGTAGACCGGTTGACTAAGTCGGCGCACTTTATCCCTATGCGCGTGAGAGATTCGGTAGATCATCTGGCCGACTTGTATATTCGGGACATAGTGAGGTTGCACGGAGTCCTAGTGTCGATCGTCCCAGATAGAAATCCACGTTTTACTGTTAGGTTGTGGCAGAGTTTGCAGAGTGTTTTGGGCACTATGTTGACCTTTAGCACGGCTTATCATCCTCAGACTGACGGGCAGTTCAAGCATACTATTCAAATCCTTGAGGATATACTTCGAGGTTGTGTTCTTGACTTTAGTGGGTCGTGGGAGAGGCACGTGCCCTTGGTGGAGTTTGCCTACAACAACAATTTCCAGTCAAGTATCGGTATGGCACCATTTGAGGCCTTGTATGGCCGACCGTGTAGGTCTCCAGTTTGTTAGGCCGAGGTAGGTGATGCACCTTTGTTGGGCCCGAAGTTGGTGAGGGAAACGACGGAGAAAGTTGAACTTATCCGTAGGAGGCTTGTTACAGCCCAGAGTCGCGAAAAGAGTTATGCCGATCGTAGGAGGAGGCCTTTGGCATTTGAGGCGGGTGATCATGTCTTTCTGAAAATATCAGCTAGGCGGGGTTTGATGAGGTTTGGGAAGAGTGGGAAGTTGTCCCCTCGGCTTATTAGCCCTTTCGAGATCCTTGAGAGGATTGGCGAGGTTGCCTATCGTCTAACTTTGCCGCCGCAGTTGTCCGGAGTTCATCACATGTTTCATGTTAGTATGCTTTGGAAGTACGAGCCGGATCCATCACATGTATTGGATTGGACCGACTTAGAGGTAGATGAGGATGCCTCGTATGAGGAGAGACCGGTGCGGGTCTTGGATAGGCGGGAACAAGTCTTGCGAGGCAAGACCATTTCCTTGGTAAAAGTTTTGTGGAAACATCACGGAGTAGAAGAAGCCACTTGGGAACGTAAGTTGGAGGTCCGTGAGAAATATCCGGATTTGTTTGTTGATGTTTAATTATGTATTGGGAATTTTGTTGTATTGATAAACTTTAAGAACATTGTATATGTTTTGGTTTACGGAAGTATTGTAATGGTTGAGTGTACCTTGAAAATGGAAGTTTACTTTAACATTGTATATGTTAATCATGTTATGGAAATGCAAATATATTTTGGCATTGAATATGTTAATGAATTGTGGAGTACTTATGTTGGAAATTGTTGAATTTCAAGGAATGCATGTTGATAATGCATGTTGTAGCATATGTGGTAATTCGCCGATTGGAAAGAAATGGAATGACCGGTAATAGGTCAAGTTGTTGAGTATTGAATTGTAATATTGTTGAGAATTGAGAAAACTGGTTTTTAAAAACTTGTATCTAATTTCGAGGACGAAATTCCTTATGGGGGAGAGGTTATAGCAATCCCGGTTTTCCCTTTCTTGTTTACTGTATTCCGGACTTAGTTCCGTGGATGTATTGTTGTCGTATTCTCATTTCCGTCCTTTACTCTTTGTATGTGAGTCTTGGGTTGTGTTGGGCAGGTTTGAAACAGGTTGGTTGTGTTTAGAAACCTAGAGTTGATGCCCAGAATTTTGCCTTCACACTCGAGCGGGGCTTTTGACGCTCGAGCGGGCCTTTGATTTTGCTTCTCCGTTCGAGCGGGCATTTTGACGCTCGAGCATGATTTTCCATCTCTCGATATTTTGTCAACAGGTCATTGGACGCTCGAGCGTCCACTTTCACACTCGAGCGGGGACCATCGACTGCAAAACTTCTAGAAGTGTGCATCCGATGCTCGAGCGGCGCTTTTGATGCTCGAGCGTAAGTCTGTGTCTGACGCTCGAGCGGGGAGTTCCATGCTCGAGCGGACTTGTTTATATATCAGTCCGAATTTCGACTTTTTGGATAACTTTTTCGGCACCTTCTCTCTCTCCAACTTTTCAAAACCTCCATTGGAGAGCTCCTCACTCTAAACTTCAACTTCTCTCTAGGGTTTGATCTAGTTTGAGTGATCTCCTACCTTGGTCCCTTTGTATAAAGTGTAGAGCTTGGCTTGGGCTACATTTCCATTCGAAAATCTTGGGTTTTGGAGCATTTCGAAATTCATCATCTTCTCCATTTGGTCTCATCTTTTGAGGTAGGGATAACTACTCACTTTTATGATCTTTGACATAAACTTTTGGTCATTTTGATTTAATGTTGAAATTGGATAATTTTGGGTGTTAGGGTTTCAAAATGTATAAAGAGGGTTTTGTTCTTTTGGGCCAATACATGTGTATTTTGGGTCTCAAATGGGGTTATTGTTGTTTATTGTTGGTATTTGAGCCTTTGGGTCAATGTTGAGAAAAGAGGGAGAAATACCCTAATTTAATGCTATGAATTAATTTGTATAATTAATTTGGAAAGTTATGGGTATATGAAATTGAGTTGGAAATAATGAAATTGGCTCATTATGAGGTAGAATGATAGAGCTGGATTTATTAATCACCCACCTTGGAAATGTTGATAATTTATTTGTCGGATGTAATTATTATCTGTTTAGAAATAATTGCTTTGGGCTATCAGTGGAGGATAATCTTGATTGTTGTAGACACTGCATGATGATTAGGTGAATTAAAACTAATCGGTTGAATATGTCATTGAATATGACGGTTGGAATAATACATCGAATCTGTGTATTGATTGATCATGTATATGATAATTGTTTATATACATTGTTTTGTGTGGGAGGAGATAGGGGATGTACTCCACGGTTTAGGAAGAGATAGGGGATGGACTCCTAAACCGGATATTATTTGGGAGAAGATAGGGGATGTACTCCACGGTTTAGGAGGAGATAGGGGATGGACTCCTAAACCGGATATTATTTGGGAGGAGATAGGGGATGGACTCTATTGATACAGCGAATCTGCGTATCATTTGTGAAATATGGAAGTGTTTTATTATGAGTTGTTATCTCATGTGAATTGTGAAGTATGGAAGTGTTTGTTATGAATTTTAATTCATTTGAATTGTTGATATTGGAAAGGTTTTTAACATGAGCCGTAGTCTCATGGGAATTGTTTGGCCCGGTTCTGAGCCATGTTTATAAATCGAAATTGTTAAGTAGAGGAAAAATGAAGCATGGACATATGTGTCATGGAACTGAAATGTGTTTATGAGTTGATTTATATGAGTTAAACATTTATCAATGCTAATATTTTAGTTATTGCTCATATTATGTTTAGCATATCTCTACTGGGCGTTGGCTCACCCTATATGGGGACATCATTTTCAAGTTCAGGGTGATATGTCACCTCAAGGACGTAGCTTGGGAGGCTAGAGGTTGATAGCTCTTTTTGTTGTTCTCTTTTGTATATTACATGTATATCAAGCCATGGGCTTATTTTGTGTAAAGAGTTAGAACTCTACTTTTGTTGAACCCAAGTGTTGACTTGAAAAGTTGTAAGCCTATAGGGCATTTACTTTTGTTGTCAACATGTAATATCTTTTGTAAGAATACTCTGATAAATGACAATATGTTTTATTCCCTTCAGTTTATGGATGTAATGGAATGCATGATTTATGGGGTTTATTTCGAGGCGTTACAGGAGGTGACCTTTCTGAGGATGAGGAAAATCCTGAAAAGGAGATCAACCACTTGGTGAACCCTTCTTCTTAGCCACACCTAACCAATGATCCCTAATCATTCCAAAAGGGTCAAGGGTAGTCCTAGAAGACGCCTTGCCACAGAAAGGGTCAGGGGTAGTTCTAGAGAACACCCTACCACAAATATTGCCGAGTCTCAGGAACCCCCTAAATCGTGCCACCTCGACTCGGGTATAGGTTAGTTTAATCGAAGAGTGAATTTATCTCCACTCACCATCCTCGATATTGGGCCCTTTGTTTGCACTCCATTACTCCCATGGTTCAGGTGCGTAGATCCCAAAAAGCTCCGAACGTGCAAGTGTTCTGGAACTCATTAATGGAGCGGCTTCTAGATTGCGTCTAAATCCGTTCGAAGCCAAGCGTTTCGGATCTCTAGGTTCGTGGATCCGAATCCTTTCGAGTCTGAGCTCAAATAGGTCTTTAGGTTCGTAGTTTCTGAATCCTTTCAAGACTAAGCCAATACCTCAGAGAATGGATCTCCTCTGAGGGTTTCATATATTCTGAAAACAACGGTTAACCTCCTCAGACGCCTGTATGATCTGAGCCTCCTCGGATGGGCTTGTTAGACTTTCTTTAGAGATATATGCCTGAAATGTATCCTCATCAGCCCAATTTGTTGACTTTCTTTTGGGCCCGTTCAATAAAATTCACTTGGCCCCTTTGGCAATAATTTCTTCAAGCTCACCAATTTTTGGGCTTTCCGATTAGGCTTTGATTAGGCCCAATTAAATTATTTGGCTCAAGCTAACTTCTCTTACATTTGTTATTCATAAATAAATAGTTATCTTTTTATTTTAAAAATTATCTGACAGAGAGAGAATTCATAAGAAGTTAGCATTAAGAATTTAAAAAAATTTCGTACTCCACTACATTTACTTATATATATACTAGCATATGACTCGTGCTATGCACAAAATAAAATAATAAATTATTTTTTTAATAAGAAACATATTATTTACATTCAATATGTTTTCATTTTACTGCTCATAAGTAAAAATTAAATATAAATTTATGAGTTGTATATTAATTACCCCATCCAAACAAATTTTAGTCGCTAATCAATATATTTTTATTTTTTTATTTTTTTGAAAATATAACAATAAATAATTTGGTTTATTAGTTTTCTCTCCCACAACCCAAACATTCAATATTTTTTCCTTTAAAATGTATAAATAATATGTGCAATTTACTAAAATAAAATAAAAAGTACAAATAATTTTATGAAATGTGTTCATGCTATTTAAAAATTAAAAATATTATTTAAAAGAGCTCAATTAAATGAAATTTTAAAATTAATTGAATTTAAGAACTTATAAATAACAAAATAATTGTGTAAGACATTTCTTTTTAAATTATTTGCAAGGATTTCTATTATGAAAATTTTAAGTTACGAAATATTTAAGATTGAATGGCATAAACAATGGATTTTCTAAAAATAAATTTGTAGTTTGAGACCTTAAAACTCTAAAAACAGTCTTTGTTATAAATAAATAAAAAAAAATCATTTACAATACTATATATTAAAAGGATTGGATAATCTCATTTTATTTATTTATTTTTAAAGTTATAGCATATTGCATTTTTTTTTAATAGTGAAATAAGCCATATTGTTTAGTAATTTTGTTTAGTTTTCTTAACTTTTTTTTTTTTTTTAATAACTCTCATTTAGGAAGACTTTTTTTTTCCTTTTACTATTTTTCATTTTTAATTATTTTTTAAAAAAAGAAAGAAACTGAATGAAATTTTGATTTTTAATTTTAATTTTGTGTAACTTAGAGTAACTTTTTTTTTTTTAAAATTTTAAAAAGATAGATTTTGAAAAAAATTTCAACATGATGAATTAGGGAGTAAAATAAAATAAGATTTTGTTTTTGGGTGGGACTAAACTGTGATAATTTTTAAAATTTTCACTTTTTAGCTTGTTTTACGAAATAAGTTTTTTTTTTTTAAAAAATTTACCTTTTGATATTTGAAAAATGAAAAAATGGTTTTTTTTTTAAAAACTAAAAAAATTACTTTCAAAATCTTAGGCACAGAAGGCCTTAATTATGGCGATCCCAGTTTCCTCTTCTTTATTTATTGTATTCCGGACTCGGTTCTGTGGATGTGTTGTTATCGTATTCTCATTCTCATCCTTTAATCTTATATTTGAGTCTTAGGTTGTGTTAGACAGGTTTGAAACATGTTGGTTGTGTTTGGAAACCTTAAGTTGATGCCTAGATTTTGGCCTTCACGCCTCGAGCGGTGGCTTTTGACGCTTGAGCGGGCCCCTTTGTTGTTGCTTTCTTCGCTCGAGCAGGTGTTTTGATGTTCGAGGCGTGATTATTCATCTCTCAGCATTTTGTTCTGCAGGTCATCGGACGCTCGAGCTTCCACTTTCATGCTCGAGCGGGGGACCATCGACTGCAAAACTTCTAGAAGTGTGCATCCGGCGCTCGAGCGGGGCTCTTTTGACGCTCGAGCGTGAGTCTATGTCTGACGCTCGAGCGAGGGCGACTTTTATATCAGTCCGAAAAGTGACTTTTTGGATCACTTTTCTTTGACTCTTTCTCTCTCTAACTTTTCAAAACCTTCATTGGAGAGCTCCTCACTCTAAACTTCAACTTCTCTCTAGGGTTTGATCTAATTTGAGTGATCTCCTACCTTAGTGCCTTTGTAAAAAGTGTAGAGCTTAGTTTGGGCTACATTTCCATCCAAAAATCTTGGGTTTTGGAGCATTTCCGAAATTCATCATCCTCTCCATTTGGTCTCATCTCTTGAGGTAGGAATAACTACTCACTTTTATGATCTTTAACATAAACTTTTGGTCATTTTGATTTAATGTTGAAGTTGGGTAATTTTGGAGGTTAGGGTTTCAAAATGTATAAAGAGGGGTTTTGTTCTTTTGGGCCAATACATGAGTATGTTGGGGTCTCAAATAAGGTTATTGTTGTTTATTGTTGGTATTTGAGCCTTTGGGCCAATGTTGAGAAAAGAGGGAGAAAAACCCTAATTTAATGCTATGAATTAATTTGTATAATTAATTTGGAAAGTTATGGAAATATGAAATTGAGTTGGAAATAACGAAATTGGCTTAATTTGAGATGGAACTATGGAGTCGGATTTATTAATCGCTCACTTTTTGAAACTGTTGAATAATTTATCTGTTGACCTGCATTATTATCTGTTTAGAAATAATTGATTTTGGGCTATCAGTGGAGGATAGTCTTGATTGTTGTAGACACTGCATGATGATTAGGTGAATTAAAACTAATCCGTTGAATATGTCATTGAACATGACGGTTGGAATAATACATCGAATCTGTGTATTGATTGATCGTATATATGATAATTGTTTATATACATTGTTTTTTGTGGGAGGAGATAGGAGATGTACTCCACGGTTTAGGAGGGGATAAGGGATGGACTCCTTAATCGGATATTATTTGGGAGGAGACTAGAGGGATGGACCTCCACTGATACAACGAATCTGTGTATCATTTGTGAAGTATGGAAGTGTTTTAATATGATATTGATACAGGCAAATATGTGTATCTATTGTGAAGTATGGAAGTGTTTTGATATGAGTTGTTATCTCATTTGAAATGGAAGTATTGTTGATATGAGTTATTATCTCATTTAATTGTTTGGCCAGGTTTTGAGCCGTGTTTATAAATCGAAATTGTTAAGTAAAGGAAAATGGAATGAAGCATGGGCATATGTGTCATGGAACTGAAATGTGTTATGAGTTGATTTTATATAAGTTAAACATTTATCAAATGCTAATGTTTTAGTTATTGCTCATATTATGTTTGGCATATCTTTACTGGGCGTTGGCTCACCCTATATGGGACATCATTTTCAGGTTCAGGTGACATGCCACCTCGCAAGGACGTAACTTGGGAGGCTAGAGGCTGATAGCTCCTTTTTGTTGTTCTCTTTTGTATATTACATATATATCAAGCCATGGGCTTATTTTGTGTAAAGAGTTAGAACTCTACTTTTGTTGAACCCAAGTGTTTGACTTGGAAAGTTGTAAGCTTATAGGGCATTTACTTTTGTTGTCAACATGTAATATCTTTTGGAAGAATACTCTGGTGAATGGCAATATGTTTTATCTATTCAGTTTATGGATGTAATGAATGTATGATTTATGGGTTTATTTTGAGGGGCGTTACATTAATTACATACTTGGTGGGCTAATTTTTAATGTTAAAAAAAAAGTACTCATAGTTTTATTCAATATATATATATGATTCAAATTGTAATGTGAAGAACTAACTCTAGATCAAATTCTAAGGATTAATATATAGATATCAATTTCTGCAAAACTCATTATTAAAGCAATTCCCAAAATTTAACCCTAAACTAAGTTCCAAATTAATTTTACATACTTGTAATACTCTTTTGTATGAATACAATTTTTCATTAAAAGTATATGAATAACATTTCTTTCTTTGAATGCACTTTCAATGAACAAACAAAATAAAAATGAAATGTGAAAATGTGAAAATAATACCACTGTAAAAATATTAAAATTACTCAATATCTATAAACAAATCATACACTCTAACAAAGTTTTATTGAGCAAATCATATATTCTAATAGCGTTTGATTGAGCATCACTGTAAATACATTAAATTTAATTACTCTAATTTAATAAACAGATCACATATTCTAATGGAATTTTATTGAGCATTAATGTAAATATATTAATTGCAATAAATGAAAACATGTAATAGAGTTATAGATTAATTGTGTACTTGATATAAGTTTTAAGTTTAGGTGAAGAAGAAAGTTTTGGTTGAGAAATACGCCAAAGTTTGAAAATTTAATAATTTTTATTTTTTCTCGAGTTGATATATCTGTGGAAAGTTTGGGGTGGAGAGACATAAATTAAGATGATACATTATATATATATGTAAAGAAACTAATACTTATCTAATATATTAAAATGATAATTATCTGATTTTGTTTTATCTAGATTAACTTTTATCATTTAAAATTTGGAGTACTCAATCCTTTAAGAATAATATTTGTTTGTTCGTTTTTATTTTAATAGTCAATCAATTATTTGGTTTTTAAAAGAATATTATTAAAAAAGCATTATTATCTTATACATGTTAATACTTATTTGATTGCAATACTGAAATAGATTGGATAAAAAAAAAATATTCTTATTTATCTTTCCATAGTTTTTATTTGTTTATTTATTTATGTAATAAATAATTAGAAATTAAAAAAAGGACAAATGAGGCTAGAGAGCTTGCCATGTAGGAAAGATAAAGCTAACTTTGGATTTTTTTGAAGACTTCTACATTTGTTAATATGTATAATATATATAGATAGATAGTATAGATACACCCAAGCACTCCGTGAAGGGTATGCTATCTATTCTGTCCTAACTCTCCATTATATCTCGTGGAAAATAAATAGATAATAATACAATAACTATCCTCTGCCCCCACTTTACTTTCAATGATGCACCAGATATCAAAATGACAATACAATTGGAATAGATTACAAATAAGTCATTATCCTTTATTAAAAAAAATATTTTATGCATATTTTATTTTTTTTAATGTTTTTTTTTTTCTTCTAAATCTCTCCAATTGAACAGGATACAGCTGTCAGCTTTACTTGCCTCATCAAATCAAACTCATACAATCACATACGCAATAAAGAAATATGAAGCACTTACGGAGAAAAACAAACACTACTTACAAAGCAGACCTCCAGCCTCTTTTTTCTTCCACCCACCATCACCTGCCGCCCGTTTTCCCCACCGCCACTGATCCAAAAACCACCCTACTATAAACTTTCACAGCCTACTCTTTACGGTCCCACAACCAGAAAATGAAAAATTAAAATTTCATAATTTTATCTGCATATATAACAACTAGAGAAACTCTATAAAGATATCATAGGAGCAAGATTCATCTTCTAATTTGCAAATACTTCTTATTCCCACCAGCCTCAGATCCCTTTCATCGATTGCCTCATCTTGCCCCGACCATTGAGTGAAACGCCAGATGCATGCCTAGTAGCGGAGGTATGACGGGACCAGGGGCCACGTCCCCCCCCCCCCCCCCCCCTCTCTCTCTCATTTTAATGACATTTTGTAAATTATAAAAAATTATAATGATTGTTTTGATTGAAAATGAAAAAAGTATAACAAATCACATTATTATGTGTGAAAAATTTATAAAAGGAAATTCAATATAACAGTGACATCAAATCATCACTTACATATAAACATAGTTAACCCTATTACGAAAATAAGGAATTATTGAATTATAATTATATTTGACAACTGAGATTGACCTTCCATACGTTATTTTACTATTGGTTAGTAATACTATATATCGATAATGATGTGGTGTCATTATTATTTATATATTATTATATAATTCTATCGTAAGACATTCAAGACTCTTTTGCATTGTCTATAATACACTAGTTATAAGTGAACATCGTATATTTCTAATTCTGAATTTTCACAAGGTCAATTATAAAAATAAAATTTTAAAAACTTTTATATTAAATATTTAAGATTTTGTATTTAATACTAATTTTAAAATTTATTATCTATTGTTATTGATTTTGAGAAGAAAAAAAAATTAAAATTTTAACTAACAAATGCCCTTTTAAAATTATTTTTCTGGCTCTATCACTCTGGCATGCCTCTTTTTTCCCGTATCAGGATCCTCTAGAGTTTTATTCCTAAAGTGATCCCTGAAGTGGGGTGATCGAATGGCTCAAAAATAAAACTAACCAAAAAGACGTTGTCTTGGTTAGTAATTTCAAAAAAAAAAAAAAAATGTTTAAATTCAAAATGCCTGCAGATCTGATATGAAGCAAAACAACAGAGAGAGAGAGAGAGGAGAGAGAGAGAGAGAGAGGAAAAGGGCTGAGAAGAGGAGCTCTTCCCACCCACCCCAACGCTAGCCCGCTACCGCTGTCGTAGCCGCTGTCGCGCTACTGCCGCCTCCATACTCTAACAGATTGAAGGAAAAAACCGCAAATTCGTTCATCCTCTCAAACTTTAAAATATTAGGGGCTTTGAATCCAAAAATTAGGAGGAAAATCTAAACTTGGGCTACCTTTATAGAGTAAAAATCTAAACTTGGCT
The DNA here is from genome assembly GCA_036172215.1 of Camellia granthamiana. Classification (NCBI taxonomy): domain Eukaryota; kingdom Viridiplantae; phylum Streptophyta; class Magnoliopsida; order Ericales; family Theaceae; genus Camellia; species Camellia granthamiana. Next base: position 85,938,695 of record CM069909.1, on the reverse strand, counting down.
ACCTTTTGTCAATGTTGACTTTGATTAAAGTTTCTGTTAATTTCCTGCTTCGTGTTTTCAAGAAATCGTTCATCCTCCAAACTTTAAATATTAGGGCTTTGAATCCAAAAATTAGGAAAAAATCTGAACTTGACTACCTTTGTAGAGTAAAAATCGAAACTTGGCTACTTTTTGTCAATGTTGACTTTGATTAAAGTTTCTTTAATTTCCTGCTTCGTGTGTTCAAGAAAATCTGGCTTAATAGAGAAATGTGGATTGATGTAAAGTCTATACAAGTCAGCACTAGGGATATTTGTTTATTTATCTCTGTAAGTGAGCACTAGGGATTGTTTGTCAGGAAGTTTTGGTGTGGGAACAGTTTCAATTAAGGAAAGACCCACATCCTATTTAATTTTGATTCCATTCATCCTCAAGTGAAAAACATTTTGAAAGAGATCCATTTGCTAGAGCTATAAGGTCATATTCTTAAATTAACCAAGGGAAATGTTACTGAATAGTGAAATAAGTTCATATAGAAATCAGTATAAATCTCTATCGAATTATATTTTGCTAGAAATGTTACTGAATGGCTGAATGGTGAAATAAGTTCATATAGAAATCAATATAAATCTGTATCGAATTAAATTTTGCTAGAGCAATAAGGTCATATATGTTCTTATTGACTAACATAGAAGGTGGAGTTTATGAGCAAATTTTTGATAGTTATTTTCTTTTTTTGATGGGGCATATGGATTATTATGTAAGTTGATGCTTTTACTTCTCCAACAATAGTATATATAGTTCCATTTTTTATTCCACTTCCAAATTATCCTTTCTAATATGAATGAGATATATTCTTCATGGTAAATCATATACTAAATAAAGTTTTAATTGTATTTTGAGATGTATAAATGGTATGGTGCATTATTAAAACTAAGATGGTAGCATTAAAGTTCATGGCAGCATTAAATCTAAGATGGCAGCATTAAAGAATGAGATATTATTCTTCATGGCAGCATTAAAGTTTTAATTATATCTTGAGAGATTGGGGGAACCAGAGGGGAGGGGAGGAGGATGAGATATGCTATTATTTTCTTTTTTGATGTGTAGCGATCCCAGTTTTGCTACTTTGCTGAGTATGTCGGGGATCAAGCTGCTTGGTCAGCTTGCGGGGGTCCAGGGGGCAACGCCCCTTGGCGGGTCCTAGGGCAGCACCTTGGTGGGGTTAAGGGGGCAGCGCCCCTGAAGCAAAAATGCAAAATGCATTAGAAGTTGCTTATTCGCTCGAGCGGCCGTTTATGCGCTTGAGCAGAGAATGTTTGGTTCCAGAAGTTTGACTTGTCTGCAAAAGTACTGAAAAAGTGTATTTGACGCTCGAGCGAGGCTTTCCACGCTCGAACGGACCATGTTATATTAGTTCGTGAATCTAATATTTCAGATCACTTTTGCATATCTCTCTCTCTCTCTAAAAACCCTTTCCTCTCCCTTCTCTCTACATTTCCCTACGCCAATTGGATCAAAACCTTGATTTCTCAAGATCCATTAGAGTTCTGCCATAGGTTCTTCATCAAAGTTGGTTAACTTCTCGAGGGCTTCATTGTGTGCGGTGAAGATCGAGTTTCAACACCGTTGATTTTGGGGGTTTCATCTCATTTCTTCTTCAAAACCTAAGGTAGGGATTTTCTTAGTGTTACATATATATTTTTGCAAGATCTATATGATTTTTGAAATCATCTTTCAATAGTTTTGAAAATTGATTGTTGATTCAAGAAGTTGAGCGATTTTGAAAGTGGATTTATCTTTGTTCTTTTAAAATGATCTTATGGGTTTTGATCTTTGTTGATTGAAGAAAAGATGATTTTGGAAAGTTTTCTTTCAAAATATTTGAGTTGTATAGTTTTGGTGAGAAAACCTAGAATTTGGAGATTTTTTTTAAAGGAGACTGAAAATCCACGAATGATATTGTTATATTTATTTTGTGTGTCAAAATAAATGGATGTTTGGAACATTTCATATTTATATTTATATAAATGATGAATTTCAGGGAATATGAGAATTGTTGTTCATTTTGGAAATTATTGTTCAAAATGTTGAAATAGTCTTGAAATAATTAATTGTTGAGGATACTTGAGAAGAGGGAATTGTGTTATTCCTTGGATGATGAATTGGAATAAAAGTATTTATATTCATCTTGTGAAATTGGCATATCAATTCATTTGATTACATTAAACTTTGAAAGTTGATTTGAAAACTTGCATTGAGAAAAGAATGTTGATAAACAAGCTTTCATGGAATGGTTTTGGGGGTAAATACATTGGTAGGTCTTGATAGGTGGTATAGACGATATTGAACAAGTTGGCCTGAGAGTCCGGGGCGAAAGACCAAAAACCCGCGCAGATAGGTGTCGAGCTTCCAGTTAATATCGATAAAAATGACAATTTGGTAGTATTTGTATAGTCTACTTGCAGACACTGACCTAGGGATTACCAGAGTCGTATTTATCGCCCTTGAAATAAATTGTTAAATTTTGAACAATTGAAATTGCATGATATCATTGAGCATGATGGTTTTCAAAAGATGAAAAAGTGATTTATCTTCAAAAAGGGCATAGCATGGCATGTGCATTTCATCTCTTGAAACTTGTATAAAATGTATATACTTTGTTAAGAATTTCCTACTGGGCGTTATGCTCACCCTACGGGATTTTTGTGCAGGAAAAGATGTGGTGATCCCACCCAACTAGGGGCGTGGAAGTATGTGTGTTGGGAGTACAATGCTCTCATTTTGCTATGACTCTGTGTGTAAGCCAAGTGCTGTGTTTGTGTGAGTTTGAATAACCATTTTGTGTAACCAGGCTCAAGCCTTGGAAACTTGTAAACCCTTGGGGGTATTTATTTGATTATTTACTTGTTGTTGGATTAATGTATTGTTGCATGAAGAACTATTGTATCATGTAATGTAAGTTTTGAGATTTATATTCGGTTTTTCTTGAAAGAGCCATGATTGTTATATTATCATTTGGGCTACAAATTTGGGGCGTTACATGATATATATATATTATTAAAGAATGAAATATTATTCTTCATGGTAGCATTAAAGTTTTAATTGTATCTTGAGAGATTGGGGGAACCAGAGGGGAGGGGAGGGGAGGAGGATGAGATATGCTTTTATTTTCTTTTTTGATGTATATATTATTTTATTATTTTGATTTCTATTCATTTTAGCAACATGTATAAAGAGTTGAAATGATGTTGCTGGATATTGTCACAACTTAGTTACCTCGTTTAATTTATTTCATTAGTATTATTTGTGCTGGTGTTCTTTGAATTTTAATTCATGTTGGAGTAAGATGGAATTGATTTTGGTTATGAATTTAGCGTTGCATAATCTAATCAGCTTGTTTCAATTGGATAATTTTGAAAAAAAGAAAATACTATCTCTCCTCCTAAATCACAGGTTTAGATACTAAGAGAATAAGAAATTTTTTCAAAATCTTAGATATTGTTGGGTTTAGATATTGTTGTTCCATTGTTGTTATTTCAGGTAAAAAAATGTCAACATCAAATGCATCTATGAGTGATACTAGTGAAATTCAGTTTAAAAAATGAAAATGTCGTTGCGGGGCGAGAGCAGCATTCAGGATTTCAGAGTCAAAGGAAAATCTAGGGATGGTATACGTTGCTTGCCCTTTCAACAACACCAATAGATGCAGCTTCTTTGAATGGTAGATGCCTGTACATAAGCAGCGTCAATGGTTGAAGATAAAAAGGGAGGAAAACAACGAAAATTGTAATATCAACCCTTTGGTCAACGAACTGCTTGTATCCAATGATGAGCTGAAAGAGATGGTTACAAAGTTTAGGAAAGAAAGTAAACAAATGGTTGTAGAGATTAGACAACTTTGGGAAAAGTTTCACTATGCCATTGTAATAGTATTAATCAGACTTGGACTTCTTCTTTTGTTGTTTAAATATTAAGTGTAAATTAAATTCGGATTTGGACTTCATCTTTTGTGAACTAAATATTATGTGTAAATTAAGTTGTTGTTGACTTGAACTAAATATTTTGATATTTGGGTTAGATTGTATTAGTAGAGCTTTTGATATATATAAAAAGGTGTTTTGAAAGAATGGTTGCTTTGTTTGTTTGTTCGGGTTCTTCGATGCATCTTAGGCTTATATATATCTTCATACGCTAACTTTTTTAACTTTTAGCATTGAAATGTCACAATTACTTGCTGGAAAAGGACATGGATTTAAGTGGATAAATGTTACCTGTGGCTATACTTCAATTAAAATGATATGAGAAGCCTGGCTTTTTTTTTTATTATATTAAGTTGAGACATTACTCATGAAGCATTGTTGTGAATAATATCTAATCAGACGCTACTCTAAATCAAAACCCATTCTAGATTGTTGGGTAGCAGTTTCAAGAGTCCAACAAATAATTAAAGAGAAGCAATGTTACAAAATCAAAACAAACCGAAGTGTGACATCTCACATAAATCTAATACATGTGTAACGAAATCACAGAAACTTTGGTGACCAAATCTCTCCCTCTCTATTTAGCTATTTCTGTCTGTTTTTCATTTTAGGTTTTTTTATGAGAAGAAAATTTGAGGTATTAAGAATTAATCATGTTTGTGAATATCAAATTGACTAGGAAAGGTTTGTAAAAGATGAGTGTTAACTAAATCAACTGTAGAAGAAGTTGATAGGCTTGAAGTGTAACTTTGTACTTCATGAAGAAGAAAATAAACTAGACTAAAGTAAATCAATCACAAAATACACATTAGAAAAGAAATCAATCACAACCTAAAACACATTTCAATTCTACTGTAAAGTAAACTAGAATCATCAAGTTATTCTTAGCAACAAAAAGAATTAACAACTTGAAGCAAAAATTTCAACAAAATTTCAAGTCATTTCAGCACAAATTTCAAGTCTTATATGAAAGGAACCATAAAATAAAATGGAATTTTAAATGAATGAATGACAAAATAAAAGAGGAAATGTGAAAAATAAATTACTTGACTACATGTAGGACTATTTGAGGCTTGCGAGTCATAACCGCTTGCATTGTTAAGCAATGCTTGATAGCTTCCATGGACGAAATACATCGATGGCATTGAAAAAGGCATATTGTGACGAAGAAAACTTGGTTGCAACAATAACAAACACATATCAATTTAAATTGTACTAGTCACTTACAAATAAACATAATAAAACTTCTTGTTAAACTAACTTATATCATAGGCAGGATACATAAATTAGGATGACGAAGCATTAACTTGAGGAACACACGTCGAGAATGGAGGAAGTTGAGGAGCACTTACTGAAAATAAAGGAGCTGACTGAGGAATACTCGACGAAAACAAGAGAAGTGGTTCAGGAGCACTCGCTGAAAATAAGGGAGGAGGTTGAGGCTGTAGACACCCTATTTTTGACCGACCTTAAGACTCATACGTCATCGATTGAGCACTCGGTGATTGCGCATGTTTGTACTCGTTTCGAGTTTCCGAAGTTTTCGGCTGAGTGCTTTGCCTCCGGGCCTCTGAACTCTTTGTGTGTTGGCTTGGTTTGTGGACCATGCCTTGTTTCCCTTCCCTGGAGGGAGAGAGTGGTCTGTGGACCACTTTTTGTGGTCGTAGACCACTTTTCTCTCTTGTAGACTAGTTGCCGGTTTCCGGAGCCTTCGGCCGCGCACCTTGTCTCAGGACCTCTTAGCGTTCTCCTCTTGGCTTGGTTTTTGGACCATGCCTTGTTGCCTTGGTCTAGAGGGACATTGAGGTCTCGTAGACCACTTTTTGTGGTCGTAGACCACTTTTCCCTCCCGTAGACCACTTTTGGTGCCCATAGACTAGTTTTCGAGGTTTTCGGCTGCGTGCCTTGACCCGCGGACTCTTGTCTTGCATCTTTTTTGGTTTGTTTTTGGCACAAACCTTGCTTTCCTTGCTTGGAGGGTGGAATAGGGGTTGTAGACCAGTTTCGCTCCCTGAAAACCACTTTTCTTGCCTGCCTGCCAGCCAATTTTTTGGTCAACCAACTAGTCTTGGTGGTCTTTGGACCACCAAAAGGGGTTGGCAGCCAAGCCACCACCTTGCTTTCCTTGTGCAGACCACCTCTCCCCCTTGCCAACCAGTTGGTCTCCTTGCAGGCCACTTTTAGTGGTCGGCCGACCAGTGCAAGTAGTTGGCCGACCACTTCAACTGGTCGGCAGCTTTCCTGCAGTTTCCTGCAGATATTTTCTTGCCAGTTGTGCCAGCTGTTGGGCACAGAAGGCATCCTCCATACACATGGAGGGATTGCTTGGAGCCTAAAGCTTGTTCAACAAGCTTGTTACATGTTTTTCTATATAAGGGAGCCTCCTCCCTCTTGCCTGAGGTTCAGAATTTTGGCTTGGAGCTATATATACACATCTATCTCTATATTTCTCCCTTTGTCTCATATTTGCGCTTGAAAGTGTAGTTTCTTCACACTTGTACATACAAACACATAGTGAAACACCACACTCTTGTTGCGGAGGTACCTGAGGGTCTTGTTTGAACTCAAGAGTTGGTTTTTAGCTCAGAAAGTTGCTGGAGTTGCTTCCTTGAAGTGGTTCTACAAGGGTGAGTCATTAGCCCTCTTTTAAGCCTTGTATTCATTGCTTATTTGGCCCTATTTGCATGTTGTTTTAGGCCTAACTTTCTACTGCAAAAAGCTTCATTTTTGAGTATTGAAAATGTTTGTTTAAGGCTTCTTTGGTGTTGGGGGTGGTCTACCCCCTCTTGTGCCTTGTTTGGCCTTGTTTTGTGCTATCCTTTTAAGCTATTGGGACCACCTCTTTTTGGCCTTCTCACCACTGAAAATTAGAGAAATTTTAGTGGTGGAAAGTGTGTTTTGAGGTCCCAAATAGGAGGGGGTCATCCCCTCTCATTGTATCTTGGTTGCTTGCTTTGTTGGCCTCATGTTTGAGCATGTTTATCTAGCATATGTTGGCTCCATCTCAGCCTATTTTTGACCTTATTTCAGTATGGCATACCTCTGTTTTGGCTTAGTTTGGGCCACCCTTGCATGCTCTATACACTTGTAGTGTAATCCTTGCAAACTAGCCTTACATGCTTGTGCTGATAGCTCATCTTTCTAGCATGTTTTGGCCCTATCTCAGCAAGTTTTTGGTGTTATTTTAGCAGGCCATAACTTTTTTTTGGGTGGATTTGATAGCCTCTTGCATGCTCCTTGCACTTGTAGTGCATTTCCATTCATTAACCTAACATGCATCATGCTTTTGACCATCATTCTAGCATGTTTTTGGCTCAACTCCAGAAGCTTTTGGCCATGTTTTACCATGCTTAAGCTCTGTTTTATGTTATTTTGGTCATGTGTGCCTTGCTTTGTATAGCCATAGTGCATTCTAGCACACTAGCTTTGGGTTTCCAAGTCACTAGCATGCATTGCTTGGGCAGTTTGTATGATTTAGCATCATTTGATATGTGATTTCAGTGCATGTAGTGTGGCCATGCCCTCACATCTTTCACTCATTCAATGCTTTGGAGGGTTTGTGCCTTATGCCTTAAATATGAGCCAATGCGTATGCCACCTTGCCTAGCTTTTGGGCCCACCATTTCAGTGTGTATTTGGTCCTATTTTGCCATGATATAACTCTGATTTTTGTTGGTGAAGTCATCTCATGCTTGGTTTTAGTAGGTGTAGTGTAATCTTCCTTATTGGCCTTGCATACTCCATACTTCATGCCCTTCATGCCATCTTGTTTTGGCTGTACTCCGTGCATGTTTTAGCCTTGATTTGACATGCTCTAGGACTGTTTTGGGTTGTCTTGGCCATGTGGTTCATGTATTGCATAGCTGTAGTGCAATTGGCCTTGCTAGCCTTGAGTTTTGAGCACCATAGTATGACATACTTGAGATGTTTGCTTGCCATGACATCATTTCACATGATATTTCAGTGCATGTAGTGTTGTCACACTTCCATGTTTGTCACTTCTTAATCATGTTTGAGAGTTGTGCTCTTATGCTTAGTTGATTGACCAATGCATGAGCATGCATCTTCTTGCCTTTCATGCCATCATTTCATAGCATTTTGGCCACTGTTTTGGGCATGATCGAGGTCTGTCCATATTTGGTTTAAGTCCATTGAGCATGCTGTTTACATGCTTGTTACATTGCATTATGTTTGCATGCTTGTTACATTACATTATGTTGGCATGCTTGAGTTGCATTGCATGTGTTTGGATTGGACGTCAATCCAAACACGAGGAACAAGGGGCGTTTTATACTTGAAGTGATGAAACGTGCCTCATTTCTCGGTCGCCGACCCTCTTGATCATGCATGATAGAAGTTAAGACCCTTATGTGTTATTTGTGCATTCATTGACATTGATTTGTGCAAACTTGGCTTCTCGGTCATCGTGCATTGCGATGTATGGTTGGTGGCCCGAGAGTCGAGAACTACACTCCCTTGAGCCTAAGAAATGATAGGGAGGGTGGTTGTGCACACATACCTTGCAAATACACTGCCGTGCCCCTTCTTGTTCTCTATTGCAGCAAACTGGAGTTGAGCAGCATTTTCTGGTCGGCAGACTAGTAAAAGTGGCTGGCCGACCACTTTTTCTGGTCTGCAGCAAGTGTAAGTGGTCTACAGGCGGTCTATACCACCCTCTACTGGTCGGTAACCCTCCTGGAGGTTCCCATGATGGAGTAAAAGCTATCTGGAGCTTTGTGCAGTGTTCTAAAATCAAATGCAAACAGAGGCAAGTTGGGGCATCATAATGGATTTCCGAACGAGGCGACCAAGCATGCATGCACTTCTTGCCCTAAGGACCTCTTCTTACTGCTTTACTTAGCTTCTTTGCTTAGCTAGCTAATGCTTTGGTTTTGTACTTAAGTAGTTAATACACTTAGCTAATCGATTTGTGTTGTAATAACTAATTAGTTAACTAGGATTAGTTAATTAGTTGTGACTTGTAATAATTAGTTTAATTAGCTTAGATTAACTAGTTAGCTTATTATTCGGACCCTTCGCCGAGAGGGCATAACTGTTGTAATAAGTATGCGTGTGTGTGATGCATGTCTTCCAACCCCTATTTCTTTCTCTCTTTTACTTAACCGCTTTCGATGGTTAGTTTTAGGGCATATTTCAATTAGCATACTTATGCTTCGCATGCGTGCATCATTCACCTGTCTTGCATGCACCGGGCTCGGCGCATCATACAAACTGCATTGTATTTCAATTCCAATTTGAATACATATTATCTAGTTGCATTCACATGACATCTTAGAATAGCCGAGCCTATTTTAGTTGCATTTTGCATATGTTGCATTAGGCATCTTAACTTAGCTAGGATCATGCATTGATTACTAACTAGCTTCTTTTTTGGCTCGGAGTACTAGGTAAGCTTTTACGCTTTGGCATACTGCATGAGATGTGTATGTTGCCATGTCAATATGCTTGCCATGAGGCTATCTGCTTAAGTGTTAAACTACATGAATGCTTGTGGATAAAGGCTTCATTGCTTGAATTGGAACAATTCATCAAAATGTGAGTTTTAAGCCCACTTGAAGTGGAAAATCATGTTGTCTTAAGCCCACCTTGTTTGGTGGCAAATCCGTGCTTTAGCCTGCTTGCGAGTAGCACTTTCAAACCATTTTCGAGAAACAAACATGATATGTTTTGTTCCAAATTGAGCGATTTAGTCTATACTTGTGTGCTGTGCGCATCACATAGTAAGCTAGCTAATAAATCAGAATAAGAACACATGTGTTTTCAAAAACAACATATCATGTTAGTAGAGGCTGATCCTTTGATCGGGCGAGTAGGGGTGCTCATTTCAGGACCTTCCCCTCTCGTACCTAAGTTCCCGAGCCGAGGCAACTTTGGTGATGACGGACACGTGGCCTTAGGCACGAGTCAAGATTTCCTAAATTTCCCCAAAATAAAATATTTAGGTGGCGACTCTGAAATCTAGTAAAGCAGTCCATGTTTGGCGCTTTTTGATTAAAATCGATTTTCCAAAACGATTTGCCGGATTTGGACTTTTTGGTGATTTATCAGTCTTACATTGCACTTTGTGAGATTAGATTCAGAACCGTGACATGATTCCGAACTGTAGTAACTAAGAACTACAATTCGCGCCCTCACACGCGGAGTGGAGTTTGGGCGGTCTACCGTTGAAGAGCAACAGACATGGGAGTTTGAGAAGCATTATGTGAACTTGTTTTATTTTTCTTTGCTAACGCAAGCTCCAAACCACCTTTTGTCCGCCTTTGTCCCTTGCTAGTGCACTCTCTTCGCTTAAGTCCTTTTGCTTGAACTACATTTGTATCCGCTACACCATCCACTTCAAAGCTTTCGAGGCATGTGTCAGGATGGCTTTCTTGTTCAATAGTATCTGAAAAAGGCATATTGAATTTTGCACTTAACATGCTTTCAATGTTTGCAATTAAGTCATCCGCTTTCTCTACCGTCAAGTTATATGTTTCCTCACTTTCGAAAGCTCTACACGCTACTGTTCTGAAAATTGCCATCAATGATCTAAAGCGTGAAGTTTGATGCAATCTTACATCAACCTTAATATCATGCCCATACCTATCTTTCACATTTTCAGCTCTTGCTTTTTTAGCCCATCTCTTGAGAACATATTGGGAAGGAATCTCTTTGAATTTGAGGTGTCTCTAAGGATCTTCAAACAATGACTACACAAAATGCCTTTCATTTCAAACTTCCTACAATTGCAAGTGAGTGAACCATCACACTCCACTCACCTTCCTCACCTTTACACTATCACTATCAAGAACCGTATAAACGGTACTCTCACCATCATGTTCAGTTTCTTTAATGTTTACTTCAAGGGACTTGACATACTCATCTTGAAATTCTTCATAAATTTTGTTTGTGTAAACATCCGCAGCTTGCTCCATAATCTTCACTTTAATATTCACCCTTGGCAACTTTTGGCATAGAGCATATTTAGCTTGTAACTCTTTGTTCCTCTTCTCACAAAGAACTCGATCAAAATGCATGAAAAATTGCATTAAGTTATGATCAGACTGAATGAAATCCTTCAAGAATGCATTAAAGGATTCACTAAGTTAGGTGCTACTCATGCCCGCACCCCATGCATTTCTAACATATGGCCAACCCTATTTTTCCTTGACCCTAGATGTTAACTTCAATCAATGATTATCTCGCATTTCATACTTCTCAAGCATTTCCTCACATTTTAACGTAAAATCATCCTCATCCTCAATGTCATACATAAATTTGGATAAAACACTCTTCATCTCCTTATCCTTCAAGATAGAATTTGCATGCCTTAATGCATTTTGCATCAAATGCCAAGTGCAAAGGCAGTGTTTTGTGTTAGGCATGACAATAGGTATGGCCTTATCCATTGCAGCATCCTAATCCGTAAAAATTATTTTTGGAGCCTTACTTGACATTGCCTCCAAGAAGCTTCTAAAAAGACATATAAAAGAATCGGCAGTCTCATCATACATCAAAGCTATGCCAAATATAACAGTTTCCCTATGATGGTTAAATCCAACGAAAGATGCAAATGGTCTATGTGCACTATTTAACTTGTAAGTAGTGTTGAAAGTCACAACATCACCAAATTGCCCATAATCCATGATCATCTGAGTATCGGCCTGAAATATGTTTGTAATCTGCTCCTCACTATCTAATTGGACCGAGTAAAAAAAAAGGTGGATTTTCCAAAGTCTTCTCACGAAAATATTGCAAAATACTACCTGCCTCTCCATATGCTAAACTCTTTTGCCTCTTCGTTCTCAAATAATTTTTTTGGTCCACTTTTGTGAACCCAAGCGACTCCCTTCCACCAGCTTCATTACCCATGAGCTCAAATGCAGCATTAAGCCGGATTCCAGATTTTTCGGCTAAATCTATTTCCGTTGCTTGTGATGAAGATATCTTCCTTTGGGATGGTAACATATGCGTACATTCTGTTGGTACAAAAATATGATTATGTTGTTCAACAAACTCACCAACAAAAAATTTATGAATATTCCTATCCCACTTAATGATAAGTCGGGTTTGACAACCAGTCCTCACTTCTTGCCTAGGATTTTTTGTTGATGGATTTCGCTTGTCGACAACCCGAAACCCCCTCCTTATTACAAACAAGTAGCCTTGAAGTGATTTGGCCCTCCTTGTTCATGTTTACATAACCCCTTCTAATACAAAAGCCCAGCCTTCCTCCATAAGCATTATAGAAATTATATGCTTTTTGTTCTGTATCAAATGTCATGTGAACTCTAGGTTTCCAATCACAATCATCCCCGTCATTCTCAACATTGTTAGGTTCCATATCAATGTGCCAAGTCACTTAAAAAATAAAAAAGTGCTCAATATTAGCATAAAACTGTAAATTATGTTTGCAAAATAATACAAACTAAATAAAAACACTACAAGAACTGACTCATATTAGATTATATAAACAAAGGGGAACAAATCCCTTCAATAGTAAATTATATTTTCAATGATCCAAATTTAACACAAATCCCTTAATTTTCTTATAATCAACATGTGAACATACAAAATCAAAATTAAACAACAAAAACAAACAAAATAAAAAAATAAAAAATAAATCTTCATTTCTATAGCTCAATCATCAATACTAGAGTCCATATATTTTAAACGTGACATTGTAGATCAAGTAGTTCTCAATTTTAAATTCTTGGAATTTAAATGCCTAGACTACAAATCTATGGGGTTAATAACCATCTGTTTGTACAAAAAATATAATATAAATGCAATGTTTAGATATCAAAGATTTTAAAGCCTATTTAACAAGCCACTATTATATACATCTTCTATTTGAATAAATAATGAGTTGCATACGAAGAAGATTGCACAAATCATTACAAGAGAGGCATCATTTATAATAATGTTTTGTGCACAAATTCTATAGCAGAAGTTGTAATATAGAAAATGATGAATAAACAATATAGAAAATAATGAAATCTTCTTTCAAAATTTGTAAACATAATATAGGCACCATTTATAGAATTTGTATTCAAAATTTGTGCACAAATCAACAATATAGAAAAGTAAAAAGGGATGAATGAAACGTTCCCACACCTCAGCGATGTCGGTGACAACTAGACAACGGTGGAGATGGATGGCGGCAATGGCGGGGCGACCACTGAACGACAGCAACGGCTGGATGACACTTCTGCCTCTCTTCTCTCTCTCTCTCTCTCTTTTTCTCTCTTTCTCGCACTCCCGCCTTCTACTACAGCTTCTGCTATACCTGGAGGGAATTTTGGGAATTTTGAATTAAAGTTTTTTTTTTTTTTTTTTGAAATTACTAACCAAAACGACGTCGTTTTGGTTAGTTTTATTTTGAATTGTTGGATCACCCCACTTCAAGGATCACTTCAGGAATAAAACTCTAGATGATCTTCATACCTTTTTTCCCTCCTCCCCTACCACGTAATCTCTCTCTCTCTCTCTCTCTCTCTCTCTCTCCCACCATTAACCTCCTCTTCCCATTCACAAATCGCCTTCCCTTCCTTCACCAAATTGACCACCACCACTTAATCTCACTTCGTCACATACCGTCGACCCCTGGCTTTTTCCCAGCACTCTTCACTCTTTGGCTAGGATATGAGCCCTGGAAAGAACAAGGGTATTTTGGTAAAAAAAAATAATTAATTATATCATGTGGTGGCCGCATAAGAAGTCTCCATCTAACTATGTAACAGACTACTAACAGAAGGGCTTAAATGCCATAATATTATACTTCAAGGGATCAACTTGTCAAGTTTTAAAGAGAGAAGAGAAAAGAGAATCTTTATATATTGAATAATGTTATCTATACTATATATCTATATCTATCTATCTATTTATATCTATATTATTATTATTATATTATATATATAACCAAATGTAATTGTTAGGTCAAAAGACTTCAAAAATTAAATCCTCAATTTTCATAATTTTGAAAAAATAAAATAAATACGTGGCACCTCTCTTTGCCCATCTTCTCACTATTCAAGTCTTCTCACTCCCTCTCCCAATTGTTATTTAAAAAAATATTTTAAAAAATCAAATAATATCTTTCATGGGAATTGTGGATATAGATATGTATATAAAACCGCACATGTCTATCATTGTATCAAATAAATATAAATAATAATAATAAAAAAAAAAAGAACTCACAACTCCTATTCCCACTTATTATATATATATATATAATAAAAAAATGGTACCATTTATCTTATTCACATTTGCTTTTAAAAAATAAAATAATTTGATTTGTATTTAACAAAATGTGATGTTATATATCTTTTGCTCCTTATCTCTATTTCAAAGTTAAATATGAATTTAAATACTAAACCTCAAAAATACATTATCTTTAAATTAAAGTTTCCATATAAATTTGAGCATCCACCAACAAAACCCAACATTGGAAACAGACCCCAACAACATCTTCTTCTTTTTTTTTCTTAATGCAGTCGTGATCATAAAAATTTCTTTAAGGTATTAGTATTTTATATCTCTTAACTCCAACTGTTTATTTGTTTTTCCTCTCTAGGGAAGATTATAATATACATAGAGCTTTACAAGTAATCCCTCAAGGTTCATCATTTTTTTACTTGAAATCTATTTGGAGCCATAAAACATCCATGCAGTTTTTTTTTTATCTTTATTCTATTGTATATTTAATGATAGATCTTTTTCAATAATCTGTTCTGTTATGAAAGTAGAGAGAGAAGAGAAAAGAGAAACTCTATATTGAATTGAATGAATAATACAATAGGAGAAGCCTGTATATATAGGCAGAAAAGAAACCTAGATAGGTACAGAAAAAGATAGAGATAAGTACAGAAGGAGATAGAGATAGAGATAGAGATAATAAAAATAGAATAAAAATAGATAATATATAGCTATAATAATATACAGCTAACACCCTCCCTCCTCAAGCTCAAGGTCGTAAGGTAGATATCAACTTGAGCTTGGAGAGGAGATTAGAGAAACAGCCTGGAAGATGAGGTTTTGTGAAGAGGTCAGCAGTCTGGTCAACAGAGGTAACAAAGAGAAGACGAACAAGGCCACTAGTAACATGCCGGCGTATGAAATAACAATCAATCTCAATATGCTTGGTGCGATCATAAAAGACATCGTTATGTGCAATCTGAATAGCACTCTGATTGTCACAATAAAGATTGGTGGCAGCAGAATGAGAAACTCCCATATTAGAAAGAAGCCAAGGAAGCCATACAAGCTCCTGAGTAATGTCAGCAAGAGCACGATACTCAGCCTCGGTACTAGAACGAGCAACAAGAGTTTGCTTCTTGCTACGCCAGGAAATGAGAGAGTTGCCCAAGAAAAAATAGAACCCAGTAGTGGAACAACGGTCAGTAGGACCCCTTACCAAATTGGCATCAGAAAATACATGCAACTGTAAAGAAGAGTGAGGGGAGTAGTGAAGACCATGAAACAGAGTTCCTTTGAGATAGCATAAAATGCAAACCAGAGCATCATAGTGTGGAGAACGAGGAGCAGCCATGAACTGACTGACAATGCGAACAACATAAGCAATATCTGGACGAGTAACCGTGAGATAGACAAGACTGCCAACTAGCTGACAATATAAAGTGGCATCAGTTAATAGGGAACCGTCAAGGGGTATAAGGCGAGTTTAAGGATCAACTGGAGTAGTGGCAGTCTTGCAATTGGTAAGGCCAGCACGAGCCAAGAGATTAGAAATATACTTGGCATGGGTAAGAAAATAACCAGAGGAATCTTGGGAAATTTCTAAGCCAAGGAAATAGCTAAGCAAATCCAAATCTTTTATCTCAAACTGGCGATTGAGAAACTGTTTGAGACTAGAAAGGCCCACTGTGTCATCTCCAGTGATAATCATATCATCCACATAGAGGAGAAAGAGAATAGTATCATGCTACGTCTTACGCATAAACAAGGCAGAATCATGGGCACTGGAGGAAAAACCAAAGTCATGAATGAATGGTGGAGCTGAACTTGGCAAACTAGGCATGCGGAGCTTGTTTCAAACCATACAAAGCACGACGAAGTTTGTAAACTTTGTTTGATGGAACAAAAGAACCAGGAGGAGGTTGCATATAAACTTCCTCAGTGCGGTCACCATTGAGAAATACATTCTTAACATCTATTTGAAAAAGACTCCAGTGGCGAGCAGTAGCAACTACAAGTAAGCTGCGAATTGAAGTAAGACGAGCAACAGGAACAAATGTTTCCTCATAGTCAATTCCATATTCTTGAGTAAATCCCCGAGCGACATGGCAAGCTTTGTAATGCTTAATGGAACCATCAGAATGAGTTTTGAGCTTGTAAACCCATTTGCAACTAACAGTACTCTTGTCAGAAAGAAGATCAACCACATCCCAGGTATGAGTTTTATCAAAAGCCTACAGTTCATCAGTTATTGCTTGTTGCCAAAGAGGGTTAGAACAAGCTTCTCAATAGGAAGTAGGTTCATAGAAGGAAAAGGCAGTGGAACCAACAATATAATCACGGAGAAGAACAGAAGGTTGCCTTACCCGTGTAGAGTGACGCTTCGGTGGAGGAGGAACCTCAATGGGAGGTGGGGATGGAGAAACCTCCACAGGAGCTAGAGAAGGCGTAGGACCATCAGTAGACACAGGATCCTTAGGATGGACAAGAGGCGTAGGCGACTATGGAAGCATGGAGCCAGAATCTGTATCAAATTCATTAGAAAACAAGTCTATAGAAATATCGGTAAAGGCTGGTGAATGGGTGGACTATGGTAGGTGAAACTGGCAAAGATTGGAGAACATTTTGTGTTCCCAGAAGACTACATAACGGGAAATATGAAGGTGCTTGGAGATAGGATCCCAACAATGATACCCTTTATATTCTATACCATACCCTACAAAACAGCAAAGACGACAACGAGGTTCTAGTTTAGTGTGTTCATGAGGTTGGAGTAGAACAAAACAAGTAAAACCAAAAACTTTAAGAGTGGTATAGTTAGGAGAACTATACAAGCGCTTGTAAAGAGAAGTGTTAGCGATGACGGGGGTAAGGATACGATTTATGGTGTGGATGGCAATAAGGGCAGCTTTCCCCAAAAAATTTTCAGGACAAATAATAGTATGAGAAAACTGAGTGCGGACCATGGCAGAGAAATCATAACAAATCTACTTAAGTTCAGAAAGATTTTTGAGAAGAAAAAGCCAAGTATAGCGAGAAAAATCATCAACAAAAATCACAAAGTATCTTGACACCCCTATGGTCAGTGTGGGGGAAGGTCCCTAAATATCGAAATGTACAAGATCAAAAGGAGCAGTAGAAATAGAAGTACTTTGATTAAAAGGTAAAGCAGGTTGTTTAGCAATTTGACAAGATAAGCAACCAACATCTTCAAGACGGACACAACCCAACTGACCACTAGAAACCAAAGGTTTCAAATGACTAAAAGAGACATGTCCAAAGCAACAATGCCAAAGATGAAAAGAAGACACAGTAAATGAAGCAGAGGAAGCAATGGAAGCAGCAGTAGCTGATTTGTGTGGAATGCGGAGATGTAGAAGCTCGAACAGACGTCCATGCTTACGGCCTATCCCAAGGATCTGTCTCGTCTGAGGGTCCTGTACCAAATAACCATTAGCAGAAAATGTAACGGTTAGACCAAGTTCACATAACTGACCAACAGGATAAGATTCAAGTGAAGAGCAGGAATGTGAAAAGTATCAGAAAGAGACACAGTAGAAGTAGTGTAACGCCCTCAAAATAACAACATAAAACCCAACAATATAGACATGCATTGATATATAAAAGATCCACATTCTTCCATTTACAGAGTTTCATTACAAAAGTATTACATGTTAACAACAAAAGCAAATGCCCTAAGGGCTTACAGTTTTCCAAGTTAACACTTGGTTACAAAAAGTAGAGTACTAACTCATTTACACGTTAAGCCCTTGGCTTGAATTTACATGTAATACATAAAAAGAAGACAACAAAAGTCTGCTCGCCCCTAGCCTCCCAAGCTATGTCCTTGGAGGTAGCATGCTACCTGTACCTGAAAATGATATTCCCATAAAGGGTGAGCCACAGCCCAGTAGAAATATACTAAACCAGTTATGAATAATGACTAAAAGATTAGCAGTTGATAGGTGGCCAACACTTTACACTTTCCATTTCCTTACAAATTCTCAATTCATTACCATGGCTCAGAACCTGGCCAGCAACTCATGTGGGACAGTAACTCATGTCCAACAATTTCCCATTCCACGAAAGACAAGTATACTAGCTATATCAATACTTCCAAAGACATGCATACGAGCAATATCACACTTCCAAAGACAAGCATATAAGCTGTGTCAACACATCACTAGATAAGCGTATGAGCTATATCTCTGGAGTCCATCCCCTATCTTCTCCCAAACAACATCCGGTTTAGAGGTCCATCCCCTATCATCCCCTAAACCGTGGAGTACATCCCCTATCTCCTCCAACACAACACACAATGCATATAAAAAATTATTATACACATCAATCAATACATAAATTTGATGTATTCCTTCAATCGTCACACTCAATGACACATTTCAATGATCAGTTTTAGTTTGCCTAATCATCATGCATTGTGTACAACAATCAAGACTATCCTCCACCGATAGCCCAAAGCAGTTATTTCTATACAGAAAATAAATACAACAAATGGATATAATATCAACATTTCAACTCGGTGAGTGATAAGTAATTCAACTACACCCTTTAATCCCATACACTTCAATTCCTCATTTCTTACAATTAATTATCCCAATTAATTAATCAATGTAATTAGGGCATTTTCCATAATTAACATTACAACCCTTAGGTTCCATTTTTCATTACTATTTCAACATTAATCCCATGTCTCCACACCAAACATGCCTCTAGGTTCATTATAAATAAAACCCCAACTTTTGTAAAATTGCACAAAAGACCCAAAGTTTCTCAAAATTACCCAACAACACCCAACATCTCAAAATGCTAAAATTCAAAGACAAAATCCATAAAGAGGAGTAGGATATCCCTACCTCAAAAGATGAGCTCCAATGGAGATGAAGACCAAAATCAAAATGCTCCAAATCCCAAAATTTTCAGATTAAAGTGTAGCCCTCGACGATCAACACAACTTTTGTAAAGGCCAAATGTGAGTAGACAACTCCTACTAGATCAAATCTAAGAGAGAAGTTAAGGTTCTAGAGAGAGAGGCTCTCAAATGGTGTTCTTGGAAAAGTAGGAGAGAGAAAAGAAGGTGAAAAAGTGATTTAAAATGCCCAGCCACTTTCAGTTATACGACATGTCCGCTCGAGCGCAGAACACACCGCTCAAGCGTAAAGACACAGGGAACAAGGTCCGCTCGAGCGCAAAGAGTCCCGCTCGAGCGCTAAGACACAGAAATAAAGTTCGCCCGCTCGAGCGTGAATCTCCCCCTCCCAGAACATTCACCAGAAATGTACCGTCCGCTCGAGCGCTAACAATCCCGCTCGAGCGCTACCCGCTCGAGCGCAGAAAACCCGCTCGAGCGCAGAAATCACACCTGCAGAAGTTTTGCAGGGCACGAGATACTGGAAGTATGCAATCTCCGCTCGAGCGCTCAAAGGCCCGCTCAAGCGGAAAGGCCAAAATACCAAAACAGAGGGAATTAAACCAAGACTCAATCCACCCACTCGAGACAAGTCCAACACATCCTAAAATTCAAACAAAGGGCATTAAAGGATGACAACAAGGTAGACACAACTACCAACTCCACGGAACCGAGTCCGGAATACAACTGTACAGTAAAGGGAATACCGGGATCGCTATAAGTAGAGATTAGGCCAATGTGACTAACAGACATATGAGAATCATCAGTAGTGTGTATAGTGGAAATAGAAGATAATGGTGATAAAAAAGAAAACATAGTGAAGTCAAAAGTCATATGATTACAGCATGCAAAATCAAAATACCATGAAGAGTTACCTGAGGTCATTGAAAGAGCAGTAGAGGGAGAAGTACCAGATTTGGCAAGCACCTGGTTGATGATGGACTCAACATTAAAACTTGGCCAGTGCTGGACGAATACCTAGAACGAGAAAACTTGGTCTTAGATGAAGCAGTAGAAGGAACTCGAAAACAATTGCTTTGGAGATGACCTGGAGCAGTCTTGTGACACGTTAAGCATTTGCGAACCTAGCACTGAACAAGAGAATGATTGGCTGGCAAGCCACAGTTGTGATAATAACTGCATATACTAGAGGGCTGGAGAGATGAAGAACTCTGAGATGATGGCATAGCAAGAACAGAATCGATGGTTTGAGATTTGAGAATCCCAAAATGAGTCTCTTCTGATAGTAGCTTAGTAATGGCTTGCTCTAAAGTGGGTAAGGGAAAATGATAGAGCAAAGAAGCATGCACGGGCTTAAAAGTGCTATGAAGAGCCATAAGAAATTGTAAGAGTCACTAATGATTCCAATAAGTAATAAACAGCTATGAGTCCTCAAAATATGCCCATGTAGGCTCAAAAAGAGCTAACTGGTCCCAGACAGATGACATCTGGATAAGAAGTCATTAATAAACTGACTAGGTGCTTGGCGCATGTGATGAAGAGTCCGCAACAGTTTATATTGGTGAGCATGGCCAGTGGTCTAATAACGTTCCTTCAAGAAACCCCAAATTGCTTTGGTAGGAGAGGCAAGGAAATCATTATCCTGAAAGCGGCCAAACTAAAGGTTGATGGAAGGAACTGAGGTAGCCTAAAACCAAGTAATAATTTGATAATTCGTACTTTCCTATTCGTCAAGACGATTATCAAAGGCAGAGTCAGTCTCATCCTCCTTCTGGTTGGGTTTGGAAAGAACACCAATAATAATCCGCCAAAGGCGTTTCCCTTTAATGAAGTGTAGACACCCCATTTTTGACCAACCTTAAGACTCAGACGTCATCGATTGAGCGCTCGGTGATGGTGCTTGTTGTGCTTGTTCTGAGGTTTCGGAGTTTCGGCTGAGAGCCTTACCCCCGGACCTCGGGGCCCTTTTGTGCTTTGCCTCGGTTTGCGAACCAGGTCTTGTTTTCTCTTCTCGAAGGGAGGGAGAGGTCTCATAGACCATCTCTCAGTGGCCATATTTGGAGACCGATTTTTGGTTTTCAGAGCCGTCGGTCGCGCGCCTTTATTCAGGACCGCTTAACATTCTCCGTTTGCTCCGATTTTGGGCACACACCTTGTTTCCTCTATCTAGAGGGACACTGTGGCCCGGGAGACCACCTTTGTGGTTGCACGCCATTTTCAATGCTTAACAGCTTATTTTCGGGGCACCCGGCTGCACGTTTTGACCCCCGAATGCTCGTTTTGCATCCGTCTTGGTTCTTTTTTGGCATGGACCTTGTTTTCATTGTTTGGAAGGTGGTACAAGGGTGGGAGACCACCTTTTCTCTTGGAGACCACCTTTCTCACCGCCAGCAGATTTTCTTGTCAGGAAGCTGGTCTACTTGGTCTTTGAGCCACATTTGCTGGTCTCCCACCATACCACTAGCTTGCATTCAGTTGGGAGACCACCAAATAGGGCTGCCGACCACTTGAACCTTTTGAACTGGTCAGCTGACCAGGGGAAGTGGCCGGCCGACCACCTGAACTGGTCAGCCTGCCGCCCTCAGTCATGTCTCTATGAGTTGTTGCCAGTTGTGCCAGCTGAAAGGCACAGACTAGATACCCCATACACGTGTATGGAGGATCTTGAGCCTTGTTTAGCTTCTCCAAGAAGCTTGAACCCTCTTGTTTTTCTATAAGAGAGGGCCTCCCTCTCCTTTAGAGAGGTTCTGAAATTAGTCTAAGGCACAAAAGATATATCTCACTCTATATCTCTATTTTGCCTCATAGTGTGTGTTGTTCTTGACCCTTTTGCATCACATCTCATAGCCTAAACACCTCCACCATTGTCACTGAGTTCTTGGAGGGTCTTGAGAGGTCTCAAAGGTTGAGTTTTTGGTCCAGAAGGCTGCTAGTTTTGCTAAGTTACAAGGGTAACTCCTTTTTCCCTCTTTTAAGCTCTATCTTGATCATTCTATATGACATACTTGCATGCATATTTAAGCTTTGTTTTCAACTGAAAAAAGTCTTGTTTTAAAGTCCTTGTGATGTTTGTTTAAGAATATTTTGGTATTAAAGGTCATTTACACTCTTGCATGCTTGTTTTAGCCTTGTTTTGTGCCATGCCATAAAGCCTTCGAGCTAGTCTTTGCTTGGCTTTCCTACCACTGAAATCCAATGGATTTTCAGTGGTGAGCATGTGGTTTTGAGGGCCAAAATCAAAGAGGGGTGACCCTCTCTCTTGTTGTCTTGTTTACTAGCATTTTTGGCCTTACAAAGGAGCCTTCATTTGCACACCTCTGAGCCTTGTTTCAGGCCCTTTTCAGTGACTTTTAGGGCCTTCCTAGGCTCTGTCCAGAGTTGGTTTTGTCACCTTGGGTGTGTCTCTTGCATGTGTAGAATAACCCCTCTTATAGCCTATCAAAGGAGCATGTCATTCTTGCATGCATTGATCATGTTTCAGTGGGGTTTTGGGTTTTATTTGGCATGTCATGTCTCTAACATTTGCTGGTTTAATGGCCTCTTGAATGCTTCATATGCTTGTAGTGTAATCCATGCTTACTAGCCTACAATGCATGTTGTTTTGGCCCTCCATTCTAGCACATTTTGGCCATACTCCAAACTGATTTTGTTCATATTTTGGGTTGCCTTAGCTCTGTTTTGAGGCCTCATGGTCGAAAAATTCTTGCCATGCATACTTGTTGTGTAATAGCTTCGACTAGCTTTGAGTTTTGAGCACTCTTGCATGCCTAACTTGAAGTATTTGCATGTGTTGGCATCATTGGGAATGTTATTTCAGAGCTTATACTTGTGCCATACTCCCATATTTTCCATGCTTTAAGTGCCCTTGAGAGTTGCATCATTATGCCTCGTTTGTGAGCCATTGCATGACCTTCATTTAAATGCATTCCGAGCCATCATCCCAACACATTTTGCCATTGTTTTAGGTCTGTATAGGGACTGTTTGGGATTGGTTTGGTCATTTGAGCATCGCTTTGTATGCCTATAGTGTAATGTGCTTCACTAGTCTTTGGTGCTTGAGCCTATCAACATGTATGGCATAAGTTGTTGCATGTTTTGGAGTCATTTCATGTGCCATTTTAGAGCTGGAACATGTGTCATTGTATGCCATACTTCATCCTTGCCATGCTCTTGTAGAGTTGCATCTTGTGCCTTAGGCTTGGAGCCCTTGCATTGTGCATGTTTGAATAAGTTTTGGGCCTTGTTTTCATCATCCATTGGCCACTGATTTGGGTGTGGCCGAGGTCCATCCATCTTGGTTTAAGTCCATCCTGCATTGCGTATGCCATATAGTCCATGTTATCGCATGCTTGATCATTGCATTGCGTATGCCTCGTTCATAACATTGCGTATGTTAGTGCATGGTGTATGCATGCCATATAATCCATGTGCATTGAGTATGCCATTGATTAGTTCATAGCATTGTGTATGCCATTTGCATGCTTGCATGTCATTCCGTGCATCTTCGTATCATTTAGTTGCATTGCATTTAGATTGTATGCTAGAGTTGCATTTGTCCATACATTATTTGTTGCATTGTGTTTGGAGTAGGGTTTAGTCCAAACACAGGAAACGAGAGACGTTTCATACTCAAAGTGACGAAACGTGCCTCGATTCTTGGTCACCGACACTCTTGACTATCCATGATAGAGTTGTTGGCTTTAGCTGATTACATGTGCATTCATTTCACATTGAGTCGTGCAATTCGACTCCTCGGCCATCATGCATCGAGATGCGTGATTGGTGGCCCGAGGATCGAGACCTACACTCCCTCGAGCTTGTGCAATGATGGGGAGAGTGGTCGTGCACACATTTGTTGAAAATACCTTGCCATGCCTCTCCTTTGCTTTGTGTTGCAGAAAACCAGAAACTAGAGGCAGAAACTGGTCGACCGACCAGCTTTTCTGGCAAGCCGACCACCTCTTTTGGTTTCTCCCACAAATGGTGGTCAGCAGGTGGTCTCCAAGGCCAATAGCTGGTCGGCAGCCTTCCCACAGCTTCCCAGGGTGGAGTTTCAGCCTTCTGGAGCCTTGTGCAATGTTCTGAGGTCAATTGTAAACAAAGGCAAGTAAGAGCATCGCGATGGATTTCCCGACAAAGCGATTCAAGCATGCATGCATTCATTGCCATCCAAGGCAGAGTTGAGGCAGTCCATTTCATGTAGCTTGCATGATAGTTTTATTGCTTACTTAGTTAAATTTGTTAATTAGTCAGCGTTATGTAATAATTAGCTGTAGTTAGTTATTCATTTCGTTGTGTATTATTTATTCGGACCCTCCGAGAGAGGGTCAACTGTTGTAATAAGTGTGCGTGTGTGTGATGCATGTCTTCCAACTCCCATTTCTTTCTCCCTTTTATTTACCAGCTTATGATGGTTAGTTTTAGGGCACGTTTCAATTAGCATTCTTATGCTTCGCATGTTTGCATTCATTCATCTGCCTTGCATGCACCGAGCTCAGCGCATCATACTAACTGCATTGTATCTCAATTCCGAGTTGAATACATGTTATCTATAGCATCTCATATGCCATCTTAGAATAGCCGAGCCTATCTTAGTTGCATTTTGCATGTGTTGCATTAGCCATCTTAACATGAACTAGGATCATGCATTGATTACTAACTTGTTTCTGTTTTGGCTTGGAGTACTCAGTGAGCGTTTATACTTTAGCATCCTTGCATGTGTGTGAGTGACTGCCATGATAGCATGCTTACCATGAGGCTATGTGCTTATGTGATATAACTGCCTGAATGCCAGTGGGTAAAGGTTGGATTATTTAAATTGGAACAATTCATCAAATGTGAGTTTTAAGCCCACTTGAGGTGGCAAAATCATCTTGTTTTTCTAAAGCCCACTCGAGGGTGGCAAATCCACGTCTTAGCCTACTTGCGGGTAGCACCTTCAAGCCATTTTCAAATAAACATGCGATGTTTCATTCCAACTTAGGCGATCCAATCTATACTTGTATGCTGTGGACATCACATAGTAATCCTAGGTTAATAAACCGGAATAAGAACGCATGTGTTTTCAAAAACTCGATATCATGCTTAGTAGTGGCCGATCTTTGATCGGGTGAGCGGGGGTGCTCATGAAATGACCTTTCCCAATCGTACCCAAGTTCCCGAGCCGAAGCAACTTTGGTGATGACAAACACGTGGCCTTAGGCAACGAGTCAGAGTTTCCTAAATTCCCCCAAAATAAATATTTAGGTGACGACTCTGTATCTGGCAAAGCAGTCCATGTTTGACACTTCTTTCTTAAAAATCAGTTTTCCAAAACGATTTGTCAGATTTGGACTTTTTGGTGATTTATCGGTCTTGCATTGCACTTTGCGAGATTAGATTCAGAACCGTGACATTGAGTCCGAATTGTAGTAAGCCCAATGAACAAAACGGGATTTCTCCCGGGACATTCGGGGACGTCTACATGAAGCTAGAGAGAGCTTGGGCCCAACTAACATAATTAGACCCATCAAGTATAACAGAAATAGATTGGATGTTGTCAGTACGATCCATAATTTCCAAAACGAAGGTCACCAACAGATTCAGAAGACCGAAAAACCTTAGAGACAGGTAGGGCTGACGTTAGCACTAAGTTTGGATGATGTCAGTAGCCAAGTAGGGGATGAGAAGGGCTGATGTCAGTGGTTGAATAGGGCTGACGTCAGTGGCTGAACCAAACAAGGCATGCGGTTAAGAGAAGCCTGGCAGAAGCCGAATGAGAGTTGGCTGAGGCGAAAGCCGAGGGCAAATCGGTTAAGGCGGAAGCCGAGGGCAATCGACTAAGGCGGAAGCTGAGGACGAATTGATTGAGGTGGAAGCCGAAGGCGGAGCAGCTGAGGCGGAAGCCGATGGTGGCTGAGGCGAAAGTCAAAGGGCAGACGCCGAGGGAAGCCAGCTGAGACAACGTGTGTGGGAGCGTGGTGAGAGTGGAACCGAAGGCAACCAACACGCTAGGATTTGGGAGGCGCATATGACATCCGATAGAGGTAATTCTTGTGGCGTTGGCTTCGTCTTGAAGAGACGAAGAGGTTGGTATAGTCCAAACGTTGAAAGAATGATGAACTAGATACGCAGAAGCCAACAGACATGATTATCAAGTCCAAAGATCGAGAGGGCCAGTACACCGCCTTGGAGAAATTCTTTCAGTGGATCAGAGAGTATAGATTGAGGTTGAACCCACAAAAATGCACTTTCGGTGTAATAACGGAAAAAATGCTAGGATTCTTGATTACACAGAGAGGAATTGAAGTAGATCCTTCCAAAATCAAGACCATCTTAGAAATGCCACCACCAAGGATTGAAAAGGAAGTGCACGGCTTTCTGGGTAAAGTGTAATTTGTAAGACGGTTTATTTCAAAACTAACCTTAACTTGTGAACCACTATTTGGTCTTCTAAAGAAAGGAAAAAAGTTCCAATGGGATGATCACTGTCAGTTCGCTTTTGAATAGGTCAACAGTACTTGCAGAATCGCCTGTTTTATCACCGTCAAAACTGGGAAAACCGCTGATCTTGTACCTACTAATGACAAACTCAACCATGGGGTGTATGTTAGCTCAGGAGTCCGAAGCCAAGGTGGAGAAAGGCGTTTACTACTTGAGCAAGAAAATGCTGGATTACGAGACTCGTTACACTCCCTTTGAGAAATCTTGTCTAGCCTTGGTATGGGCTACCCGGAAGTTGAGGCACTACCTGTTAGCTCACTCTATAATCTTGGTTTCGAGATTAGATCCCATTAAATATCTTTTTGAGAAACCAACGCTTACGGGCAGGCTAGCCCGTTGGTTGCTTCTTATCTCCAAATTTGATCTTACATATGTTACATGCAGGTTAATTAAAGCGAGAGCTATAGCGGAATTTCTAGCAGATCACCCAGTAGAAGGGGATGAAGCAATGGAGTACCTTTTTCCAGATGAAGATATTCTACAAATAGAAGAGAGAACGTGGACGATGTACTTTGATGGAGCAGCCAATCAATACGATTATGGGATCGGTGTGTTGCTAATAGCACCTGATGACTCCCATATACCCTTAGCCTTTAAACTCCGGTTTAAAGTATCCAGCAACGAAGCAGAGTATGAGGTGTGTATTGCTGGTTTAGAAACCGCCCTGGAACTAGGGGCAAAAAGGTTGGACGTTATCGAAGATTTGAACATGGTTGTGTCTCAAGCCGACGGAGATTGGTGGGTTAAAGAAGGGAAAATAAAGGTTTATCATCAGGTCTTCGATATGCTAATTCTGAGGTTTAAGAAGTTAACATTTACCCATCTGCTAAGAGAGAACAACCGATTTGCCGATGCACTAGTAACTTTATCTTCCATGGTAGACATTCCATTGGGAGTCAGGATGCGTCCAATCATTATTGAACAGAGGTACATGTCAGCCTATGAAACCATTGCCGCAATAGATGAGGCTTTAGATAGGAACCCTGGTATTATGATATCTGGAATTTCTTGGAAAATGAGGTGTATCCACCAAGAGCAAATGCCAAGGACAAAAGGGGAATATGGCGTTTGGCCATTCAATTCATTATCTGTGGAGGCAAACTGTACAAAAGAGGCCATCTGGGAATGCATAAGCTATGCGTTGAGGAAAAAGAATCAAAGCGCCTTATGGAGGCCATTCACGGAGGTGAGTATGGAGCCCACATGAATGGTGTGATGTTCACCCAAAAAATCCTTAAACAAGGTTACTACTAGTCAGCCATGGAAGACGATTGTATTGGTTTTGTTCAGCGATGCCACAAGTGCCAAATTCATGCTAATCGTATGAATATTCTGCCGTCGAAGCTCTACAACATGACTTCACCATGGCCATTCTCTATTTGGGGGATAAACGTTATCGACGCAGTTACGCCAAAAGGGTCAAACGGGCATGAATTCATTCTGGTAGCAATCAATTACTTCACAAAATGGGTGGAAGCCTAGTCTTACTCTGTACTGAAAGCATCGCATGTGGCTAAGTTCATCAAAAACAACATCATATGTCGGTATGGGGTGCCCAATGAAATTATCTCTGATAATGGAACACACTTCAAGAAAGAGGTGATAGATTTGCTCGAAAAATATAACATGGCTTTCCATAAGTCATCAACCTACAGGCCGCAAACTAATGGGGTTGTTGAAGCTGTTAACAAGAATATCAAGAGAATTCTATAGAAGATGGTGGAAACCTATAGAGACTGGCCAGATAAATTGTCATTTGTGTTCTAGGGCTACAGAACCTCAATCCGAACATCTACAGGGGTGACCCCCTATTCTCTTGTCTACGGGATGGAGGCTGTTTTGCCAATTGAAATTGAAATGCCCTCGCTACGAATTATGGCTGAGTGTTAGATAGCAGAGGCAGATTGGCAGCAAAGTAGGTTTGAGGAATTGATGCTGTTTGATGAGAGAAGACTAAGAGAATTGTATCATGTCCAGGGCTACTAACGTTGAATGGCTAGGGCTTTTAACAAGAAGGTTAAGTCCCAGAATCTGAAGGAATGGGACATGGTGCTTAAAGACAATCGAACTCCCATTTATGACCCTAGGAGCAAGTTCAAACCTAACTGGATTGGTCCTTACATCATCAAGTCAATTTGGTCAAGAGGGGCGGTTATTCTTATAGACTTGGATGGTCTGGAGTTCTCGCAACGGATCAATATGGACAAGTTGAAGAAATATTACCCCTAAGCAGCTCGCTAGGCCGAAAACCCGAAAAGGCGACCTAAGCAAAATTTAGAGCATGAAAAGTTAGAAATAAAGAAAAACTGAGCTCGCAAGGTTGAAAATCCTAAAGGGCGACTTTGGCAAAAGTTAGAGCGTAAAAGGAGAGAGTTAATACTCGAGTGAACCTGAACTGAACTACGTAAGGCCTGATTTCCATTTTTGAGATACGTAGGCAACTTCATCCTGAAGTCCGGTTGTAACTATCTCCAATTCAATTGTCATATCCATTTTCAAGTCATCCTTGCTCATCATCTATTAGTTCGGTTGTGCTCCGTATTTCGGGCAGAAAAGCTGAGTACAGAACAACGGTAATGATACGTAGCCAGGGGCAGTTATGATTTCTTTTGATTTGGGATTGTACGTCTTGAGGATCGATTCTATGCATGTCAAGTGGTGATCGCTTCCAAAAATTGCTTTGGAAAGTTTTAATAAAAGTTGATTTTGTTCAAAATTTTACCCTTTTACAACTTTAACCATTTTCGGCATCGGAAGGAAAATTTTCAGCACTCGCAACTTTAATTTTATTGATTTCAATACAAGTACATTCTCCAAACTCTTTGATTTAGATCAAAGCTACTTTTTACATCTTAAACTTAAAAAGAAAATATCAAAGCAGTAAACCTAAGGGCACAGTCGAGTCAGGTGGCTCTATGCCAAAGATGGTCCAACCTCTGCCTCATCTTCAAGCCAAGCCAAACACTCCTCCGACAGCGTATAACTGAAACTAATGGCAGGGGCCAAAATCTCTCTCGTCCTCCAGTCTGCAAGATATTGGGGCAGATGTGAGGCGCAAATCGGGAATGAAACTATGTATTCCATCCTATCATCAGGTCATATCTAATCATGCCCAAACTGGCGTTGGAACCGGAGAGGAAAATAAAACACGCAATGTGTAAGGCTAATTAACTCTGCGCTCGACTGTCAAGATATGCTGTAACTCATTTCGGCTAAATTAAACCAGGGGCAACGCCAAGATATATCAGCTGCGAACCGGCTGCACATTTAATCACACCATAAACCCTCTGAAGGGAAATCTATTAGCCGTTCGCAAAAGAAGTAAGCCCTGGTCGAGTATTCAGGGCAACGGTCCACTACTTGCAGTTTATCTATCAACCATACCTGGGAAGGGATGAAAAATAAAAGAGATTAAAGAATAGAGAGGTGTGCATTGAGGGAAATGTAAGGAAAGGATTTTGAGAGAAAAACAGAGAATGAGTGATGAATGATGTAAGAATTATAAATTAGAAGAGTGGAAAATATTACCTGGAGAAGTAGTGGGCTCCCTGCAAAGCGGGTAGTCTTTTCCCGATAAAAAACATCCATACCCATCAAAGTTTCGGCCAATGCTAAACCTATGTAGCTCTTTCCCTCTTTCAAGCCTTGGGTCACTTCGATCAACCGAATACTAGCTCCGCCAAAACTAGAGGCAAGGAGGAATTGTGCAAGAAGGCATAACCAAAGAGCATGTTGCCGACAGCTTCGCCAAAGAAGGTCACTCATGTCTCCAATAATGGAAAACCGATGAACTAAACCAGGGATGTCCAGCTCCTTATCATGTGCAAAAGACCGAGCCCCGTGCAATGATAATCCACACATCCGTCCCAAAGCTTGGGCATGGCTAAAACAGGGCTGAGGCATGATTTCTTCGTCGCATCGGGATTCCATCAATGCTTGAAATTCTTCAAGTGTTGGACACATTTCTTGAGATCCAAATTGAAATACATGTGACCGGGTTCCAACATCGAACTGCGGTATGGAGGAATGGAAAGCAAAGAGAAGTGCAACTCAAAAGAAAAAAGGCGTTTAGGCCGAAACCAGGGAAATTCACCTTTTCCGAGCCATCCAAAGTGGCTATCCAGTCTCAAAGCCTATTGACAAGTAACATCTCCATCTTGAGAGCAAAATATCAAAGACTTATGAGTTTGCCAGAAAAACAGCATGGGAGCACTATTTATAGAGTTTGAGAAGGAGCTGAGCATGACAGCTGGACAACACTGACCGACATCACACTGATGGCAGGCCGTGCATCAGTGATGGCCGGCCGTGCATTAGTGAAGCCCGGTCGGGTCTTACTACTGGTCTAGTTCAATGCAGTTGCAGCAAAACTTAGCCTTTGTTTGGGTGGACCACGACTATACTTTTGAGTCTTGTTTTGTTTGTACCAAGTTTTTTTTTTTTTTTTTTTTGAGTTATTTTCATTTTGCTTTTCTGTTATCGAGTTATATTTTACATTTGTCCGGTTGTGGGTTGTTATCTGATTCGAGAATGAATGTAAGAGCCGATCGTTATTGTTTCGAGTCTTATGTGAAGTTACTGTGCAAGGGTTATGCCATTCATCACATGCAAATGCCCATCATCACATTGTGTAAAGAGATCATTCAACAAAAACTTGACTTTTATAAACTAGCGGGTCAAGTGCCGATCATTGTTTTACAAAACAAAGCAAAAAAACAAAAGTCTTCAAAAACAAAAGGGTCTATCTGAAGCGGGTCTTTAACTACAAAGCAAAACGATACGAAACAATAACAAGCAGAAAAAAAAAAAAAAAAAAAAAAAAAAAAAAAGCAAAAACAAAATAGCAAGTCGTCATCCTTATCAATAGCCCATCATCACCATCTTCCTCCTCAGTTGTGGAGGAGGTGCGTCACTATTGCCACTGGGGCTATTGGACTACAAGTTAATCTCCTCTCCCTCGTCCTCGGGGGTCGTAGACCTATCAAAAGACTCCTTGGAAGGCGAGCGTTGCCTCACTCGACCTCTCCCCCGATCGGCTCCTTCGCGGCCCCTCCCTCGATCCCGTTTCTGCCTACTAGCTGTAGAAGGTCTTGCAGGCATTGCTGGCGCTGGCTCAAGCTAAAAAGATGATAGATATCAGTATGAATTAACAAAGTGTACAGCATGGCAACAACAGTAAACCGCAGATAGAATGTACCTCGATCCCATGGGTGACTAAGGCAATCTGCCTCCTCCGTACCATCAGGAGCAGTCGATCGATCATACGAAGGAGGTCATCACTATACACCCAGGGTATTTGCAAAAAGAACAAAATATGAGAAAAGGTAGACAGAAGTAATAGCAAACAATGAATAGAAATGGCAAGAAACAAGCTAAAGTGCAGTATGGACTAGCATAAAGGAATGTGTACCTGCTCGATGCCAGGAGCAAACATGAGCCCGCGGTCCCTCTCCTTGATGTGCTCAAGTGGGATCTCCTCGATCACTCCATCCGGACGCATGTACATGATCTCAGTGGGGATCACAAGAAATCCAAGAATGGGAACAACGACAGGGACACCTCCAGTAGGTGCGTCGCCAACCGCAGCAGCAGCAGTGACCTCTAGCACAACTCAAGCCACGCCTGGGGTAAAAGGCATCATCACCCGGGTGTGTAAAAAGGTAATGAAGTCGCCAGGCTCATAATGATGATCACCATCCTCGTCTATCATCAATAGGTCGATCTGAGGACCATCCTGCAGATCATCCATTACCCTCATAGCCGGGGGAGGTGGATGTGGAATGTCGGGGTCAGCAACGCCCCGTGTCTGGCAGATGAACCTCTCCCCCAGGTAGTAAGCTCGGCAAAAGGGGCCCTAAAACAGAATCTTCATCATGGAGGCATGCCATGCAGCAGCGTAGGTCGTCCTCAACACCTGGGGAATACCTGCCCAAGGGTGCCAGTCAACCTAAGAAAATCAGTGCAGCGTCAGATATCAATGCAGTATGAGAAAATCAGTGCAGTGTTAGATGTCAGTGTAGTATGTGAAATCAGTGCAATATGAGGAAATCATTGCAGTGTCAGAAATCAGTGCAATATGAGGAAATCAGTGCGATGTCAGAAATTAGTGCAATATGAGAATAGCAGTGCGGTGTCAGAAATCAGTGCAATGTTAGAAGTCAGTACAGTATGAGAATGACAATATGGTACAGATGCA
Source organism: Camellia granthamiana (assembly GCA_036172215.1). NCBI lineage: Eukaryota > Viridiplantae > Streptophyta > Magnoliopsida > Ericales > Theaceae > Camellia > Camellia granthamiana. The sequence goes on along the minus strand of CM069909.1, from coordinate 85,905,970 downwards.
ACAGCATGAGAGTGACCGTGTAGTGTGGGAAACAGTGCAATATGCTTATAGTAGGTAACTGTTAAAGGTTGGCATTTTGCTACCTGGTCCACCGTGATGGTGTTAAAGAAGTGGCGGAAGTATCAGAAGGTTCGGTCTACAAGGCGGCGTCGCTCGAACCGCGAGTTGTAGTACCGTGAGTGGGGTACTGACAACTCGATCAGCCTCACTGGGACTGGAGCCAGGGAAGTGAAATATGAGTAGACCCAAAGCTGCAAACAGAAGACATGGAAAAAAAATAGATTAGATGAACAAGAAATACAACAGTAAACAGAATGTAAAGCATATCAGAAAAGTAAGTGTAGGGTATACCTCCCAAACCCTCCAGTAACTACCGAGTGAATCCGCCTTGTGGCGGGAGATGGAGCTCATGTAATAGTATAAGGTGGGCAGGCCTACACCACCCCAGTTGTACTCCACCACCCAAGGAAAGCGTACCAGTGACCCTAAAAGGCATAACCCGCGGTATTTTCCCTGTTCACAAACAAGGTAGTACCGAGAAGATACATAAGGAAGCCACTAGTGTACTAGGCAACCTCATCTGCAGTAGCTGGCTGAGTGCCGAAAAAGTGCTCCAAGAACCATTTGTAGCGCACATCCCATGGCTGGTGGTGTTTGGGATCGTCCCGAGGAGCTAGAGCTATGTAACCCTTCACTGGGTCATATTCGGATCAAAGGGGACCAGGCCGCCAACCCCAACCAGCAAACCGGTCAGTATCGAGAAGTCGTATGCGGTCAACGTCATCTCCCCGGTCAAAGAGAAGTGGAATGAGTCGGTGATATCCCACAATCTCTCTACCAGGGCCCAAAACCAGCAGCATCAACTAAAGTATGGACCTTTGCAGGAAGCCGCTCGTACCAATACCGGGGGCCAGATATGGAGCCATAACCGCCTATCCTCCTGGCTATCACCTAGCAAATGGGAGTTTTATCAATATATGTACAGCAAAGACGAGTGGTTTGCTCATTAGTTTCAACATGTGTGCAAAGTAAAATAAGGGAAAAAGTTGCGTACCGTGGAGGCGTCGACAGATACGTACTCCGTGGGCTCTCGCAATAGGGTGTCCTCATTTATCCTTGGGATGAAGCCCTCAAATCTCAAAATACCACCCGGAGGTGGCACGTGTGTACATAGCTGGTAAGTAGCCGCAACAAAGGGCCTCGACAAGGGGAAACAATGCAGCAGCCTATTCCGCCTCCATATTCGCACCAAGGGCAGCACTGATACCTGCGGCAGGGTCAGGAATGGGTACTTCGTCACTAGCCATAGAGAGGAGATGGAAAAAAAAAAAAAAAAGTGAGTGGATGAGTGATTTTGGAGTGAAAACCTCAAAATCTCAAATCCTAGGAGAAAGGAAACCAACAGAGGGAGGGAAAACTCAAAGTGGGAAAGGGAAAATGTGTGAGAATCTAAGAAAAACCAAGAGAAAACTCAAAGCTTCCCCAAATCAAGTTTCAATCGGTTCAAAATGTAGAGGAGAACAAGTTGTTTTAGGAAAATTTTGTGAGGTTTGTTGGGTTTTTGTGAGGAGGGGAGAAAACTAGAAAAAGAGGAGTCCTAGAGAGAGAGAGAGAGAGTGAGGATTTTCGGGTTTGGGTGTGTGCAAAATAGGGATGAGTTTGTGTTTTATAAAGCAGTGGTGTGTGTTTTTCCCGATCTGCCCCTACCCTGCTATCGAAGCCCTGCGTGCTTCACCGAGACCCGGCCGACTCTCGGTGTAACTCAGTTTTAGTTTTTTTTTTTATCTGTTTTATGTTTAGTATTTTGAGGCCTTGATCTAAAAAAAAAAACAACAACAACAACAACAACAAAGGTTTGGTTTGTTTTGTTTATTTTGATAATTAATGTGATTTGTTTGGATCGTTTTGGTTAAACTCAAAACTCGTCTGTTTTGGTTAAACTCACAACTTGTGTTGTGTGAATCATATCGTTAGTTTATATATATTTCGTTAGTTGTTTCGGAAAATTGTAATCTGTTCTATAAAGTTGTAGCATATTGCTTTTTGGATAAAATCAATTTTCAAAAAAAAACAAAAATAAAAAAAAATCAAATCAAACAACTTGATTTTTAAAATTACTATTTGGGTATCACTTTGATTTACGTTAACTCGTCTTTACACTTTCTAATTGGATTTCTCTTTGTATTAAGTTCTAAGTCTTGCTTGTTCTTTTGTTGCTATTTCCTCTTCTCGTGTGTGACGCGTTAGGATTGTACCTTTGGTTAAAAACATCAAGTGCGCCTGATGTTCACACCATCTTTCCTCCTCTTGCATGTGACGCGTTAGGATTGCAAATCGGTTAAAAACATTGGGTGCACCCGATGTTCCCGCCATCTTTCCTCCTCTCGCGCGTGACGCGTTAGGATTACAAATTAGTTAAAAACATCGGGTGTGCCTGACGTTTCACGCCATCTTTCCTCCTCTCCCATGTGATGCGTTAGGATTGCAAATCGATTAAAAACATCGGGTGCGCCCAATGTTCACGCCATCTTTCCTCCTCTCGCGTGTGACACGTTAGGATTGCAAATCGGTTAAAAACATCGGGTGCGCCCGATGTTCACACCATCTTTCCTCCTCTCGCGTGTGATGCGTTAGGATTGCAAATTGGTTAAAAACATTCGGGTGAGCCCGATGTTCACACCACCTTTCCTTCTCTTGTGTGCAACGCATTAGGATCTTGGTTGAGACCTCGGGTGCGCTCGATGGTTACGTCGCCCTGGGCCTTTCCTGCGTGACGCGTAGTTAGGCTTGCATAATTTTCTTACATCCTTTCTACATGAAATGTAGTTTGGCTTGTGTTTCCCACACGAGGCGTGTTTATTTATTTACTTCTTTTCATGGTTGGAATTGCTGTACCTTGTTTCAGTTTGTTTAAATGTGGCATTATCTTTGCATTGCATTTGCATTCAAGCTTTTCATTGCATGGCCTCATTGCATCATCATAAGTTATGTTCTTGCATCTTGTGTTTACATTTTGCCCTTAAACTACACTGGTTTGATTCCTTGCAAAGGGATACGTAGGCAACTTACGAGCGCAACCAATCTAATTTATGTCTTGCTTTCTTGGCCAAGTCTTGCGACCTCCTCAAATGAGTCGTCTCTGGGCTTTGATATTCACTCACATCATTTCATGACTGCTCGAGCTCTGTCAAAGAGGGGCAACTATAGACACCCCATTTTGATCGCTCGCAAGACTTAGGCACTTGGTTCGATACACTTGATGATGAAATTTGAATTGTGTGCTTTGAATTCACAACAATTCAGATTCAGTCAGGCTCTCAAAATAACCTTAAATTGTCAACATGTACCTTGTTTGAATATCTGAGTCTTATTTTTGGACTTTTTGCCACCATGAGCTAAGTTTGAACGAAAAAAAATAGAGGGGCCATGAATGTCCAGCTGTACCTCGGTGAAGGCCGGTCGCGGCCAAGCCTTGGCGGCGAGAAACACTGTTCTGGACGGGAGGCCGCCAACTGTCCATTTTTGAAGATATTTATGATATTTCTAGCTCAAATTCTATAAAAAACAACCATATACCTCTGTTTTGAGGGTTGAAGAATTTCAAGAAAGCCATTTTATCACCTTGAGAGCTCCGTCTTCTTGTGCAAGCAACACTTTGAGTTAACCTACCTCCTTGAACTCATATCCATACACTATACACATTTTCATACCTTAGTCTAGTAACCTTGGTTGAGCTTTGAACACCATAATTCAAGCTTAAGAGTGTGTTAGAACTTAGTTTGATCACAAACAAAATGCTTACTCCCCTGATAGGTATAAGCTTGTTATCTTCTCTGTTGCTTTCATTTCTTTCATTTGCTACCTAGTTCTTATTGATTTGTGTTGTTTTGATCCTATTTTAAGTGTTTAAGTTTGGGTTTGAAGAGCTACCAAAAGGGTAGAGAGAGTTTGCTCTTTCTACATCCTTACCTATAGCTCAAACCTTAACTCTTACACACTTTTTCTTTGATATCTACACTAATTTTCATAGTTTAAAAAAGGCTAAAAACCATGTTTTGAGGTTTCAAAACTAGAAGGGTTAGCCATCTCTCCTTGTTCTTGTTTACTAGCCTTGTTTCATCTCTTTGTTGTTTAGTTTTTTTAGGCTCTTTTCATGCATTTTTAGCCACTGATTTCATCTATTTAGGGCTGTTTTAGGGCTGTCCTAGCCTTTTAAATTGGTTCAAGCTTTGGTTAGTTCCTTTGTTGTCTCATGAACTGGCATACATAACTTGTTGCATGTTGTTCCAAACTTTTCTTTACTTACTTTTCATGTTAAGAATCTCACTCTAACAAATCATTTAACCATCTATCTCTTTCATTCTTGAGAATGATTTCAACCAATTGAGGTTACTCAAAACATGTAAGAGAGACTTCTACTTAATTACTTAATCTTTTCGGAGATTCATTGTCAACGGTATAGTCTCTCTCTCATGTTTTAGAAGAACCTCTCATTTGACATTACTTCTTATTTAGTGGACTTTAACATCACCATAGACAAATGGATTAATGAATGGCAATGACTAAACAAATTGGTTTAAAATTAGATCAATGCACATAAAGAAAATGGCTTAAATTGTTTAGACTTGGCCGGACGTTATGCCAAGTTTATTGAGTCAAGAGTGATCATGCGCAAATTCATGGCGTTTTGATCATTTTTGAAGCGTCTCTACCAACCTTTTTGAGTTCACTCCATGACAAGAGGAATGGGTGGTCATATCCATTGTATTTCATTGATTTTGTCCAAGTTGTATCCGAAATCATCAAGCAATCAATTTGCTCATTGACGGCTTTGGAATCAATTTCAACCTTCTCTCGAGGCTTTCCCATAACAAAGAAGGAAGAAAGGGACAAACAGAGCTTGAACAACTCTATCTACCCTGTTTTCACTTCAGAAAATAGAACAGAGTTTTGCACAAAACTGAGGCACAGCCGGCCTTCTGTATGCCCGGCTGGGCTTCATTGATGGCTGGCTGACCCTCAAAGTTTAGTCAGCAATGTATTTTTGTAGAAAACAGAGGGCAGTGGCTAAGGTGAATCAGAGCAAGCTTGGAGCAGACAGAGCTGTTCTAAAGCACCGTGCATGTGCATGCATGCAATTTTTGCGCATCCTCACTTATATTATGATTATTGTAATTAATTAATTTAATATTGTTTATTGTAATTAACCTAATCATTAACGTATTGTAATTATTATTGTCCATTTTATAATTGTTGTAGTTACTTAGTTTAGAGAATTAGTTTATTTATCTCGGTTATCCTTGTTATAATAATATTGGTCATCCGTTGTAATAGTATAGATAGCCTAATTAGCTAGTTAATAAGTTTAGCCTATTTTATTCATTCATCCAGTTTTGTAATAATTAGTCTAATTTGGACTTTCGGACATTGATTCACACCCTCCTACGTAAGGGATCAGATGTTGTAATAACATGTATGTCTTCCAACCCCACGTCTTTCTCCCTTTTATTTATTCGTTTACGATGGTAAGTATAGAGCATCACATTTCTTTAGCTTACTTCATGTTTTGCATCCATTTGTCTTGTATGCATATAAAGTTCGGCTCATCATGCTAACCCGATATCAATGTCCAAATTCATTTCTTGAATACGTGTTCTCTCGCATGTCTTGAATGAAATCACATGTCATACTCATAGCCAAACCTATAAAATACATAATGTGTGCGCTATAGTAGTCATATTGCATTAAGTTAGAAACATGCATATTTTTCTAACTCTTTCACCTTTTTGGCTTGGAGTACTAGGTGAGCATTTACTTGTCTTAGCATATTGCATTGAGTGTTTGTGTTGCCATATACAAAGCATGAATTCCATGAGGCTAATTGCTTAGGTGATATAAACTGTTTGAATACCTGTGGATGAAGACTAGGTGCCTGAACTAGGATGGTTTGATTAAATGTTCCATTTTAGGCCCACTTTTTCAAGTGACAAAATCACAAAACAATTTCAAAACAAAACATGAGATCAAATGTTCCGATTCTTGCAAACTAGTCTATATTTGTATGAGCGTCACATAGTAAAGAATAGCTAATAAATCGGAACAATAGCATATAATGCAAATAAGAAACACATCATGATTAGTAGAGGCCGATCTTTGATCGAGCGAGTGGGGTGCTCAATTCATGACCTTCCCTTCTCGTACCTAAGTTCCTGAGCCGAGACACTTTGGTAATGACGGACTAATAGCTTTTGGTACGAGTCTCGGGTTTCCTAAATTTTTCAAAAATATTTAGGTGGTGACTCTGTAATCTGGTAAAGCAGTCCATTTTTGGCATTTGATTCAAACATTAATTTTCCAAAAAGAATTATCGAATTTGAACTCTTTTTGTGTTTTCACTATTTCACATTACACTTGTGAAATGAGATTCAAAACCACAGATAGAGTTTGAATTGTAGAGATATTCGCCTTCCGAAAAGAAAGCGGAAAGTCGGGCTACAATAGCCTATAGATAAGATCAAAAATTCAAAGTTGAAATTTTATTTAATTTATTCTATTTTCTCATGTTTATCATATTTTATCTTTAAATTTGAACTTAAATTTTTATTTTTTTTGAGAACTCCTTATCTTTTGGAGTTTATCTTGTATTTGAACTTTGATTGTTGTAGGTTCTCATATATTTCAACTTAATTTTTTCAAAGTTTATCTTCAAGTTGAACTTTATTTATTTTTAAAAATCATCAATTAATTATCCATATAAATTTTAAATATGATATAATTCCAAGTATATCTTTTGTCTAAATTTAATTTTTTTCAATATAAAAACAAGTGCTTGAAAAAGGAACCACGAACATGAGACTGAAAATAAAAAAAATAAAAATCACAATCAACATTGAGCCCTTTTTGACCCCCCTTCACGTGCCTAAAAAATCTTACATTAAATTTTAAATCACAAGTGATTTTTTTTTTTTTTTTTTCAATTGTATCAACTTTACATTTAAAATGCGTACATGAGTTTTTGCCTTTGGGGGGGAAAGGAGTTTATGTAAATGAATATTATTATTTTATTTTTCTGTAAATTCTATTTATGTTTTTGTTTCTTTTTCTTTTTTCTACAATCTGTATTTTTTTATTTCTTTCTTTTTTGACTAATAATGTGTTATTTAATTGAGATTTCATTCTATTTTTGACCTGCTATTATTATTAATTTGTGACTCTTTCACTTATTGACTATTTGTGTTTAATTTTTTTTGGGTGCAGATGTTATATTTGAAGCGAAGACAGCATCAAAATTTATTTGGATATGGATTTATGTTTTAAATTTAATCATCAATTATTTTTGGTTGTTGATTATCATGTTAAAATAACTTATCATTAAATTAATTTTCAAGAACTCATTTATTTTGAGACCTAAACCACAAATTTCTTCTTTTTTTTAAATATATTTTTATGCAGATTCAAAGCTTGAGCAAATGTAAGCGATCTCATATTTAAAATGTTAGATTTTTTTGAATAATTTAAATATTTTTATTTTTTATGTTTGTTAGTTCAATTTTAATGCATTTTCAAACCTATTTATATATAGTGAATCAATATAAAATTAAAGGGGAAAAAAAAACAAATAGATGCAAAAAAAATTTACCACTAACTGAATATAATAGAAATTAAAATTAAAATTAATTTTATTTTGATTCATTATACTGTGTGGGATAATTAATATAATATCTCTTATTGATTGAAAAAAAAATGAAAAAAATAGCATTCTTTTATTTAATGTTAGTCATTTTGATTACTTATAATTTTAGTATGCTTTTGTTACTCCACTTTTGATTGTCTTAACTAACACTTATTATCTATTTGTTATGTGATGATTTACATAATTTATGATATTTTTTCTAAAAAATTTCATGTTAGTCATTTTGATTAATTATAATTTTAGTATGCTTTTGTTACTCCACTTTTGGTTGTCTTAACTAACTCTTGTTATCTATTTGTTATGTGATGATTTATATAATTTATGATAGTTTTTTCAAATTTTCCATGTTGTGAAGTATTAAAAATTTTGAATAATGTATAGTAAGGTTTATATACACAAATTAAATAAAAATATTTTATTCATATTAGAAAATACAACTAAATAGCATAATTTTTTTTTATTTTATTATGTTCACTATGTAAATCTCGTGCATCGCACAAGTGACTACTAGTATATTATTATTGTATTGTGTATTGAACTATTACAAGAGATGGCCTAAATATAGGCAAAGTAAGAGTGGGCAACAAGAAACTTATGAGAATAAGGAAATCTATAGAAATATGAAAACCTAACAAATATGAAAAATAATACCTTCTAAATATTCTTTAACAATAATATTGAATAATGGCATAACTGTTGTTATAAGGGCTCTTATGGGTATTTTGGGGAAAAAAATATCTGTGACATAAACACCAACTCATGAGATTGTGAAATGTAAGAAGATTAAAAAATAATAAGAAATGTAAGAAGATTAAAAAATAAAAATAAAAATCTTAAGATTGTGAATGTATGCTTTAAATTTAGAATTTGAAAAGATTAAAAAATAAATAAACAATTTTGAAACATAATTGAATAATGGTATAACTGCCTTTATAAGGGCTCTTCTAGGTATTTTCGGGGGAAAAAAAATTAACACAAACTCTGGTATGATAGTTATTTAATGCTTTAAAGTAACTAAATTTAAGAAAACTGTGGCAGCTTAAAGTAGTTATTTTTCAACCCTATCTAATCCAGTACATCTTAAAAGTAAAATCTTTTTTGAATTTTTTTCAAAAATTTTTTAAAAAAAAATCAATAAAAAATTACTGAAAAAGCTATTGCCAACTTGTTTAATTTGTGATTTTTTTTTTTTTTCTTCTATCTTCTTTTATTTATTATTTAAAATTTTTCAGAGAGAGCATCTTCAATTAAAGATTTTTTCTGTTTGACATTTCATATCATGATTCATGACTACATGGTTAGGAAGTGGAGAAGAATGTGCAACCCTTATGTACGGGGAAGAGATACACCTTCTCGTATAATCCTGTTGATCAAGCCTGCGTTCCTCCGTACGTCGTCGATCTTTCACCTGAAAACACAAATGTAAGCTGGCTGGCGGGTGTATGCCGGAAACCTCTCCGATGCCTAAGTCAGTAAGCAAGACAAGTAGGCAAAAGCTCAATGTAGTCAGGGAGCAAAAGTTGCATTACCTCTTCTTAGGTGATATTGGTGAGCTTATATAGGTTTCGTGTGGCACAATCCTAGTAGGACTCTAACTCTTCCATATAGAGTCCTGTTAGGACTCATATTCTTGAAGGATAATACTTATCCTTCAACACCCCCCTCACTGCTTAAACCAAGTGAGATGGTTTTCCATGGTCGGGCTCCAAGATGACCGGAGTGACTGCTAGTTCGGTCCTCGCCATACTCTCCCCTACCTCGGCTTTCCCATACTAAGACCGAGCTATCCAAGAAGGGGAGTCAAGCCGAACTATATTCAGCACCATGGCCTATCTCGGTTTTCCACACGCTTCGACCGAAGTAATCATTCAAGACCGAAACATTCTTGCTACTCTACTCAACCGGAGTAGAAAATAAGACCTTACGCGACCGGGCTAACCACCACGGCCGTATGACCGGTCTAACTCCAACGTCTCTTCTTCGGACCGGAGTAATTCTACCTCTCTCTGGGACCGGAGTAACCCTACTTCTCTTTCGGACCGGAGTAACTCTACTTCTCTTTGCACTGGGCCCATGTCAGCCCATTTACCCAGCTCGGCCCACTTTAAATATAAATTACCCTCTCACCTTATATAGAGAAATAAAAAAAATTCAGATGGCAAAACTCCACAAGATTTATTCACTGGAAACCACGAAGAGTTGATGAAGGGAGCAAAAAAATGGATGAAAGACATAGCCAATTCATCCATCATTTTCGCAACACACGGTAATTTTCACAGCAGCCTTCACTGTACCGTGCAGTACCAACGTTACCTCTGGTGCCCCAATTTTCCTCAAAAAAAGGCTCTTAGAGGTGCTTTCAATCACAGAAGGAGTAGCACTATCTTTCTCAACATTCTCAACTCTAATGTTCTTGTCCATCCTCTCATCGCGCTACGCAGAAAGCGACTTTTTGAGGTCGCTTCCGCTCAAGCTGGTGCTGGCAATGATGACCCTATTCATCTCGATGGCGACGATGATGGTAGCATTTTGCGGAACATTCTTTTTATCTTATCAGCATGGTTTAGTATGGATCAATGTTGTTTTCACCTTAATTGTTCCTGTGCTTGTTATGTATGTGTTGCTGAAATGTCCCCTTTTGTTGGACATTATTCGGTCAACTCTCCGCACTTGCACCACATGCCATGTTTGATTCCCATGCTACATGCCACTTGCACTTCTGTCATCTCATTGCTTTAATGAATAAAAATTGCCTATCTATTTATTTCAACTTTCACTTTAAAAGTGAATGTGTATAATAGGTTTTATATTTAGATTAAATCTCAATTAGATGTTAAGATTTTTGAGTAAAATTCTGAATAAATTTTTTAAATTTATAAAGGAGTGACCATGGACAAGGTTAGCGAGTGACCCGGTTGGTTGGCCATGCCATGACCCCTAAACTTTTTGAAATTATTAATTAACCTCGTATGTTAGGAATAATTTTATATTATATATAGAATAACTTTTAATATTGATCTCTTATATCAATGTTATTAATCCCGCACCGGTCCATACCGTCCAAGATATACTGTTTTGATCAAAAATAGAAATACAAATGCATTTGGTTCCAACTTTTTTAACTTAATTTTTAGAAAAATTTAGAGTTTTTGTTTGGTTAAGTCCAAAAATCCAAAAGAAATTCTGAAAATCCAATTTTCCAAACCATTTGGAAAAAAGAAATTATGTGTTCTTTATGTCAAGTGATTAAATGTTTTCTAGAAGAACTTTTGAATTTAACTCCAACAACCAAATAATGGTCATTTTTTCAAAAACAAATTCTAAAAATTAACTAAAAAAACGTGGAACCAAACATGGTGATTAGTTCCAACCCAGTGAAAATCTCAGATTGTTTTGCCTAGACTTAAAAATGGGGAAATAACAATTCAGATGAAGTTTGAAAAAAAAAAAAAAAAAATCAGAACAGTGTAAAGTTTAGAAATTTTAATAATTAAAATGTTTTTTTTTTTTTATAAAATTATAATTATTTTTGAAAGATATGTTTCCTTTCAAAAAATTTGCAATATTCCAAGCTGTTTCGAAAGATAAAAGTACAATTTCGTTCTAGAGGAGGATCCCCCCGTCCAAAGGAGATTGCTATCTGGGTCGGTGAGGCTCGTCACAGATTTTGTTTCGATAATTTAAACTGTTTATTTTATCCGGTATTTCGTGTATTTTATCCACACAAAAATTGAGCGGATCTAATAACGGTGATTTGTTCAATTTATTGTGTTTGCTACAAAAAAAAATATATGATTTATTTTTAAAAGCACAATCGTTGTCTATTTTTTTTGGTGAAAAACTTGATAAATTGAACAAGTTATAGTTATGAAATAAACCTTTTTTTGTGAATAAAATATATAAAGTGCCGACAAAATGAATGGTTTAGATCATTGAAATGGGACCCGTAGTGAGCTCCATAGGCCCAAACAGTACCCTCTAATCCAAAATCTCATAGAGCTAGACTTATAGGCTTATTATAGTCTCACTTGTCTATGCCTATATATTGAGAAATTATTCAATACTCTTTGAACAATATTCTATTTTATTTACAAATTGACCCTTAGTATTTTCTCAAACTTTAACACAAAAGGGGTGAATTCTATGATTTAGGCCAATAACTACTAATTTGGAGAATCGCCTAGACTTGCTATTATTGTTGATTTCATCATTGAATAATATAAAATTTTTAAGTTTTTAAAAAAAAAGTATATATTAACATTTTCCTTATATTTACATTTTTTTTATTATTTTTTTTTTTTTTTGTTGCTACACTTAATTTGGACTCCTAAAATAAATTTCTGGCTTGTTCCTGGGAATCACATCAATATTTTTGGTTTTGGACTTTAGTTCATTGGCATTTTTAGAATTATCAGTTCATTTGGTTTTGGATTTTAGTTCATTGGCATTTTAAGGATAAGGATTAAGGTTTGCGATAAGTTTGAATGCTTAAGTGTTTGTTCAAACGAGAGTGGGTTTTTTGGTTTTTTTCAAACAATTATTTTTCTTAGGTTTTGTCCTGTGCATTACCTGTTCAAACTATGGTTCACCCGCTTTGAATGAATAATTTATTTTATTTTTTTTGAAAATTTAAATTGATTGTATACTCAATCAATAGTAAGGCTAAATGACTTTAAAAACACAAAAATAATGGATAAATTACAAAATATTATTGAATATGTGGTGTTTTAGATTTATGTGATAATTTTTACTTTTGAACGCTTGACTTACTGTTTTACTTAATAAATTCAATCTCAACAAATACCTACTAATAATTAATAGAGTGAGTTCGATTGATCAAAACTCTTATGGCCTATTTTGGGAATATGGGTTAAAAGTCAAAAGTCAACTTTTAACCCATTTTGAATTACATTGGTGCCGTTTGGTAACACTTACATTTTCAGTTTTCTGTTTATATTTACAAAAATTTTAAAAACTCAAATAAAAACTTGTTTGGTAAAATTTTTTATTTATAAATCAGTAGTCTCAGTTTATAAATTTGGTCAAAAAATGAAAACACAAAAAATGTGTTTCCATTTTGAGTTTTCAGTTTTTTTTTTTTTTTTACCATCCAACACTAGCCACCACCCGCCACCATTTTCCACCACCGTCTTCCGCCACCACCACCCACTACCCACCCCCCACCACCACCACCACCACCACTCACCACCCACGACCCGCCACCACCACCCACCTGCCACCCACTCGCCACCACCCACCTGCCATCCACCCGTTACCACCCGCCACTACCATCCACCGCCCGCCGCCACCACCCGCCACCTACTTGCCACCACCACTCACCAGCCACCTGCCACCACCAGCCACCCACACGCCACCACCATCCACCACCACCACCACCACCACCATCACCCACCACCATCACCCACCACCCACCACCACCACCACCCACTCGCTACCACCTACCACCCGCCACCATCACCCACCCACCCACCACCACCACCCGCCACCTACCCGCCACCACCACCCGCCACCCGTCACCACCACCACCACCCACTCGCTACCACCCACCACCCGCTACCGTCACCCACCCACCCACCATCACCACCTACAACCCACCCGCTACCACCCGCCATCCGCCATCCACCACCACCCACCACGCGCCACCCCCACCCACCACCCGCCACCACCCACTAGCTACCACCCACAACCCGCCACCGTCACCCACCCACCACCCACCCGCCACCACCACCCGCCACCACCACCGCCACCACTCGCCACCACCCGCCACCGTCACCCACACACCCACCATCACCACCCACCCGCCACCACCCGTCATCCGCCACCCACCTGCCACCATTACCCACCACCCGCCACCATCACCCACCCACCATCACCACCCACCCGCCACCACCCACCACCACTCGCCATCCGCCACCCACCTGCCACCACCACCACCACCACCCACTCGCTACCACCCGCCACCGTCACCCACCCACCCACCCACTACCACCCACCACCACCACTGGCTACCCACCACCCACCGTCACCACTTTCCACCACCGTCTTCCGTCGCCACTTGCTACCACTTGCCATTTCTCACTCTTTTTTATATTTTTAAAATTTTTTAAACATTTTGTCAATTACCAAACGCGTTTGTAGTTTATGTTTTTCTAAAAATAAACAAAAATCAGTTTATAAAATTTTTGTAAATATAAACTGAAAACGTAAACGTTACCAAACACACCCATTACATCTCACATAAAACAGTAAAAAAGCTTAAAAAGTTAAAAAGACAGCTTTTAACCATCTTTCTAAAACACCTATATATCTCGTTAGAAGAGTTTCTTTGTATTTGATTATATCTTGTATTTAATATTTATCAATACAATTTTAATTTATTAAGTTTCATTTATAATATTTATATAAATCAAATAAAAATGTACACAAACAAACATAATGTAATTTAAAGATGGCAACGGCGAAAGGAGGATGGCAACAGCGAGAGGAAAAACAACAGCGAGATGGTGGTGCAGAAGGAGGATGGCAACCGGTGGTGTATAAAAGAAGGAATCTAAGAATGAAGGAAGGCAATCGAGGAAGTGGGGTCAGGCTATTCACCATCTTTGTGGACAACTTACCCTGGTCCATGGATCTAAAGGGGTTGTTCTCACTCTTCTTGAAGTTTGGGGTGGTCAAAGATGTGTACATTCCAAACAAAACGAGGAAGCTAACCAAATCTAGGTTCGGGTTTGTTAGGTATGATTGCTCAGTTGCTATGAATGTAGCGGTGCAAAAAGCCGATGGTCTGTGGTGTGATGATAAAGCACTACAGGTTAAGAAAGCAGAGTTTGAGAAATCACAGAGGAAGTTTACGGATAGCAGTTATTCGATAAAGGTCGATGAGGTTGGAGTCAGAGTACAGGAGGGCAGGGGAAGAAATGAAGAAGTAACAACTAAAGGGAGGCTTGGACCTCAATCTTTTGCAGAAGTGGTGCGTCAGGAGAGCAGGTCAGGAAATGAAGGACCAGTTATAGTAGGTGTTGAAGCAGGAAATGGATGGTTGTACGAAAGTATTATTGTCAGACTTAAAAGTTACTTTGTTTTTTCGAAATTTCAGAGGAGTATTCATGAGAAGGGCTCTAACGAAATTATGGTAAGGGAAGGGGGTGGTAAGATGGCTGTAGTGACATTTAGATCGAAGGAGGAAAAGTTGTCCCAAATGTCAAGTCTGAACAAGTGTCTCAATGAATGGTGCGAATCAGTGTCAAATTGGGAGCATGGAATTCATCTTGATCAAGAAAGGACAGTGTGGCTAAGTTGCTATGGTGTGCCTCTGAACCTATAGAATACAGATACATTCACCAAGATTGGTCGATTGTAGGGAGAAGTAATAAGCATAGATGAGGAGACAACCAGATCACTGTCCTTCAGGTGTGGAAGAATCAGAATTACAACAAAGATGATTGCATCTATTAATTCTGTGGTTCATGTCAAGTGTAGAGATTTACTCTATCCAGTTAGAGTGTATGAAGAACAAGTTGTGGTTACCACAACCATTGGCGATGCATGTAACTGTGTCTCATACCAGATAAAGGTTGACCAATGGAGTAACAATGGAATAGTGCACCAGTGTAGCAGCTATGGTGGTTACTCAGGGAAAGATGAGGCTGAGGTGGCTGTTGTTGCACAGAAAGAGGTGGCTATTAAGGCTGAGGTGGCAAGCATCCAACCTGTTCAGCTGGCAGCCAACAGGACTGATAGGAGTATCTCTCCTTTACAAGATTGTTCTATTTCGATAATTGAGGAGACGGGTCAGGTGGGATTGGGAAGACAAAATGCAGTTCACACATGAAATGTCAATACATCGGAGATCTTGAAGAATCACCTACCCATTACTGAAAAAGGCGAATTGGTGGTAGATACTGAGGGTGCGCATGGTCTCATGGAGAGTTTAAGTGTAGATAGGCTTCAAAACCAAGGTATAAATTTGGCAGTTGTTTTAAGTGAAGTCCAGATAGATAGGGAGTCAGTCAGGCCAGATGGTAACGTTTTGGGCCAGGTGGGGTTTGGCCTCAATAATGATGATCCACAAATCCAAGGCTATAGAACAGTATCTCTAAGTAATATGGGCTGTGGGTCACAAGCTATTTAGCCCACATTTAAACTTCGAAAACAAAACGGAGAAAAGGGGGAGAGATTGCAGAACATTTCTGGTAGCATACGAAAAGGGGGCTCATCATCAAAAACCAGGTTGGCTGATCAATGAAGGAAGAATAAAGGAGGAAGACGTATTAGATAAGGTAGACCAGTGGTTATGGGTAGTTGGAGTAGAGGGGCGATGTTCAGAGCCACAGCTAGAACCTCTGCAATATCAACTTCGAGTGGTAAGGGTAAATGTAATGGGAAATCGGTCCAAAGGGAGGCAGAAGCAACAATACTGCTGGGCAAAGCCCTTGGAATTTGCTTTGAAGGGAAGGAAGAGGAAGTGACTAAAAGACTAGTATCCATGGAAATCGTTGATAAAGAACAAGTGGCACAGAGGACCGTTGAGGTTCACAAGGAGGCCGTGGTGCAGGATTGAAGGCACAAGCCTGGTGGCTATAGGGGTTATATGTAGTTTCCCAATGAAGCTGGTTTCATGGAATGTTAGGGGTTTGGGCAGATCAGAAAAAAGGAGGCAGATCAAATTATTACTCAAGCAAAAAGGAGCTGATATGGTCTTTCTCCAAGAAACAAAACAAACAAGTATTTCCACAACGTTTGTGAAGTCACTCTGGCATGATGTAGATATGGATATTATGGATGTCAGCTCTGAGGGTGCAGCTGGTGGATTATTGTGCATTTGGAAAACTAATGTATTTAGCTTATCTCAGTGCTGTTGTTTGAGGAATTGCATCCTTCTCGTAGGTACTATTTTACCCAATTTCGAGTGTGTTTTTGTTAATATTTATGCACCTAATGATGTATCTCAGAGGAGTCGGTTCTGGGTCAGTCTGTCGCATTTGAGGGCTGATTTTGATTATCCGTGGTGTCTTGTGGGTGATTTCAATGAAATAAGACACTTTGGGGAAAGAAGAGGTTGTTCTCGAAGAGATAAAGGAATGAGGAACTTTAATCAGTTTATTGAAAATTTGGAACTCACGGATCCTCCTATGTTGGGGAGACAATTTACTTGGTGAAATTCCAATGATGGTGGAAGGTGGAGTAGGATTGATAGGGTACTGAAGTCCCCTGAGTGGGTGGAGAGGTTTAATTTCAAATTGTGGGGTTTGGAGCGATCATTATCAGACCATTGCCCTCTACTACTTATGGAGGATGGCAGGGACTGGGGTCCTAGGCCGTTTAGGTTCATAAATGCATGGTCCTTACATCCCCAATTCCGACAGTTTGTAAAGAAATCTTGGAATGATTCAGATATATCAAGTTGGGCTGAGTATGTGATAATGAAAAAACTCAAAAGTCTGCGGTTCGCCCTTAAAAAGTGGAAAAGTGAGGTCTTTGGAAATTTTACTATGGCTTTACAGGCTGCTGTAGAGGAACTACATGATATTGATTTAGTGGCAGAATCTAGAAATCTTGATGAGGAAGAGAGCAGGAGAAGAACGGAAGTCAGAAATGAGGTTTGGTCTCTTAGTAGGAGAGATGAGTAGTTATGGCTGCAAAAATCAAGAATGAATTGGCACATGAAGGGAGATAAAAATACAAGATTTTTCCATGTGGTTGCCATTAGTCACCATAATAAAAATATGTTGAACTCTTTTGATGTGAATGGGGTGATCCATGAAGAGCCTCAAAGGGTAAAGCTTGAGGTGTTTAACTATTTTCAGAGGAGATTTACTGAATGATGGAGATCTCGACCCAAATTGTTTGGTAATTTTAAGCAGCTTGGATCAAATCAAGATGTTACTGGATTGATAACACCCTTTTCAGAGGGGAAATCTAGAGGGCAGTGACAGAAAGTGATGGTAATAAAGCCCCGGGGCCTGACGATTTTAACATGTTGTGTTTCCAGCAATGTTGGAAAGTGTTTAAGGGGGATATCCTTAATTTTTTTTTTAGGGAGTTTTATGCTAATGGAAGGTTGGCTAAAGGAGTTAATAGCTCGTTCATCACATTAATTCCTAAGAAATAAAATTCGAGTGAATTGCAAATTATAGGCCTATTAGTCTCATTGGGTCTTTATATAAGATTTTATCTAAAGTACTTGCTAATAGACTCAAGAATGTTTTACCTAGAATTGTTGGTGAAGCTCAGTCGGCATTCATGGGTGGTAGAAATATTTTGGATGGGTGTTGATCTCTAATAAGATTATTGATTGGTGGAGGAAAAGAAAAAGGAAGGGGTTGATTATTAAATTGGATTTTGAAAAGGCTTATGATACGGTAAACTGGGAGTGCCTTTTGGATTTAATGTCGAAGTTTGGTTTCCAAGATAAGTGGGTCAGCTGGATGAAGGAGTGCTTATCTTCAGCCAGGGTTTCAGTTCTTGTTAATAGGTCTCCTACTGCGGAGTTTGCATGGAAAAGGGCCTTAGATAAGGGGATCCATTATCGCCTTTTCTCTTCATCATTGTGGCTGAAGGTTTGAATCTGCTTTTCCAAAGAGCTAAGTCATTGGGGTTCATACAAGGTGCGGTAATTGGTCATAGGGAAGTTAATGTCAGTCACCTACAATTTGCAGATGACATAATAGTATTCTTTGAAGCAGATACAATAGAAGTGCAAAATATTAAAAGAATACTAAGGTGTTTTGAGGTGATATCTGGGTTGAAGATTAACTTCCATAAAAGTCATGTTTGCAGGATTAGGGTCCCAGAAGATGAAGGGGAATTATATGCAAAACAATTGAATTGCATGTGCCATAAACTTCCTTTTATGTATCTTGGGTTACCTCTTGGTGCCAGTCCAAGGAGGAAAGTACCTGGAAACCTGTGATCAACAAATTTAAGGCAAAACTAGCCTCTTCGAAAGGAAGCTTTTATCTTTTGGAGGTAGACTAACACTGGTGAAGGTAGTGCTGTCATCTTTACCTATCTATTACCTATCAGTATTTAAAATGCCTGTGAGTGTAGCAAGAACTCTAGACAAGATCCAGGCTAGATTTTTGTAAGGAGGATCAAAGGTTAATAAGAAGTTGCATTTGGTAAATTGAGAGGGGGTTACAAAGAGCAAAGGTAATGGAGGTTTGGGAATTAGGAAGATGAGGATGGTTAATGATTGCCTATTAGCTAAATGGTGGTGGAGGTATGGGTGTGAAGACCGGGCGTTGTAGAAATCAGTTTTAATTAGCAAATATGGCAGCACAGGTGGGCGATGGTTACCTTTTACTACGGCAGGAGAGCAGAGATCGAAACTTTGAGGGATATTCTTAATACGGCTGATAGTAACCCCTAGTTGTTTAGTTTTTATGTGGGCAACTGTGTTGTTGAAGTGGGAAATGGCAATAGAATCCGATTCTAGGAGGACCATTGGATTGGTGAAAATGTTTTAAGGAGGAGTTTCCCAAAATTTTTGAGTTGTCAACAGAGAAAGAGGTCTCTCTGAAGCATATGGTTGAAAGGAAAAAGATTACGTCAAGATGGGATCTGAGGTTTAGGAGAAGACTGCAGACCTGGGAGGAATTAGAAGTAGATAGACTCATGGAGCTCTTGAATAGCAGCCCCCTGATTTTGGTAGACAAAGCAGATACTTTTGTTTGGAAGGCTTCACAAGTTGGTATTTTTAATGTTGCTGTAGCATACAACAGGATTATATCTAGGCAGGAGTTTGAGGTTTCTAGGTTTATTTGGAAGAATATCTCTCCTCCTAAAGTAAAATTTTTTGTTGACTTGTTGGAAAGGAAGAATTAAATCCAGAGCTTATCTACAAAGGTTGGGGATTTTGAATCACAACCGCTAGATCTGAGTGTGTTTTTTGTATTGGGGAAGTAGAAATTTAAACCATGTCATGTTATTGTGCCCTGTTATTTGGCATATATGGTCCAATTTACTAGAGTGGTGGGGTATGCAGTGGGTATCTCCTCAAAATGTTGAGGCTTTACTAGTTTGGTGGTGTGGGGTTTAAATGGGGGAAGGTTGAAGATAATCTTCAGAAGGCTATCCCATTAGCCACTTTCTGGTCGATTTGGAAAATGCGGAACGAGTGTGTTTTTAATGGAAAACAGCCTATGTTGGACGAGTTGATTGAACTGATAAAGACGAGAGTTGTATTATGGTTTAAAGCTGTGTCTAGAGGTTGTTTTTATTCAGGTGCATGAGTTGATGACCAATTTGCAGCAAGTTAGGAAGTGTCTCCACTGAGGATGGCTGGGTTGCAGAGTCTTAGTTTGATATCAGAGGTTCTGAGCTGAGTTGCAATAGGGTCCAAAGCATCAGTCTTAGTTTGAAGGTTGCATCAGTGTGGTTTCTGGTTCCGTCAGTGTGGTTTCTGTCAGTGTGGTCTCTAGTTTGGTCCTGCTACTGGTATCAGTTATCTTGGGTCTATGGCTACTGCTGATATCTGATAGTAATGGATGCAAACCTATGGCCAATCAAAGGTCCTACTGAGGAATTAACATTGTTTCAGATTTTTGGAGCTGAGCATGAAGACATCCCTAACCCTGGATTGAACTTCCTATCAATGCCTAAAGACCTCAACATGCAAAATTCACGGCTACGTTATTCTGTTAAATAGGTTCTGTGGAGTAAGTTGATGTTGCTGCCAAGTTTGCTGCTGTTTTGCTTGTAAGTTGCTGGTGTATTGCTTGTAAGTTGCTGGTGTATTGCTTATGTTGCTACCAAGTTGCTGGTGGAGTTTGCAGTAAAGAAATGTGTCTAAGGTCTGAACTGCTCTGCTGAAAGGTTTGATTCTGGTGTATAATGTCTTATTGTGTATGTTGTTGGTGTATGATGTCTTATGGTGTATGTTGTTGATCTGTATACTACTACTGCTGGTTCTGTAGGATGCTGGTCTTCTCTGTGCAGATTTTAAGAGTGGAGAGGAGGTTCACTGTTGTTTTTTTCCTTTCCATCTTTTTGGTTTACTTGATTGGTTCCTCACCAAGCATGGGTTAAGTGCTAGCAAATGATTGTGCTACCTTATGGGTGTCAACCTAGTTGGGATTGGTAAGGTTAGTTATGATGCTATTTGCACTTCCCTTCTTTATTGATGTAAGTTTTCGTATGTATCTTGCTTTCTTCATCAATAAAATTTCTTTTTGCTGATCAAAAAAAAAAAAACAAACATAATGTAATTTACATCTCTTACAGGTTTATGTGGTTATGGTGCTTGTACAGAGTGTATTAGTGGCTATATGGGATTGACTTCTTAATTGTCTTGCCCAAGGGCGAAGGGATGTGGGGCCAAAGGGGTCACGTGCCCCCCTGACTTTTCAATTATTATTATTATTATTATTATTTAAAGCTTACACGCGGTGCCTTATATACATAACACACAGCAGCCAACCCATTTGGCAACACACTTTGACCTATTGACACACGCACACATGCACCCAATTTCTAAACACACTAACACACACCCAAACACACCTTCAATCCAATTAATTTTATTTATTTTATTTTATTTTTTATTTTTATTTTTTTTGATTCTTGGGAAAATGTTAGTAAGGGTTTTTTTTTTTTTTAATCTCTCTTTGTTACTTTGTAATTTATTAATTCGCGATTCACCAAATTAGAATCACACAATACAAATTTGGGATCACACTACAACTTTGATATCTTCTCTTTATTGTTTACAGTTAACTTTATTTATGATTTTTTATTTTTAAATAAAAATTCAGTCCCGTTACAGAGCCCGAATTTCCTTGGCTCAAATTGGCTCAAAACCCAAAACGACGTCGTTTTGGGTTTTGAATTTTTTTTTTTTTTTTTTTCTTTTTTCTTTCTCGCTGGAAGAAGAAGAACAACAACAACAAGAGAAGAAGAAGAAGAAGAGGAAGCAAAACCAGAACCAGAAGAAGAAGAAAAGAGAAGGTTCATAATAAAAAAATAAAAAAAAAATTCATCAACACAGCCAACAGAAAAAAAAACAAAATTTTTTCAACATCTTCATCAACACAGAAGGTTCATCAATTCATCATCAACATTTTCATCAACACAGAGAATCAATTCATCATCAACATTTTCATCAACACAGAGAAGGTTCATCAATTCATCATCAACAAAAAAAAAATTTCCCCCTTCATTTTCAACTCCAGATCCAGGAAAAAAAAAAAAAAATCATCAAGGTCTTCATCAACACAGCCACATCTTCATCATCAACATCTTCATCAACACAACACATCTTCATTATCAACATCTCTAGATCCAGAAAAAAAAAAAAATAGATGAGAAAGAAATCATAAACATCTTCACCGGCGATCACCATCGAAGCCATCACCGTCTTCACCGGCGATCAACATCAAAGCCATCACCGTCTTTTCCCCTTCTTCTCTCTTCCTCTTCTCTTCTCTCCTCTCCTCTCCTCTCTCTCGCTCTCGCCTCTCTTCCTCTGTATTCAAAATCAACGCAGAAAGAAAAAGAAAGAAAAAGAAAGAAAAGAAAAGAAAGAAAAAAAAAAAAAAAAAACGAAACCCTAAAACGACGTCGTTTTAGGGTTTCGAGCCAATTCGAGCAAGGGAGTTTCGGGCCCTCAAACATTTTTGATAAAAATTATAAGTATCAATTTATAGTTATTTGTTAAGTTTTGATTTGTAAAAAATTTTGATTTGTTATTATTTATGTTAAAATAAGAGATTTTGATATGTTAAAATTATGAATCTTAATTGGTGGTGATTTATATTAAAAGTAGAGATTTTGGTTTGTTGTTGTTTGTGCTAAAATTAGGGATTTGATTTGTGCTACAATTAAAAATACTCCCTTCATCCCAAAATATTAGTCTCTTATTTCATTTTCTATTGTCCTAAAATATTAGTCCCTTTTCAAAAATCAAGTACAAAAATAATATAAATTTTCTATTTTGCCTTTCTTTTAAATTCATTAACATAAAAAGTACAATTATGACATTGACATTCCCCAAAAAAATGTACTATCAAAGGGTAATTTTGGAAAATCGATTTTTTTAAAGTGTAATAATTGTACTACCAAAAAAATTGAATTCCCCAACAGGGACCATTATTTTGAGACGGATGGAGTATTAATTTCTAGTATTTGTTATTTAAATTAGGACTTTCATTTGTTATAATATTGGTATATTAGAAATTTTATTTGTTGTGATTTGTGTTAAATTTAAATTTTTTAATTTGTATTAAAATTGGAGATTTTCATTTGTGGGGGTTTATGATTTTGATTATGAATTTTTATTTTAATTTTAATTTTTTAAAACAGTCATGGAGAAATATTTTAAAAGAAAATCAAAATTAGAATCATCTCTTCCTCAAGAAGAAGATTATAATTATTCTTCCACAAGACAAAGTCGCATAAAAATTTTGAGATTATAATTAACAAAAATGTTCCAGACCCCCTCCAAATAGTGACCCCCACGACCCCCTTGGCCTGTAATTGGCCAGATTATTATTTTTTTTTTTTTTTCTCTCTCTCTTCCTCCAATCACCAACCTCCATGTGTGTATGGGGGTGGTGGGGGTTGGTGATTGAGGGGATCTCTATCAAAGTTGAATAATAAGTGCCCCTCCTACATTAAATTCCTGACTCCGCCACTGGTCTTGCCAAACAGCTTTCTTTCTTTTTGCAATGAGAAATATTTTATATTAAGATTTTTTATCACTATTGTATCACCGTTCACATGGATACTCATAATTGATTTTTTGTTTGGACATAATTAGTAATGAACTAATAAAAATAAATAATATCTTACCCATTATCACAATGATATAAATTGTGGGAAAAAAAAAAACTGATATATAACCATCCTTTTTTGGAAGAACTATGCTGCTTTGCTGTGTTTCTTTCTCCTTTCATATTTAATGTTTTATTACTAAAAATAAAATCTTACTAATTTTATTTTACTGATTAAAAAAAATCTCATTGAAATCATTATGGCATCCAATCTAATTCAGAAATAAACCATTGTTTTTAAATGTACTTGGATACTAGTAGATGCATTGTGTGTCTTGCTTTTTTTTTCTTCCAAGTTTTGAGTATTTCATTTTAAACCTTATGATTGCTCTATATTTGTTCTGCTTGAATTAATATAACTAAACATACTGGATTAAAAAATTCCTGTTCAATTTTAAATCTAAGAAAAATAGAGGATATTTTAGATATTCTAACCCAAAATTTATTTTTCAAAGTCGGACAAGGCAGAAAATTACAAAATGAGAGATTTTTATAATACGAGTCTCGATTCGAATCTTGAAGACCATGGTGAATGACTTTTGGGAAAGCTTTTATATTCAACTCCTATGTTGCTGCTGGACTTTGCGTGGGGATATGTTTGCTGATCTGGAAATGTTTATCCTCTGTTTGATGTCTGGTCTGGGGCTGGGGTGTGGTGGATGTTGATCTTCGGGTATGTTGCTGGCTTGGTAGTTGTTGATCCATGTTGGGGGTAGATGTTGCTTTGCTTGCTGTGGTAGTCCTGTTTGCTTCAGCTTGAGGAGTTGTAGTAGTAGTTAGCACTTATTTGCATCCAATCCTGTAATATAACAGAGGATTGGTAGTAGTGTTGGTGCTGTTTGTTCTTTTGTTTTTGTTTTGCTCTGCATGTTGGCTTCTCACCTTCTTAGAGCTTCGAGTGTGTGCTAGCAGATGATTTGGTGTGCATCTAGGTGCCAACCTAGTTGGGATCTAAATGATTCACTGTGATGCTTTCTGCACCCTCGTCTTTATTGATATAAGTTATCATACTTGTTATGTTTTCCCATCAATAAAGTTTTTTTGCTGATAAAAAAAAAAAAAAAAAACTCCTATTTTTTTTTAACCATTAATATGTATGAGTTAAATGTACTGTCACAATGCACTAAATATGTTTTTATTGTATATGTTCCTTTCCACGAATTTTAAAATCCACCCCAACGTTATTATATATACCCAATATGTGTTCTAGTTAATGAATGTGAAACAAAAGAACATGATTGCCCAGGTACTATAAGAAAACTTGTAGTGTTTATTCAAAGACCAGCTTGAAGATCATTTTGAGCTCGATCTTTGCCGTGGAAATCGTTTGAAAAGGTCAATTTTTACTCTTTCATGCTTTCCAATTAATTGTAAGCGAGCCAAATCGAGCCGAAAATTAGATTGTTTAAATTTGGCTTTAAAACTTAATGATTTTTAAATGTGTTCAAGTTGGGTTTGTTAACATAGCGAACTGATTTTTCAAAGTCGGACAAGGCAGAAAATTACAAAATGAGAGATTTTTATGATACAAGTCTCAATTCGAATCTTGAAGACCATGGTGAAAGACTTTTGGGAAAGCTTTTATATTCAATTCCTATTTTTTTTTAACCATTAATATGTATGAGTTAAATATACACATAATAAAGAGCCAATTATACTTTTGTCCCTAAGTTATATGTTTTTTATCTTTAATATTTCAAATCATTTATTGACTGGATTTTGAAAGGGCATTTTCTTGTCCCACCTAAGAAGGCATCATAAATGTGTGTTAAAGTAGTCCCCAATCAGTATTCATTTTCAGAATAATAGGTATTTTATTTTTAAACAAACAACTGTACACCCAAAAAACAAAAACAAAAAAACTAAATAAATTGACACAATTGAAATGTTAGAACCCCATCTAAATAATAACAGGAAAAAGAAATGTTATGACCGAATTAATACGAAACGCATATTTTAGAGGTACCAAAAGTATAATTAACCTTTCCTTTGTTTTTGCTGATGTGCAATTTTTTTCCAAAAATAGCTCTATTTCTAGCATAAAATACTTTCTCATAGCACTAACGACTTAAACCATAGGAACCACTTTACTGCACAATCAACTAACAATTTATGAGATTAATATAAAATTGGTTATGGATTAATCAAATACATAATTCTCTCTTGTTTATGTTTGTTTTGTAATATAAAAGTATATATATATATAATATCAATTGTATATATTTTGCATTATTAGTGTTATGATTAAAAAAAATGTCAATTTTATTAGATAGAATGGTCATTTGTATCTAATCCAAATAATAAAATTTATATTCAAACAATGAAGCGTAAGTCCCATAAATTAATAATCTCAATCCTAAACTATAATCAATCTAAATACTAAAATAACACAAAACACATATTTTAAAAGAGAAATATTATATGATTTTTATCACATTTTTGTATTAGCATCTGTCTATATAAATACTAATGATTGATTATCTTGTTTGAAGATAAAGATTAAAAAATTAATAAAGACAGACAAATGATATTTTGCCAATACCTAAAAGATGAAAACTAATAATAATACATAGCAGTCTTGAAAAGGAAAAGTTGCAAATCAGTAGAAACTTCACTAAATACTTATAAATTTATAAAAAAAAAATATATATATATAACCTTAATTACTAAAGTTAATAAAATTTATCAATAATGTAAAATTATTTTTGAGAATATATATTGATTTGCAATTTTTCATTTTAAAAATAAAGTACAATTACTCAATGACTTGTTTCGGCAATTCTTTGTCCAGAAGAATAAAATAACAATAATAATACTAATAATGTCACTTTCGTATGGGGTATGGGTTGCATATTTAGTCCCCAAAAAACAAGAAATTTAAAAACTAAAGAGAAATATTATATCTAAATCAAAATTATTTTATTTTTTTCTCACAATCATCCCATCTAAATCAAAAAAGGTCATAATTTTATGACAAGTACTTTTTTAATCAGATTAAAAGAGTCAAAAAAAATCAAACTAAAAAAATTTATTCCAAACAAAACTTTAAAATTGCTTATTATACATCTCGTGTGCCATCCTTACATTGATTTATACAACATCATGCAGACCTGAGGTAATAAATATAGTCATTATAATATTATTAACAAAAAAAAAAAAAAAAACACGTTTACAAGACGATAATTTTCATTTTCATCGATATATGACTGTATTATTAGGCAAACCGTATAGAAGGAGATTAAGAACCCCTATCAATAAGAAGTGATTCCGGTGTTGGAAGGACTGGTGGCTCTAAAATAGAGGTCATGTCGGTTTGTCACAATGCACTAAATATGTTTTTATTGTATATGTTCCTTTCCACGAATTTTAAAATTCACCCCAACGTTATACCCAATATGTGTTCTAGTTAATGAATGTGAAACAAAAGAACATGATTGCCCAGGTACTATAAGAAAACTGTGTGTTTGATTGGACGGACTGGATAAGGAGGGATTAGAATCCATCGGACTTGAGTCCTGGGACTGTGAATCCTCCGGATTATTTGGTTGGATTGGATATGTATCCTGTGTTTGTTTTTTCATGGGATTAGATATCTGGAAAGGACTATTTTTAGTGAATCCAACGTTTGGTTGGACGGACTGGATAAGATAAATGAACAAAAGACTATTTTACCCTTTTTCAATTGTTTACTAAGTAATAACAATATTAAACATATCTTTAATATTTTAATTATTTTTAGCTAGATTAAATAAAAATTTATTTTATTTTATTTTTTACACAATTAAATAAATTTATTTTTTAAAAATTAAATAAATAAATAAAATATCAATAAAAATTTATATTATTTTTTTAATTAAAATTTTAAATAAATTTGTTTTTAAAAATAATAATAATTAAACAATGAAATTAAATAAAACATCTATTAACATTTAAATAATGAAATTAAATAAAATATAAACAAAATTTTAAAATAAAACATCAATAAAATATCTATAAAAAATTATTTTAAAAAAATAAATAAAACATCAATAAAAGTTAAATAAAATTATTTTATTTTTAAATTGAGACATTTAAATTTTATTGAATTTTACTAAATATAATACATAATTAAATAGTAGAGGGTCAAAATGGTCATTTCACTACCTAATCCCAACAGTAAATAATCCCCCCAAAATTGTCCCACACCCCCCCCTAGGATAGTATAATCCCCCATATGGGGGATAAGGAGTCCGGCCGGACTCCATGTCCGCCGGACTAAAAAAAAAACAAACATCGGATTGGATTTACTGTGCGGATTACAATCCGCACAGTAAATAATCCCCCCCCTTATCCCCCAATCAAACACACCCGTAGTGTTTATTCAAAGTCCCCAAAAAACATAAAATTTAAAAACTAAAAAAAAATATTATATCTAAATCATAATTATTTTATTTTTTTCTCACAATCATCCCACCTAAATCAAAAAAGGTCAAAATTTTATAACAAGTACTTTTTTAATCAGATTAAAAGAGTCAAAAAAATCAAACTAAAAAAATTTATTCCAAACAAAACTTTAAAATTGCTTATTATACATCTCGTGTGCCATCCTTACATTGATTTATACAACATTATGCAGACCTGAGGTAATAAATATAGTCATTATAATATTATTAACAAACAAAAAAAAAAAAAAAACACGTTTACAAGACGATAATTTTCATGTTCATCGATATATGACTGTATTATTAGGCAAACCGTATAGAAGGAGATTAAGAACCCCTATCAATAAGAAGTGATTCCGGTGTTGGAAGGACTGGTGGCTCTAAAATAGAGGTCATGTTGGTTTGTCTCTGCGAGAGGACTAGATCTGCTTGAGCTGGAAGGTTGAATGGCCCGGGGACGCTCTCCTCGCTTATCGGAAGTGAAGGGGTGGTGCCGGTTCGAACTTCGTCTGCAACAGCTGGAAGATTTGGTGGTGTTGAATCTCTTCTCTCTCTCTCATTCTTAGAACTACCAGTGCTGCTACTAGGGTTTCCTAAAACACCATGAATTGGTTGGGAATCATTTGAAGGATTTGATGCCATTTGATTCCGGTTTTGTGTTGTTTAGGCAATCTAAACTTGTAGACCCTATATATAAACAACGCTGCTGCAGACCTCTAATTAGAGGTGCAGCCGTACAGCTCTGGTGAGCTGTCAAGCAATAAAAAAAAAAAAAAAAAAAAAACAGTAAAGTAAAAGACAAAAGAAGAGAAAGAAAAAGACAAATTAAAGTTCCATTAGTGGTCTTTTTTTAGAGGTCTGAATCATTTTTTATATATAAATAGTTAAACCAAAGAAAAGGACTTGTTTGTACGTACATATAATCTTACATTGTAAGAAACGTAACCTACTCTTAGCAGCAATACATTAGGATATAATAATTGACCAACGACAAAGTATCTTTTTTTGGGTAAGTTATAAAATAAAAACAAAAAACTAACACAAGAATACAAGGGGCATGCCCCAGGCCCTACCCAGAACTATACAAAGGAAAAAAAGAAAAAAAACAGACAGCAACCATGCATATCCAAACAAGAAAAGGAAGCAGACCTATAAGCAAAAACCAAAAACAAATGTCCAACATGAACCGGACAACAAACAACAGCCCAACAACTAAACAGGCAAAGAGACTAATAACCAGCGAGAAAATGTTCATGGACCCCATTGAAAATGTGGGCCATAAACATTCATCACAGTAAAACTGGTAAAGCAAGACATAATCTTTGCACACCCCGCAAAGGTAGGTATAAAAACAAGAATAATTACACAATTTTATAAACAAAATACACATAAATAAAAAAATTCTTCACTCCATCGGCGCTACAAGCAGCCCTCCACACTTGCATCAAAATCTCAAAGAACTTCGGATGTTCCAGCAGGATATTCCAACATGTAGTGCAAGCAATAGCAAATCCTGTCCAGAAATAAAAGAAAGATGAGCATAGCCTGAACATTGCGTGGCTAACCATAGTAACATCCAACACATTGCTACAACACAAATTATTTGAGCTCACAACACTCAACCCACTTTTTAGAACCTCACAACACTCGAAAACACTAAACTGTTGTTGCTCCAGGTACCTGCATATAAAAGAGATAACAATATACAACCAATGACAAAGTATCGTTTGGTAATATTTAATTTTAATAAAAAAATCATGATAAGTTATTACATTACTCTTTTTATTTTTTTACATATTTTTTTATAAACAATCAAAAATTATTAAAATAATCTATTTTCAAACAAGTTGGTCCAAAGACTCAAAATCGTGCTGTCATAAAAAATAATAAAAAATAAAAAATAAACCTAGAACAAGGCACATATTGTATGGTAAATTAATAGTAATAACAAAAAAAAATTCCAATCGATTGCCTACTATAGTTTTGGAACTCCAATAATTTTGGAATAATAATAATAATAAAGTTCGACCGATTGCCTACTATAATTTTAAAAATTACATCTTGTTTTTTAAAGTTTTCAATCATATAACAAATAATTCTTTTTATTATTAATAAATTATCAAACTCAAGTAACAATTTTTAATGTTATCAGAAATACATTTTAATTAATAATTTAAATAATTTTATTATTTTATAAGAGAGTAGTTAAGAATTTTATTTTTCTTGTTAATTCTATTAAATAAAAAATGCTGACAATGAGGTATTTATGATTTCCAAAATAATAGGAAAAATTCATATTTTAAACAAATCTCCTAATATTATTATCTATATCTATATCTATACTATATATTAAGCAAAATGGGGTTTTTAACCCCAAGCCTTGTGGAAGCTCCAATCTCCCAATCTAAATTTCCTGATTTTTTTGATTTAAAAAAAAAAAAATCTTATCATTTATTAACTTCTCCCAACTCTCAAGTCTTACTCTCATAATAACACTTTAATGCATTAAGAACAAGTATAAAATAAATTCTTTGAAATCTAACACATATGAATTTCTTGAAAAGTCCCAACACATATGATTATTATCCCTCATAATAACACTTTAATGCATTAAGAACAAGCATAAAAAAAATTTCTTGAAAAGTCCAACACATATGATTATTATCAAAATATTAAACTTTAATATAATATAATAAAAAAAAAGACATTTAATTCCTTGAAAAGTCCAACACATACGATTATTATCAAAATATTAAACTTTAATATAATATAAAAAAAGAAAAAAAAAAGAAGACATTTAAAAAAAAACATTTAAAAATCACAATTCACATATATAGGTAATTGTAAATACAATCTGTGCATAGCACGGGTGATATGCTAGTTATATATTAAGCAAAAGGGAATTTTTAACCCCCAAGGCCTGTAGGAGTTTCAATATCCTATTCTGAATTTTCTAAATTTTTTATTTTTTATTTAAAAAAAAAACTCAGTATTTATTGATTTGGTCAAAATCCTCTTATCAGCATTTATTAACTTTTTTCTTTCCACATGTCTTCATTTATTGATTTGGTCAAAATTCTCTTATTAACATTTAAAATCTCCTCATACAAATAATTATAGATGCAATCCATGTATAGTTACTGCATTACCCTCTTCAACTTCTCACATATACTATGGTTAGTGATAAGATTGTTAAATTATTTTTATAAAAAATCTTTAAAAACATAATTTAAAAATCTAAAACAAATATAAATATCAATAATTATCACGTGCATAGCACGGGTGATAGGCTAGTATTATATAAGGAAAATGAGATTTTTAACCCACAAGCCTTGTGAAAGTTCCAATATCCCAATTTTAATTTTCTATTTTTTTAAAAAAACCTTTGCATTTATTGACTTCTCCCAACCTACAAACCTTTTTGACTTCTCTCATAATTATTGCAGCACTCTTTT
The DNA here is from genome assembly GCA_036172215.1 of Camellia granthamiana. NCBI lineage: Eukaryota > Viridiplantae > Streptophyta > Magnoliopsida > Ericales > Theaceae > Camellia > Camellia granthamiana. The sequence continues at coordinate 85,874,610 of CM069909.1, read as the reverse complement.
TAACTTTTCCCATATACTATGGTTAGTGATAAGATTATTAAATTATTTTTATAAAAAATCTAAAAATTAATTTTTATATTAAAAAAATATCTAAAACAAATATAAGTTCATATATTTATCTATATATTCTATAAGGAAAATTGGGTTTTTAATGATAAACCTCCTAAGAGCTCTAAACTCTCATTCTAAAATTATTGATTTTTCAATTTATAAAATGGATTATAAAAATGGAGATTTTTTTTTAGGGTCCTTGGTATTAAAATTTTATAGCATGAAGGACATTCAATATTTTCATAATGTCTAAGGTTCATCAATATTGATCTAAAGAAATTTCAATCTAGGGAAATTCTTCCTAGAGAAATTCAATATAAAGAAATTCTAGACTTTCCAAAGAATTTAATTTCTCTGGATTCAAATCAAAGAAAATTCAAATTTCTTTAAGTTCAAATCAGAGAAAATTGAATAACACAAAGAAAATTAAACAGGGAAGAGAAAATTGAATAACACAGAGAAAATTAAACAGGATAGAGAAAATTACCCAGAGAAAATTGAAATTTCTCTGAGTTCAAGCTAGAGAAATTCAAAGAAAATTGGCTGTGTTTGGTTGTGTTCTGAAATCATGATTCAGTACTTTCATTCAAGTATGATGTTCTGCAGAGAGCTCTGTCTCAGCCGCGCTTTTCAGAATTTTTTTTGAAAATTTTGCCTGGCCGGTCATCCGGCCGGTTGACCGGAATAGTGATTTTTTTTTTTTTTGATATGTTAATTTTTATATAATCGAAAAAAATATTTTCTGAAATTTTTAAAATTTTTTATGTGCTTTAAAATAATTTTGAGTTGTATGTTTAGTTATGAGTTGTAAATTTTTATATCAAATATCAAATGTCACATCAACAATTCCCCACTCAAATCAAAATTCATTTCAAAACTATTTTCAAAATTCTTTACCAAATAAATTTTCTATACTCAAATCATAATTACAAAACTCTACCAAACGCAATCGAAATTTCTCTGGCTTTGTTCACAAATTTCTCTGACTTTATTTACAAATTTCTCTGACTTTGTTCAGAGAAAATTGAAATTTCTCTAACTTTGTTCACAAAGAATTTTTCTGGGTTTCTTCACAAATTTTTCTGTGAAAAATTGTGAAGAAAGCAACTAAAAAAATCTAAAAAATCAACTTTCCCACAAAAAAAACTACATTGTTTAGAAACAATGAAAGCAACAGTTTATAGATTCTATAATATACATATATGATATATGTATATATATAAAAACTAAAAAAAGTACAAATAAAATTTGACAAAATGCAGTGGAATACATCGCATGAATTCCAAGATAAATGTTAGGGCGATAAGGTCCGCAATACAAGCTCTCCTTGTGAAATTTCTCCGGGTTTCTTCATAACTACTGCAGTCTCACTGGGCTTTACATTTCCAGTACTTATTGCGTTGAAGTTAAGTAAACAAGGGCATGGTTTGACCCTTGCCGAGAAGTTTTTGTCTTGGTTCATGTTGGTATTGGCAATAACAATTAGCGTTGTTAGGGTGGGTTGCAATATCTATAGTATTGAAAGCAAATCTGAATAACCCTCTCCTTTCCAATTGAGTGTTTTCTTCTGTTAGGTGTCAATTGGCTGAAAAGCTACAGAATAATAGTGGAAGGCTTTTCAATTATTGTTTTCGGGCTGCCTGAATGGTTTGATGAAGTGAAGATAATCGAGCATCAAGTAGACAACTGAGGGATATTATTTTGGGAAGATAGTAAAAAGTAATTTTTTGACTTTTAATCAAGCTTTTGGCTTTTTTAGACAAATGATTTGGGAAGTTGATAAAAATTGGCTTTTGGCTTTTTTTGACTAATATTTGTTTATGATGTCAAATCATAATCAAATGACCAAATTACCCCTATTTAGTTTAAAATATTACAACTTCACCCATGTAACATATTTTGACTCATGAGGGGTAAAATTGTAATTTCACCCTTGGCTAAAAACCACCTTCCCAAATGAAAAAAAATTCAAAAAAGCCAACTTTTGGCTTTTGCTACAAACCAAAAAAAGTGGCTAAAAGCCAACTTCCAAAACAAGCCAAAATAATATTATGGATCTCTTCCATTATTAAAAATGAGATAAGGATCTTGGACTAATTTTATCTATAAAAATCTATTGGTTGATTTATTTATTTAATTATTTTAGAAATAATAATTATTCATTAATTCATGGATTTCAAATGGGAAGATAACAAAAATATTTCATAATTTCTCTCACTAATTTTCAAAAAACAATATTAAAACTTGCATTTTTTTTATATTTTTCATGAAAGTTGTGAGTATATATCTATATCATATATATTACATTATAACATAACAAAAAAAAATTAAAAATCAAATATACAAATAGATAAAATTAATAAATTTGATTTTTATTTATTCAGTTAAAATATTTCTTTTGCCTCTCAATATGCCAATTTAAATTTTAAAAATATATAAAGTCTATCTAAATAAATCTGATTTGAAAATATCTCCTATCATACTTTAAATCAATAAAACTCACATATCTATCACATATTTAACTCGCATCATAACTTACCAAAATAATAGTAATTAAAAACAAATAGAAACCACAAATAAATTAAATTTTAAAAAAATAGAAACCCACAACTCCATCTAAAATAAATTAAAAAAAAGAAAAGAAATAGAAACCACACAAAAATAAAGGAGGTAATAATTTATGTTTGGTTTTGGCTTTTTGGCTAAAAAAACACAAAAGACAAAATTGACTACATAAGTCAACAAGACAAAATATCACATCCAAATCATAATCATTATATTTTTTTCTCTCACAAAAGTCAAAAAAGTCAAAAAAAAAAAATCAAACGAGGCTAAAAAAGTCAGGCTAAAATAGCCAAAAAAATCAAAAAGTCATGCTATTTTAGCTCTTCCCAAACGAAGGCATATGGATCTCAAAAAGATATAGCAATATCTAAATTTGAATTATGATTTAGTAATATAATTATCTATTTTTTGATGTGCATCTATCAAAATTTTAAATCACTTAATGGGACAAATTAATTAATTTTATAAAATTATTAATTTTTCAATTTATAAAATAGATTTTAAAAAAACTATTAACTAATTTATTTATTTAATTATTCTAGAAATAATAGTTATCCCTTAATTTATGGATTTCAAATGGAAAGATAACAAAAATATTTCATAACCTCTCCATCCTAATCTCTTTGACCGATTTCCAAAAAAAAAATATATTAAAACTTGCCTTCCTCCTCTCTTTCCAAAAAATCAGATAATATGTTTTTATGAAAATTGTGGATATCTATCTATATCTTATATATTATATTATAACCATAACAAAAAAAAAAGTAAAAATCAAATATACAAACAGAAAAAATTAATAAATTTAAATTTTCTTTATTCAGTTCAAATCTTTCTTTTACATCTCAATATCTAATTTTAAATTTTAAAAATCTTTAAAGTGTATTTAAATAAATCTAATTTGAAAATATCTCCTACCATCATACTTTAAATCAATAAAACTCACATATCTATCACATATCTAACTCACATCATAACTTACCTAAATAATAATAATTAAAAACTAATAGAAACCACAGATAAATAAATTTAAAAAAAAAAGAAAAAAAGAAACCCACAACTCCATCCTAAAAAAAATAAAAAAAATAAAAAAAAAAGGAAATAGAAACCAAACAAAAATAAAAATTTAGGTATGGATCTCAAAAAAATATGACAATATCTAAATTTGAATTATGATTTAGTAATATAATTATATATTTTTTTGATATATATTTATCAAAATTTTAAATCACTTAATGGGACAAATTAATCAATTTTCAAGTTTTATTTAAAGAATAATCTGATTAGTCATCCCAACTTCTAGACTTCACGGGAACTGGCGGAGAAGCTAACAGATTGGATAAGGTGATGTTTAAATTGTTGGTGGTAATATTCTCTCACTCTATAAATTTATTTGTTTTTAAATTTATTTTTTTCACTATGTGATTCTTTTTTTCTGTTATTGGTTTGGTTTGGTTTTGGTTTCGATTTCGATTTTAGTGTGGTTTATGTTTTTGTTTACAGGTTTGCATAGTAGAGAAGAATTATTGGTGATTATGGTTATAATCGAAGTATCTATGTCTATTCTGTGCCAAGAATTTTAATCGGATTTTGTTTTCTTCAATAAAGACCATAAAATTGAAGAAAAAAAAAAAACATAGGTATCAAATTTTTTATTTTTTACGGTCATTTTATTTTATAGAAAATGTAAAAATTTATTGAGAATTCAAGATTTTACTATATCATTAGATTTTTGTATAATTAGGTAAATTTAAAACTTTTAAATATCATTGTGTTCTTTATTTTTATCCTCTTTCTATCACATTATACCATTTCTGCTATTTGTTAGTTTGTTAATAATAATTCAATTAATTGAAAATAAAAGCTTAATATATCTTTTCATATATATTATAATTAATTTGTTACAGGTATAATTGTATATAATAGTGTAATATATAGGGATAATATCTAAATATAATTTCTATTTTTTTTATGTGATTAAATAGTCCATCTTAAATAGTATATAAAAGAGTTAGATGGCTTCTTTTATCTCTAAAAAACTCAATCTATTTTTTTTTTTTAATTTTTTAGATTGAAACATCAATTGTTTATGTTTATGAAACAAAACTAATAAACACATATCCAAAAGCTACACAATTTTTTTTTTCTTTTTCATATGTAGGATATTTACAAATGGAAAATATTTGACACTTCAAAATTTTTTTCATAATCTGACTTATAATGATGTAGTCATAAGTGTCAATTTTTATACAAATATGATAAGAGAATTAATTCAATTATACATTTCAACCAACCATATACTCAAACTTTGACTATTCCAAGATGTTATTTCACTATAATTCCAATTAAGAGAATCTTCAACCCTTAATTTTTTATTTTTTTTGGTCAAATTATAATTTGATAAAAAATTAAAAAGATGAAACGTTGAAAATTATTATTTTTTCATCACAATTGGTGAAAAGAAAAAAAAAATTGGGATAAGAATGAAATTTTTTTTTAAAATTAATAAAAATTTAATGAAAAAGTTAAAGTAATTCATATTACATCAAAAATTTTATTCAAATTCAAAAACAAATTAGATTAAAAAAAAATTAAAAGAAAATGATGAAAGTTTAAAATATTTTGAAACCTTCTTCTTCTTAAAGATTAGAAATCTATATATGTATTACATTCATATTGTATTTTTAGTTATGAAATTGAAATCAAAATAAATGTAATTTAAATTATTGTATTAATAATAAAAACATCATATTAGTTATTGTTAAATATCACTTCACTTTATATTTAACAATAAAATTGTATATTTGTCTTAATTATAACTTTTAAATTTGTATATTTTCATAATAAGAAGAGATATGTCATAACTCATTTAATCTCATTTAATCAGGTTTAACTTTTTTTTAATATAAATTATCCAAATTCCACTAAATAGATTTATATATATATATATATATTTTAATTTTTTTAAACTAATAATTTAAAAAGTTATAAACATAAATGTTAACTTATAAATTTCATGTATACCATAAAACAAAACATTAGATTACTTCAAAATAATTATAATGATTTTTTTTTCAATCTATAAAGTCCCATGCATAATACGGGTTTGTTGGCTTTTTGGCTTTCAAAAGGTATTTTTTGTAAATGCGAGCGTGCCAGCAAGGATCAATCAGTCCTTACAGAAATTATAATTGCCAACCAATTATCAGCCGATTGTGTTTTAGTTCTTTCAGCCTCAATGAAGAGGACTTTTACTGGTGGCTTGACTTAGGAGAAATTAAAAGAAATAACAGTTAATATGAAGAACAAAGGAAGTATTTCATTAAAATGAAAACTTATAATGGTCCAAACTCAGCCTCGTAGAGGTTTGCAGCAACAATCTACTTGAATCTACTTGAAACTACTCCTATGAATGAAGTACAGTGCAGGTATTTAAAGTACAGGAAAGGTAAAGACTGGAAATGTAAAAACTGGAAAAGAAAATATGTAAAGTAAGACTGGTTTGTATGATCTGAGTCTGGGGCCCTTTTCTGGGGACCTCATTGCTATTTATACTCCTCAAGGGTGACCATCGAACTGCACTTCAAACCGTCGAACTGCTCCTCCATGATCGCTGATCATGCTGCCTTAGAAGTAGTTCCACTATGCCATTACTTGCAGTTGGGCTTCCTACCTGTATTTGGATTTGAATATGGGTAACCGTTGAAGCCACGTCACCTTGTATCTCTTTACTGATCCAGTGCTACTCAGATCACGTGAGAACCAATTTTCACTACCACGTGTACGGTCAGGATCGAAGACTTGAATAGTCTCCCTATATTACCCTTACTTTGCCACGTGTCGAACTGTAATTGGCTTTTACAAAATATGTAGCTGTAGACACCCCATTCTTGACCGTCCTCAAGACTTGGACATCACCGTTGAACACTCGGTGATTATCCATGTTTGTGTTCGTTTTGGAGTTCCCGGAGGTCTCGGCTACGCGCCCTGCCTCAGGATCTCCGAACTCGACCGTTTTGTGTCTGGTTTTGCACCAAACACCTGTGTTTTTGTCTTGAAGGGCAGGGAATGGCTTGTTGGCCATCCCCACACACTACCGGCCCTTCCCTACCATCACCGGCAGCATATATGTACAGCCGGCACCGTTTTGTTAGAATATTTGGCCGGTCGGCACTATATGTTGCCAACCGGCACTTTTTTGTGCCGATGATCCCTTTGGCTGGCCGACGTGCACTCTTTGAACCCCTGAGGCATGGTGCATGCCAGCTGTGCCAACTGGAATGCACCATCACATTCCTCCGTGCATAAGTGTGACCACTTTGCACCTTTGAACCCTCTAAGCTTCTAGAAGCTTGAACCTTTGGCCAAGCTTCTTAGAGAAGCTTGGCCAGCTGTCTTAGCTTCTCCAAGAAGCCTAGACCCTTTTGCCCCCTTTGGCCCTTTTAGTTAGCTTCTTAGAGAAGCCTTGAGCCTTGATTTTTGCCTATATAAACACCATCTCTCTCCCTTTGAGAGGGGTTGGCCACTTTTGATCAAAAACCAGAGCTTATGTATCTATATATCTGCCATATATCTCTCTCTCTCTAGATTTTCCCTCTCTCTCCTCTTGTGTGTGTGTTTTTAGGCCTAAAAGTGCACTTTTACCTCACTTTTGCACCAATACACACACCATTACACCTTAGCTCGAGATTGGGAGGCTTTGAGGGTTGTTTGTTGAATTTTTGGACTGGTTTTGATCAATAGAGGAGGGCTGCACCACCTGTTCTTCAAGTGTTCTTCAAGTGTGAGCACTTTACTTTAGATTCCCCATTTTTGCAACAAGTTTTTACCCATCTTGCTTTGTGTTTTGAGCTTTGTGTATAACTGAAAAAAGTCTTAGATTTTCTTGCTTTTGAACTTTCATTAAGGTCATTTTGTGGTTTGAGTGCAAACTCACCCTTTTAGGCCTTATTTTGGCCTATTTGGTGTCTTTACTTTGAGCCTTGTTTGCCTTGTTGTTTTGGGTCCTTTCACCACTGAAAACCAGTGGGTTTTTAGTGGTAAAGAAGGTGGTTTGAAGTCTTGTATAGGGGAGGGACACCCCTCTCCCCTTTGTCCCTCTTTTGCCTTTGTCTTTGGCTTAAAAGGGAACATGTGTGCTTGCTTGTTTTTGGCACCATTTCAGAGTTTTTTTGGATGTTTTGGAGCATGTTACATCTCTGTCTAATGGTGGTTTTGTGGTCCTTAGCATGCTTTGTATACTTGCTTTGTAATCCTCCATTTTGCCTAGAAATGTGCCATGGGTTTAGCCTCGTATATCCTCATGTTTTGGTTTGACTTATTGAAGCTTTTGGCCATAATTTGTCTTGTTTTAGGTCTGTTGGCCACTGGTTTTACCATTTTTGGCATGCTTAATGTAGTTGTTTTGCATTGTTGTTTGTAAGCGTTGAGGATGTGATCCATGTATATGCATTGGATAGGTTGTTTAGATGATTTGAAATCATTTAATATGTTATTTCAGTCCCTATACCATGTTTATATGTCCCTATTTGTCATGCCTTTCATGCTTTGAAACATTGGTCTTTTATGCCTAGGAGTGGACATTATGCATGCTTGCATATTTAAGGCATTTGGGGACTACCATGTCAAAGGTGTGTGTGTGTATTTTGCATGCTAGAAATCTGTTTTTGGTGGCCTAATACGTGCTATGAATGGTCATGTTGGTGGTAGTGAAAAGCCCCCTTGTTTATGCCTTGGCTTTGGGCCCATTTGCTTGCATGTTTGCATGAGTGTTGGTCCATCATTTTGGGCATTTTTTGCCACTGTTTTGGGGGGGGGGTTTGAGGTCTGTCCCATTATGATTTAAGTCTACTATTGCCTGCTTGAAACATGTTTGTTGCATACTTGATTAGCAAAGCCTTGTTATATGCTAGTTCTTTTACAAGAATTGTCCATGTTTGCATTATACTTTGCATCTTGCATGCCTAATATTGCACACTTGCCATAACATGTTGCATTGCATTTGGTATGTCTTGCACTTCATGTCATATTGCATCATTTGAGCCATGTTGTATACATGCATTCCATGTCTTGGTTTAGGGTGTCAAACCAAGTGTAAGGATTGAGAGAAGTTCACACTACAAGTGGTGCAACTTGTCTCAACTCTTGGTCACCAAGGCCCTTGATCTATACATGATAGGGTCTTGGTCTCATTTGTGTGTTGCATGAATATTGACATTGAAATGCAACCTTGGTTCCTTAGGCTATCATGCACCAAGATGCATAATTGATGGTGCAAGAACCAAGGGTCATGCTTCCTTGAGTCCCATGCATGATAGGAAGCATTGGCCATGCTTATATATGCTCAAAATCCCATACCATGTACTGCTAGCCTGCTGTTGCTGTCAAAACTGTCTTCTGCAGGAATTTTCTGCCGACCGGCAGTATATAGTGCCGACCGGCACTATATGGGTGGCCGATAACCTCCTGAGCAGCCGATGGACATTCTACATGGCCGGTGGCCATTTCATCCAGCCAATGATGATCCTCAGTGTGTAGGAAACATTCCCTGAGACTTTGGAAGTTTTCCAGAGAAGCGGGACAGTAAAAACAGAGGCAACAGTGGCATGGTACGGGTTTCCCGGGCGAGTCAGATCCGAGCATGCATCATTCGCGCATCCCGAGGCGGGGCTGCGGCCTTCTCTATTATGCATTTCAATCATCAATTAAATTAGAATTTTTTGTAATAATTTATTCCGTATTTGGACTGTATTATCTTGGACTGTATATTCTTTTGGTCTCTCCGTGTGAGGGCGTATTTGTAATAAGTGTGCGTGAGTGTGTGTATGTCTTCCAACCCCACGTCTTTCTTCCCTTTTATTTACCTGCTTATGATGGTAGATTAGGGCATATTTAAAATTAACATACCTTATGCAATGCATGCGTGCATCCATACATTTGTCTTACATGCACCGGGCTCGGTACATCACGCTAACTGCATTGTATTTCAATTTCCAAATTGAATACTTGTTACGTGTAGCATTTCACATGTCATTGTAGATTAGCCGAGCCTATTCTAGTGACATTCTGTATGCGTTGCATTAACCACTTAACATGAACTAGGACCATGCATGTTTGCTAACTAGTTTCTGTTTTGGCACGGAGTACTAGGTAAGCTTTTATGCTTTAGCATACCGCATGCGTGTGAGTGTTGCCATAATTGCATGATTACCATGAGGCTAGCTGCTTATGTGATATAACTGCTTGAATGCCTGTGGATGGAGGTTGAATTACCTAAATTGGAATAATGCATTAAACTGTGAGTTTTAAGCCCACTTGATAGTGGCAAAACCATTTTTTCTACAGCCCACTTGAGGGTGGCAAAACCTACATTTTAGCCTACTTGCGAGTAGCAAACCATTTTCAAAACAAACATGCAATGTTTCGTTCCAATTTAGGCGATTTGGTCTATACTTGTTTGCTGTGCGCATAACATAGTAATTCTAGGCTAATAACCGGAACAAGAACACATAACGTTCTCAAAATCGGATATCACGGTTAGTAGAGGCCGGTCTTCGGACCGGGCGAAAGGGGGTGCTCATAGCTGACCTTCCTCGATCGTACCCAAGCTCCCGAGCCAAGACAACTTTGGTGATGACGGACGCGTGGCCTTTGGCACCGAGTTAGGGTTTCCTAAATTTCTCAAAATAAAATATTTAGGTGGTGACTCTATATCTGGCAAAGCAGTCCGTGTTTGGCACTTCTTTTCAAAAAATCTGTTTTCTCAAAACGATTTGCCAGAGTTGGACTCTTTGGTTCAGATTAAGAACCGCAAACAAAATCGAGTCCGAACTGTAGCGAGGTCCCCCCCCCCGCGGACGTGTTACACTACTGTTGAGTTTTACATCAGCATTTGCCAAGCTGCTAAGGCTGAGGATGAGAAATTGGCTGGTGACCAGAGTTTTGTTTCCCAAGTACATACCAAAGTATCAAAGCTTAAGGAACAACACTCCTCTGCCTCCCACTTTCGAGTCCAGCTACTGGAAAGGAAAGCTCAGCTTAAAGAGGAGCTAGCTGCAGTAAATCGAGCCTTAGTCCGAACTGATACAAAATTGCAAATCACTAACCAAGGACTGGCTGATCGAAAGGAAGAGATGGCTGCAGCCATTCAACTAGTTCCTTCACTTAGCAATAGGAAATCTATTGTACAAAAACAATTAAGACATTGTAATGAATTTTGGGCCAATTTGTGGCAAAATGTACTTAATTCTTTATGAAAGCACAAATTTTTGTCTATCATTTTAGCAGTCTTATGTTCTTGTATATAGTGTTTATTTTATCCCTTGTGTTTCCCAAATGGTTGGAAAATAAGGCTTCAAATATCTGCCATTAATCTTTTTAGGATGCACATAACCATTCAAATTTCTCAAATGGTATGCTCCAAAAGGCAGAACTCTATGAATCTGATATGGCCCTTCCCAGTTAGGTGACCATTTGCCAAATTTATGGCTCTTAATTCCTATTGGGAGTATTGTTTTTCATACCAAATCACCTTCATCAAAGCCAAGGTGTTTGACTTTCTTATTGTAATTCTTGGCTGCTTTCTTCTTTTGGAAAAGAATGCTATTTAATTCCAAAATTCTGGCTTCATCTATGTCCTCTAATTCCAAGCACATACTTTGATGGTACTACTCAGGATCTAACTGATCTTGGCATTTTACCCTCAGAGATTTAACATTAATCTCCACAGGTAACACTGCATCATGCCCATATACTAAGGCATAAGGTGTAACTCCTATGCTTGATCTTGGGGAAGTTCTGTAAGCTCACAAAACATCCAACAATAAGTTATGCCAATCCCTTGGATTATCCTCCACAACCTTTTGTATTCCTTTTTTCAAGGACTTATTGGATGATTCAGCGTGACCATTGGCTTGTGCATAATAGAGTGTGGAATTAACAAGGCTATTTCCAAACTCTGCCACAAAAGACTTCACCATTTTCCGATCGAACACAGTCCCATTATCCACGGTTATGGTTTGTGGAATACCAAATCTATGGATCAAATCTTTAATGAACCCAATGACTTCTGTCTGGTCTACAGCCTTGTATGGCTTGGCTTCGACCCACTTAGTGAAGTAATCAGTGGCCACTAGAATGAAACAATGATGCTTCGAAGAAGGTGGGTGTATTTTTCCAATCATATCCATGGCCCATCCTCTGAATGGCCAAGGCTTCACTACTGCATGTAGGTCAGTTATAGGCACATGCCTTATTGTGCCATGCTTTTGACATGCCTGGCAACCCTTTGCATATTCTATGCAATCTTTAAGAATAGTTGGCCAATAGTAGGAATGCCTTCGAAGCAACCATCTCATTTTCACACAAGGCTGATGAGCACCACAGATGCCTTCATGAACCTCAGCCATAGCTGTTAATGCTTCTTTTGGACCTAAACATTCTAGCAACAAACCATCTCCCCCCCTTTTGTAGAGAGCATTGTCATATATCATGTATTGCATGGACTGCAATTTAATTCTCCTGCTGGCCTTCGAAGATGGACCAGTCAAGTACTGCATTATCGGATGTCTCCAATCTTGTTCTTGTAAGTCATTATGATTGACTTCTAAGACCACATTCCTTTTATTCAAAGGTGGTATCAATTTCTGATATGTTGTTTGACTTATATCCCTTTGGGCATTATCCCTTCTCTTGAAGTTCGAAGCTTTCTGAGCCACATCATTAGCTCTATTATTCAAGAATCTTGGAACATGAGTTACATTTGCTATTTGAAATTGAGAAAGCAAATGTAATGCGACAACATAGTATGGTAAAATACTCATGCTTTGGCACTTAAAAATCCCTTTCACTTGGTTAACCACCAATTGAGAGTCTCCAAATATGTCAACTGCATGTACTTGTAATCCTATAAGGATTTCTAGTCCCACTATTAAGGCTTCATATTCAGCCTGGTTATTGGAACAGCTAGCTTCGTCCACTCTGAAACCATGTGTGGTCTCTATCCCTTGTGGAGATTTAATCACAATACCAATTCTAATTAAACCATTGGCTTTCGATCCATCGAACCACATCTGCCATGGCTCAACACTAGCCATGCCAAGTTCCATTATCTCTTGGCCCTCTGTTTGAGATGGATGGTCTGCCAGAAAATTGGCCAGAACTTGCCCTTTTACTGCCCTTTGAGGGACATATTCTAAATGAAATTCTGATAAGGCTAGTATCCACTTGCCAATTCTTCCCCTCAACATAGGTCTGGATAACATGTACTTAACCAAATCTATGGTTGTAATTACCAAGACAGTTGTAGGTAAAAGATAATATCTTAATTTCATTGCAGCAAAATACAAAGCAAGACACAGCTTTTCTACAGCTGAATATTTACATTCACAAGAATTTAAAAACCTACTAAGGTAATAAACAGCTTGCTCCTTGCCTTCTTCATTGTCTTGGGCCAAGAAAGCTCCCAATGAATCTTCTGCTGCAGCTATGTACAACTTCAAAGGCTTATTGCCCTTTGGTGGCATCAGCACTGGAGGGTTGGCCAAGTAGGCTTTGATACCTTCGAAAGCAATTTGATGCTTTGCTGTCCACACAAATTGCTCTTCATCTTTCAGCCTTAACAAGGAAGAAAATACTTTAGTTTTCCCTGCAGTGTTAGAAATGAACCTTCGAAGAAAGTTAACCTGTCCAAGGAACCTTTGTAATTCTTTCTTACTTGATGGAGGCCTAGCTTCAATGATGGCTTTGGCTTTATTCTGATCAATCTGTATCCCTTTCTTGTGCACTACATAACCCAAGAAGTTTCCAGATGATACGCCAAAAGCACACTTAAGAGGATTGAGTTTCAATTTGAACTTTCTCATTCTTTCAAAGGTTGCTTCTAAGTGAAACAAATGCTTCTCCATGGATTGGGATTTAACTACAATGTCATCAATATAACATTCCAAATACCCTCCAATAAGATCATGAAAGATAGTGTTCATAGCTCTCTGATATGTAGCTCCAGCATTCTTCAAGCCAAATGGCATTTTAACCCATTCAAAGGTGCCAATATTCCCAGGACATCTGAATGCTGTTTTGTGGATGTCCTTCTCTGCAATGCAGATTTGGTTATAACCAGAGTGTCCATCCATCATCGATAAAACTTGATGCCCTGCTGAACTATCTACCAACAGATCCACTATAGGCATAGGGTACTCATCTTTTGGAGTTGCTAGATTTAAGTTTCTGAAGTCAATGCATATCCTCATTTTACCGTTCTTCTTAACTACAGGCACAATATTAGATAGCCATTCAACATACCTGGCTGTCCTAATAAAGCCTGCCTTGAGTAGCCTAAGAATCTCTTCCTTGACTTTCTGAATTACTTCTGGACTCATCCTTCTTGGTTTCTGCTTGTATGGCTTGAAGTTAGGCTTCATAGGGAGCCTATGTTCCACTAATGACCTATCCAATCCTGGTAGTTCATTATAAGACCATGCAAAGCAGTCTTTGTATCTCTTTAGAACAACCAACAACTGGTCCTTGTCCAGAACATTCAAACAAGCACTTATATAGGTGGGCTGTTGTATAGAACCTTCCCCTAAATTTACTTCTTCTAAGGGGTCTTGTGTCTGAGAACTTATTGAAGCTTTTCCCTTGGTTTCTTCCACCTTCGAAGCAACCTTCTCGCTCTGTTCTACTTCCAGGCCCTTTAGTTCAACATCTTTGCCCTCCTCCTCATAGACAAAATCTGTCCGTAAGGCATCCTCTTTCTATATCTCCTGGACTTTTGTTTCAATGTCCAATGCACAGTATTTACCAAGGGTCAAAACTCTGACCTGTGGCTGCTCCTGTTTGCAGCCAATTATCATAGCTTTTCTCTCTTGCTCCTGTACTTTCTGGACTATTGATTTTACATCCAATGTTGAGAATTTAATTAGAGCCAAAGACTTGCCTTCTTGTTCTTCATCTCTTTGCCTACAACCAGGCATCATTGTCATCCTTAACGACAATCTCTTCATCAGCACTCTCCTGGACTAAGTGCTTCAGGTGTGTCACTTCCTCATCAGCCGTCACTTCGGCTGAGCCATCAGCTTTTCTCAGTATACTGAGTGGTGTTACTCCCTTAATATACAATTTGGCTTCTGCAAAGTCTGCACAGGCTATGAAGGGTTGAGGATCTGCATCAATTTCCTCTGTCTCTCCATTGCCTAAGGCCATCATAATTTTCTGATGCAAAGAGGAAGGCACACATTTGTTAGTGTGGATCCAATCTCGCCCAAGTAAAGCATTGTATTTAGCATTACTATCGATTACGAAGAATGCTGTCATGCAGTCCCTGGTTCCCACACTCAAGTTAATGGGTAGAATCCCCTGAGCCATCTGTTTGTCTCCAGCAAAGCCAGCAATGGTTGTGCTGGTTGGGATCAACCTGGGATTCTTTTTCCCTAATTTCTTCAAAGAAGATTTTGGTAGCAAGTTCACTGCTACCCCATTATCTATCAGGACTCGGTTCAATTATATTCCATCGAAGAAAGCCTTAATGTACAAAGGCTTGACATGTTGTGTCATAGAATTCGAGGGATATTCAAAAGGATATGAGAGGTTAATGCTCACCTCCTCTTCGCTCTCAAATTCAGTTTCCATTGGGGTAGCCATCCCGGAATTATCTTGTACCATACTCACTTGTGAGTCTTCACTAGAGACAGGGATAGGATCCATATCTTGGTCGTCTTGGTTCTCATCTCTAGCCTGGAACTCATGAGGCAGTATGTGTACCATATTGACTGATACTGGAGGGAATGAGCCAAATTGGATGGCTGGTTGTGTCTGTTTCCCCTCTTGGCTACTTTGGTCAGTTACCTCAGAAGCATTCTGCATGCTGCATTCTGGCACTTCATTGCTAACAGGTTCCTTCGACTGGTTTTTCAACCAAAAATGTTTACTCAGCCATGAAGGCTTCGAACATTTCTTCTTCCACCATTTCTTTCTTTTGGCTTATGCCAATCTCTTCTTCTGTCTCGCTACCACTCTCCATCAGAGCTTTCTCCAATCCTGCTAAACTAGCCTTCTCTCTGGCTTTTAGTTCAGAATGAACCTTGGCCAGTTGTTCTCTGCTGCAGACCACTTTGTTCTGTGGAATTGGTTTTGGGGGCATGGTTTGACTTTGGATTCTTCTTTCCTTCTGTCTTGACCAGTGAAGAACTCTCTTCACTTTCTTTCAGATCTTGCTGGTACTGGGTGTACCTGCGCTGAATCTTTCTTCTTTGTGATCTTGAAATGACTGGGACCATATCTGGTTCCTTTGTCTTTGGGTGTTTAAGCAATACCCAATTGTTCGGAGCCACCAAAGGAGGCTTGACCATCCTGCTTTGGTTTCCAACATCTCTCTAGGCAGGCATTTCCCTAGGTTTGTTTTGCATTACAAACCAGTCTGGGACTCCAGGTACCCACGAACTTACTGACTCAGATATTGAACTGCTTTTTCCTACCTTCGAAGCCATCTTCGAAACTAGCTGTGAAAGTAAGTGCTTGGCTCTGACCTCATGTTTCGAACCTGATTCAGACCCTCAACGAAGGTAGTCCCTTTCTGTCTTGCGTGAGGCTGGCCTAGGGGGCCAATTTCTGGCTTTGATCCTATGATCTGAGCCTTTCTCCAGTCTTCTTTCAGAATGACTGCTCTCTATTTTATAATAGTTAGGTGGCCTGGAAGCATACAAGGGTCTCTTGCCTTTAGCATGCATTCTGTCCACTGTAGGCTCAACCACTAACAGCCGCTGCCTGTCACCAGCCGAATACGGCCTCTTATTGTAAGCATTGGTTGATTTAGGACGTCTCTGTACATCCCTGTAATATTGCTTCCCATCAACTGGAAGGCCTTTCAACCATTTATAACTCAGTCTGCACCTGGGACACATCCTCTGTATTACAGCTACTTCTAAGGAATCATCATCCAGTGCTTCTTCATCAGAGTATTCCCTCTGGTGTGAGAAACCTTGCCCAATGGCTGGTAGATTTCCAGTGTCCTTCTTGGTAGTTGTCTGGTTGGCAATATGCATCTGCACATTGACCTCTTCCAATTCCTGCAGAGATAAATTCTGGAAGTTTGGTACAACAACATTAGCTGCACTTTCTCCAACTTCAGGAAATGGATTACTGTCAATCCCCATGGCCTTTTCTGTTTTGGCTGGGAATTTCAAACTTCCTTTCCGAATTTGTTCCTAGATCCTGTCTCAAAAAACAATACAGTTTTTAGTCGAGTGAGACCAAGAGTTATGCCATTTACAATATATTTTTCCTTTAAGTTCATCTGGAGATGGCATTTTTACTCCTTTTGGCAACTTAAGAAAATTGGCCGCGAGCAAATGATCAAAAATGTCATCTGCTTTAGTTAAATCGAAAGAGTACTTCCTGTGAAAGTCTTTCTTCTTAAACTGCTGGTCAATTGTTGTGTCCTTATGAATTAATGCTTCACAGATTACAGGTTCTTTGCCCACAATCTCTGCTGCATCGATCCCATAATTAGGATCTCTATAATATGTCTTATACGATGCATTATTTCGATCTTGTTCCTCCTCTAATAATGCTTCATATTGAGACACCTTATAGGTTAATTCCACCAAATCTCTAAATTCAGTTGAGTCAAACTTCTTTCGAAGCCTGAATTCTAAGCCATTTTGAGCCAATCTTAATAAATTCTGGTTCTGGCAGGATGACTTTACATTTATTTTGAGCCCTTTTAAATCTGGCAATAAACTGAGTGGTCTTTTCTTCAGGCCTTTGACTCAATCTTGCCAAATCTGCCATGGAAACCTCTGGCTCCGATTGAAAGAATTGGGCATGAAATGCCTCTTCCATTTGTTGCCAAGTTTGAATGGAGCCAGGTGTAAGATTAATGTACCATACAAATGCTCCTCCAGTTAGAGAATTTGGGAATAATCTCAGTTTCATATAGTCATGATTAGTAAATTCACCGCATTGAGCAGCAAATCTAGCAATATGCTCTACTGTTGATTAATTTCCACTCCCATAGAAAAGGGTAAAATCTGGTATCCTGAAACCCCTTGGGTATTCATGTATCCTATCCACCCACTCTGGGTATGGCTTTCTGTATACAGGAGTCTGGACCCCCCGAGCCATCGATCCACACATCTCCCTAACAATATCAACAATTTGATCCCTAGGGACTACATTTTGTGCCGGCTGAACCACTACTGGAGGAACAAACACAGGGTTTGGTGGACAAACTTGTGCTTGTGGTCCTCTTGGTCCATAAGGTGGTGCATTTGGGACTGGTTGTCCCTGTGGTGCAGGTTGTTGTTGGAGGTATGGGTAACCCCTTTGAGCCTGACCTGCAAAAGGACCTGCGAAAGGTGCTAGAACAGGTGTTGTGTCTCCGCCATTTGCAGGAAAACCGTCCAACCCCCCGAGTACAAATTCGAATAAGGGATTAGTGTACGCCCTTGTGCCAGGTATGGCTTCGAACATAGGATTTGTAACCATTCTCACGCCAGTTTCTTGTACTTGACCAGATCCACCAACTTGTATGGCTTCATTGTTGAGTACTGCGGCATTTTGGCCTGCTATAGGCCTCGAAATGGGTTCATACCAAGACTGAGGTGATGGTCTCTCATAATTCTGATTACTAGTCTGACCATTAGAATGTCCATTAACTTGCATAGGCTGTTCATCTCTAGCCAATCTTTGCTGAGGGACATTTAAAACTTCCTCTGTGTGTCTTGTGTTAGTTGGTTGGTGGTTATTCATTCTATCCAAAAAGGATGTTGCCCACCTTTCCATTGTGTTCATTAATTGTTGTCCCATAGCATCTACTAGGCCATCCCATGGATTTGTTGGCTGAGTAGATGGAACAGTGGATAGTCCAATTCCTTGGTTTCGTCCAATATTATGAACATATGGTTCTTGTCCAAAAGTACTGGTCTGTTCGACCATAGGTTCTGATAACATGGGAGTTTCCACAGGATGTGTTACCACATTATCCTCTGGATTAGGTATTTCTACCTCTCCTTCTACGCCTTCTTCGAAGTGTTCATTTTCTCCTTGTCGTCTTCGTCTAGCCATTTTAAATTAGTCCCACTGGGCGTGCCAAAAACATATGTTGGCTTTTTGGCTTTCGAAGGGTATTTTTTGTAAATGCGAGCGTGCCAGCAATGATCAATCAGTCCTTACAGAAATTATAATTGCCAACCAATTATCAGACGATTGTGTTTTAGTTCTTTCAGCCTCAATGAAGAGGACTTTTACTGGTGGCTTGACTTAGGAGAAATTAAGAGAAATAACAGTTAATATGAAGAACAAATGAAGTATTTCATTAAAATGAAACTTACAATGGTCCAAACTCAGCCTCGTAGAGGTTTATAGAGGTTTACAGCAACAATCTACTTGAAACTACTCCAATGAATGAAGTACAGTGCAGGTATTTAAAGTGCAGGAAAGGTAAAGACTGGAAATGTAAAAACTGGAAAAGAAAATATGTAAAGTAAGACTGGTTTGTATGATTTGAGTCTGGGGCCCTTTTCTGGGGACCTCCTTGCTATTTATACTCCTCAAGGGTGACCATCGAACTGCACTTCAAACCGTCGAACTGCTCCTCCATGATCGCTGATCATGCTGCCTTAGAAGTAGTTCCACTATGCCATTACTTGCAGTTTGGCTTCCCACCTGTATTTGGATTTGAATATGGGTAACCGTTGAAGTCACGTCACCTTGTATCTCTTTACTGATCCAGTGCTACTCAGATCACGTGATAACCAATTTTCACTACCACGTGTACGGTCAGGATCGAAGACTTGAGTAGTCTCCCTATATTACCCTTACTTTGCCACGTGTCGAACTGTAATTGATTTTTACAAAATATGTAGCCAACAGGGTTACCACTAGTTCATTATAATTGTGAAAGTCATTTTAATAAATAAAAAACCACACACATTAACAACATCTTTCCCATATATAAAGACTGAATATTTTGGGACGAAATTTTCGGTCTTCTTGAAGTCACGAAATTAACCTTATTTGCCCACCTTATTAATAAAAATCAACCAAAAATATATATATATATAAGCCAACAAAATCCATAAAAACCACAACCATGCTACTCCAAAAGTCGAACAAGAATGAAGAACTAAAAATGAAGAACAAAAACTAATAATAATTAATAAATATTAGTAATCAATCACACCAAACACTAAATCCAGGTTGTAAACTTGTACTAATCCATAAGAGTAATACTATATATACCAATTAATATACTAATTAGTATATCAATTGATGATGTGACATAATTTAAGATATTTTTGGTATTTGTAATTTGTATAATGAATGGGATCAAAAATAAGGTTATAACTAGTATTGGTACACTAGTTAGTATACTAATTAGTGCATGTAGTACCACTCTTACAATATATAACATAGAATTGGGAGGGGAATATGATTAAATAGGATATTAATTAGTGAACGATTACCAATCACAAAAAAAGGGAGGGTTGCATCATTTGTGTCTCTTTAATGACTTGTTTAAGTTACATAGGTTTATGTTATGTTATGTTATTATATTGTTAAATATCACTTCATTTCATATTTAATAATAAAATTGTATATTTGTCTTAATTATAACTTTTAAATTTGTATATCTTCATAATAAGAAGAGATATGTCATAACTCATTTAATCTCATTTAATCAGGTTTAACTTTTTTTAAAATATAAATTATCCAAATTTCACTAAATAGATTTATATATATATATGTATTTTAATTTTTTTAAACTAATAATTTAAAAAGTTATAAATATAAAAATTAACTTATAAATTTTATGTATACCACAAGACAAAATATTAGATTACTTCATAATAATTATAATGATTTTTTTGAAAAATTTTATAAAGTCTCGTACATAGCACGAATTACCACTAATTTCTTTTATATTGAAATATACATTTAAGATTGTGCAAGTTACTATATTGAAATATACATGTTTTGGTCTCTTTAAAAGGGTGGTATTTGTTATTGTCAAATTTGTTGTATTTTCTTTAAACGTCGAAGAAGATTAGTGTGATTTACACAACAAAAAAAAAAAAACAAATTAATAACAAGTGAAAATTTAAATTAGAAACAGTGATTAGCAAATGAGCACTATAATAAAATTAGGAAATATCACATCAGTGGGATTTTACAAAAATTATTATAAATTAGTGAAAAAAAAATTATACTTATTAATAATTAAAATTACAAATTTTTTATGTATATGTATATTCTTTGTTTCCAACTCAGTAGTAACCCTTAATAAAATTGAGTCAATATTGTCTCCATCATAAAGTTGTTCACTACCATTGGTTAGAGTAGTAGTACATGAACATATCACATCGTATAATCCTGTTGATCAAGTCTGCGCTCCTCCGTACGACGTCGTTCTTCTATCTGAAAATACAAACGTGAGCTAGCCGGCGGGTGTGTACCGGAAACCTCTCCGATGCCTAAGTCAGCAAATTAGACAAATAGACAAAAGCTCTGTATATTCGGGAATCAAAGTTGCGTTACCCCTCCATAGGTGATGTTTGTGAGCTTTTGTAGGTTTCGTGTGGCACAATTCTAGTAGGACTTTTACTCCTCCATGCAGAGTCCTCCTAGGATTCATACTCCTGAAAGACAATGCTTATCCTTCAACACCCCCCTCACTGCTTAAACCAAGTGAGATGGTTCTAATATGGCCGGACTACCATACGACCGAAGTAACCATGGCCATGCCGAGCTACGGAGCAGACCGAACTATCTTTAGTTCGGTTCTTCCTTCAATGCTCTTACCTCAGTACCTTCTGCACAAACCGTGGTAAGTCTAAACCGGGCTAACCTTTAGTAAGGTTTAGACCGAGCTAATCATACCGTGCCATAACCGGTATAACTTCAAATATAGTGACCGAGCTAAGCTCCTTGAGACCGGAGTATTTTAGGCCCCTTTCGAGACCGGACTAACTTCTAGGCTTTGGGCCCGGCCTAACTTCAAAGGCCCTTCAAGACCAGAGTAACTTTACGGCCATATTTACTCAGCACTTTGCATAGCAGCCCATAACGGCCCATTATCCAGCTCGGCCCAATTTTCATATAAATTACCCTCTCAATTGCCCTTTAATTCCGTCTGCGTAGCATGATAGGTATTACCTGTCCATCAGCCGAGCTAGGGTTCTTAAGCCTTTCTAGCCGAGCTAAAAAACCCTTTAGCCTTTCCAGCCGAGC
Organism: Camellia granthamiana; assembly: GCA_036172215.1. Classification (NCBI taxonomy): domain Eukaryota; kingdom Viridiplantae; phylum Streptophyta; class Magnoliopsida; order Ericales; family Theaceae; genus Camellia; species Camellia granthamiana. The sequence continues at coordinate 85,852,770 of CM069909.1, read as the reverse complement.
TAAACTCAAACCGAGCTGTGCTTGTCCGGTCAAAACGTCTCTTCAATCACAGCAACTGAATCGCTTCTCCTTCCCATAACACGTGGCATGCTCCGATTGGCTGAAGGCAGCTGTCACGCCGCCCTCGTACCTCGCGTAATTTGAACAGTTCCTGCCTTCGTCCTTTGCATCAAAACAAAAACTCCTCTTTTGGATCAAACACTGCACTATTCACCTCCTCGTCTCTCTCTCTCTCGTTTCTGAGCTTCTGAGTTCTCTGTGTTCTTCACTGTTGTTGTTGCTCCCATCTCCAATTTCTTCTTCTTTATCTGGTAAGCATCACAAATCTATTCTATTTCTCTTGTTTTTTCGTTTAATCCATAGCATACTGTTTTGTGTTTTTGGAAAACACTTTTTCCACTTAGCTTCGTCTTGTTTGTTTCTGGAAAAACTTTCATAAGAACCACTTGAATCTATGAAACAACCCGTAGAACACTGTTTTTTGATTCAAAATCATGATGCAACCGAATTAGGATACTATTTATGCTAGGTATAAGTCTAGTCAGTTTATAACCGAACTGAAACTTGCACCATACTTGTAGCTTCTAGAAATCAAACCAACCTTGATTTACTTTAGCCGAGATAACAAACCGAACTAAGTCCGTGATTAGGGTACTCTGTAGCCTTAGTTTCGACCGAGCTATGCCTAGGGGCTAAACCAGCATTCTTAGTTCAGACCGAACTAAGAGAGCTGCCCCTACACACTCAACCGGTCTACCAGAACCTTTCGTTTAACCGAGATATCGCACCCCTTGCTCGAACCGAGCTACGGAACCTTCACTGAAAACCGAGATAAATCCTTTAGCATCTCACACAGCCGAAGACTTCTATTTTCCTGCTTTTTACTTTGTAGCACGGTCCAACGATCTGTGCTTAACACCTTTGTTTTTCACTTTGCAGACTTAGGTTGCCCAGGCACTCCCTTGAGGGCTCAACCGAGCTACTGAGCATAATTCATCAACCGATCTAATTTATTCATAACTTAAAGAACAAATGGGTAAATATAGATTCTTGGTAGAGACACCTGGTGGTCTAGCCGAATTCAGAAGGGAATACAACATCCCTGATGATGTCCACCTAACCTTAGCCAAGAAAGGCGTTACTCCATGGGGGAACGAAGGTTTTGTACCCTTTACCCTCCTATCCATAGTAGAAACCGGTCTAAGATTCCCGGTTCAACCCTTGCTCTGTGAATTTCTTAGACAAACTAGGATCTGCCCCACCCAACTTTCCACCAACTCATACCGCATTATAAACGGTATAGCCGAATTAAACCGCCGAGCTGGCATTAATCTTGGCCTAGCCGAGATCTTCCATCAGTACTCAATAGGGTCGAAAGACGACGGGTGGGTTTATTATTTAAGAATACGACGCCGCCGAGAGAAAATAATAAAAGACACACCGGATAAAGATTTGAATGATGATGATTTTTTCTGGGTATCTGGCAATTTTGAAGGCCACCAAGCCCAGATCCCAAGCCGAAGTATAAATTGGAATAAAGGAATCCCTGGTATAATTACTTTGGTTTCTTTTCATGCTTCTGTTTTACTTCGGTTTCCTACTCCTGAACCGAACTAACAGTTGTTCTTATTTACGCAGATTCAGCCCATCTTCAATCACTTTATAGCTACCCCAATCTAAACACTCTCCGCGCCGCACTACGGTATCTTGAACAGAGTTGGGCCAAGCTGCTAAATATCGAACCGACATACAGATACAGCGGCTGCCGAAAAGCTAGAGTGACCGACTTTTTGTTGGAAGACGCTCCTGAGCCGGACCCAACCTTGCCACAAATCAACCTAATCCCACTGACTGCTGAAGAGGAAATGGCCAAAAGAAACAGAGTAAGGGCTTTGTTGACCGAAACAAACAGGGCCGAGGTACCACCATCGAACCAGACCCAGGAAACCGTTGTGGCACTTCCTTCGCAACAGCCTTCGTCATCTCGGGCGAACAAGCGTGCCCGGACTAGCCAAACCGAGCAACGCCTTGTTGACGAGGACGAGACCATTATTCCGCCCAGCCCTCAACCAAGCCCTCAACCGGAGCACTCTGACCGAGCTGGCTCCTCCAAATGGGCTCCAAATCTTACTTTTCAAAACCGAGATATTCAGGATACTGACTCGGTGGTTGCTGAGAAGGATCACTTGATGGCTTTCAACCTTGCCAAGAGTGTTTGCCTTCCAAAAGACATGGAGCACCACCACAAGCAACTAACCACCGAACTGAGGGCCATCCGGTCATCAACGAAATCAATTATCCTGGTAAGTAGCTCTCTTTTTTCTGTCTAACTTTTCCAACTGTCAGTCCGGCTAACGAGAAAGTTACTACTCTTTTGCAGGCCATTCAGAAAAACAACATCGCATATAGGAAAGTGTTGGAGCTCAGGAGAACAACAAGGCAGGCCATGGCAAAAGTCGAAGCCAAGACCTCCGAGCTTAAACAATCCCAAGTTAGAACGGCCGAGCTGGAGGCCAAGGTAACTCGTCTAACCGGACTAGTTACTTCAGCTAATGATGACAAACAAAGAGCTCTAACCATAATGAAAGACAAGTACTTGCGCGAGCTTGCCAAACTTGAAGGCACGAAGAATGCCGAAATAGAAGAGCTGAAAAAGAAGGCAAATGACGTCGAACTCAAGGGTTTTAAAGAAGGCGAAGCTACTTACATTCAGCAATGCGAAGTAGCGAAGGACCTGTTCTTCAAGTGCGGTTAGAGGGGAGCTGTGGTGCAGCTCGGTCATGGGCCTGAGACCGAGGTATACAATCCTCCTCAGTACTTCATACCAAGCTCACTAGCGGATTATGCTGCCGACCTTCAGAAGCAATTCCATGAAGCGTCTGATGATGATAAAGAAAATGAGCCAACCAATACCCCGGTTGCCAATGAGCAAGCAAACGATCAAACAGCTCGGTTGGAGCCAACGGTTGAGGACCTCACTGTTGAGCAATTACCTGAAACCGAGCTTCAAGCTGAGGCCGAGCTCCAAACCCAGACCGTGCTCCAGACTGAAACCGGGCTTCGGGTTGATGTTGATTATGAGCTTGATGCCGAAATAGATGACCTTTTTAGCTGATTTTGCATTTTCTTCTTTTTTCTTTTCTTTTGGACTTGTAACCGGGCTGCGGCCCCTCCTTTGTATTTGCTCTTTACTTGATCAATGAAAATCATCTTTTCTGCTCAACACTTATTTCGGTTTGATCTGTATGCTTGTAATGACTTTTCCATGATCTTTTTGCTCCAACTGTTATCTCGGTTTAAGTTCCTGTTTGAGCTTGCTTTCTAACTGCAGTTTGGTCGAGATATTTTATTCCGGTCTTAGCTGATCAATCTGACTAAGCTTACTCACCAACCACTCTTTAGTCGATATACTTACTCCGGCTGAAGAGTATCAAGAGTTGGTTTAATCCAGCCAACTACTCTTTAGCCGATATACTTACTTCGGCTGAAGAGTAATAAGTCTTTGTTTAATCCAGCCAACCACTCTTCAGCCTATGTCCTTACTTCAGCTGAAGAGTTCAAAGAGTTGGTTTAATTCAGCCAACCATTCTTCAGCCTATGCCCTTACTTCGGCTGAAGAGTTCAAAGAGTTGGTTTAATCCAGCCAACCACTCTTCAGCCTATGTCCTTACTTCGGCTGAAGAGTTCAAAGAGTTGGTTTAATCCAGCCAACCTCTAAGTTGGTTTTTCCAGCTAACCTAGAATAAAATGTTTGGTTATTCCGACCAAATGTCCTACAGCCTGAATCCTTATCCTGGGCTTAGGAGGGGTGTTGGTTTAATCCAGCAAACTTCTAAGTTAGTTTTTCCAGCCAACCTAGAATAAAATGTTTGGTTATTCCGACCAAACGTCCTGCAGCCTGGATCCTTATCCTGGGCTTAGGAGGGGTGTTGGTTTAATCCAGACAACCTCTAAGTTGGTTTAATCCAGCCAACTTAGAATAAAGTGTTTTACAATGCTCTTGACCCACTAAAACTATCTTTTACAGAAAAACAACTATGCTGAAAAGAATTGACTTGTTTTATTGAGAAAAGAAAAAATTACACATGCTAAAAAAAAAAGCTAAAAATAAAATAACTTGAGATTGGCAGTGTTCCACGGCCTGGGAATTGCTTTGCCGTCCTTATCTTCTAAGTGGTATGCCCCTTTGCCTGCTAATCCGACCACTTTGTAAGGTCCTTCCCAATTAGGCCCTAACTTGCCATCTCCCGGTACCAAGGTATTTCCCATCACTTTGCGCAGTACCCAATCTCTGACCTTGAATTGCCTTGGATGAACTGTTTTGTTATATTTCCTGGATAACTCTTGTTGATATGAGGCAATGTGAACCAGTGCTCTTTCTCTTCTTTCTTCTACAAGGTCGAACTCTAATGTTATGGCTTCTCCATTCAAGTCTGGATCAAAATTCTCGCTTCGAATTGTAGGGAGGCCAACTTCCAGTAAGATTACTGCCTCCATGCCGTAAGCTAAGGAGAATGGTGTTTCTCCTGTCGATCGCCGAGGTGTGGTGTGGTAAGCCCATAAAACATAAAGGAGTTCTTCTGCCCACTTGCCTTTTGCTTTCTCTAACCTTTTCTTCAATCCATCTAAGACGACCTTGTTTGATGCTTCTGCTTGGCCATTTGCTTGAGGATATGCCGGTGTAAAATTGTAGAACTCTATCTTGTATTCCTCACAAAAGCTTCTGAAAATTCTGCTGTCGAATTGAGTGTCGTTGTCTGAGATTAGGGTATTTGGTATGTCAAACCGAGTGATGATGTTCTGCCAAACAAACTTCTTCACATCTTTTTCCTTGATTGATGCCAAGGCTTCTGCTTCCACCCACTTTGTGAAGTAGTCGGTTGCTGCAAAGAAGAACTTCTTGTTGCCTGGTGCTATTGGAAGTGGTCCCACTATGTCTAAGCCCCACATTGCGAAGGGCCATGGGCTAGTGAGAAATAGAAGTTCTCTGGCAGGTTGGTGTATTTGGTGTGCAAACTTTTGACACTTTTCGCATTTTTTGACATACTTTTCTGAGTCTGCTTGCATATATGGCCACCAGTATCCTTGCGAGATTGCTGTGTATGCTAATGATCTTCCTCCTTGATGGCTTCCGCATACGCCCTCGTGTATTTCGAACAAGAATGCTTCCACTTTGCCGGGGTGAACACACTTTAGGTAGGGTCCTGAGAATGATTTCTTGTATAATGCCAATGATGGGGAGAGCCAAAATCGCAGCGACTTTGCTCTTATTCTGTTGGCCTCTTTCTTGTCTTCTGGTAGGGTGCCATCTTTTAGGAACAATATGATGGGATCCATCCAAGAAGGGCCTAGATCGGCGCAACATACCTCTTTTGCTTCTAGGTCTTCAATGTTTGGTCTAGGTAGGTAGTCGATCAGTAGTGGATGAGGGATGGAGGTATCTGCCATTGAGGCGAATCCTGCTAGTTCGTCTGCTCTGCTGTTTTCCTCCCTGCCAATCTATTCTATCCTCACCACTTCAAACTTCTTAATCTCTGTTCTGACCAACTCTTGGTACTTGGCCATCCTGTCATCCTTTGCTTCATAGTCGCCAGATATTTGGTTTACCACCAGCTGTGAGTTGCTGTAGACCATTAGCTCGGTGGCCTTCACGTAGAATGCTGATTTGAGACCTACAAGAAGTGCTTCATACTCCGCTTCGTTGTTTGATGCTGGGAAGCCAAGGTTGACTGCCTGTTCCACTACTAGGCCGTCTGGGGAGATGAGGACTATGCCAAGTCCTGCTCCATGCCGGTTGGATGCTCCATCCACGAAGAGCTTCCACATCTCCCCGACGAACAACTTCCAGCAAGTGGAGGGATCAGATGATGCCTTGGGGTCTTCCATGTTGCTGGTGTCTTCTTCTCCATGGTTCATGTCTGCTGTCTGCCCCTCGCCACCTGGTTGTACCAAGTCTTGTTTTGTTGGTGAGTCTTGACTTGGCGTAGCATGGTTCGCTGCTTCCTTCCTTGCTTTACTCTGGTCTGCCTTGGGACCTGACTGAGTAACCAGTACCAGGGGTTGCATTATTCCGACGTCAACTTCCATCCCTAGTTCGGTTGTTTCAGTCAGGTCGACTGGGCAGATATGATGACTTCCTGGGGTGAATTCGGCGACAAAGTCTGCCAAGGCTTGTGCTTTTATTGCAGTTCTGGGTTGGAACTTGATGTCGTATTGCCCCAGCTCAACTGCCCACTTCAAGATTCGCCCAGAGAAGTTAGCCCTCTCAAACAAAGCTTTTAATGGGAAGGCTGTGAGGACAACTATAGTGTGGGCGTGAAAGTAGTGCAACAACTTTCTTGAGGCCATCATCAAGGCCAATGCCAGTTTTCCAGTGGTAAGTACCTTGTTTCGGCGCCCAGCAGTGTCTTGCTGACATAATAGATGGGCAGATGTTGGATTCCTTCCGTACGGACCAATACTGCGCTAATTGCGTGCTGAGAGACTGCCAGGTACAGGAAGAGTTCTTCTCCAGGTATTGGGGTGACAAGCAGTGGCGGAGAAGACATGTATTCTTTCAGGCTTTCCAGAGCGCGGTCGCATTCTTCATCCCACTCAAACTTGGCTTTTAGAGCGTGGAAGAATGGTCGTAGTCTATCCGACGACCGACTTATGAACCGATTGAGCGTAGCTGCCATACCGGTGAGATGCTGTACTTCCTTTACTGAGTTTGGCCTCTCCAGGTCCTGAATTGCTTTAATCTGAGAGGGGTCTGCCTCTATACCTCGGTTGGTTACTAAGAAACCTAGGAATTTGCCAGAACCAACTCCGAATGCACACTTAGACCCATTAAGGCGCAATTTGTGCTTCTTCAGGATCTCAAACATTTCACCTAGGTCCTTGAGATGGTCATTCTCATTCTTGCTCTTGACTACCATATCGTCGATGTAAGTCTCCATTGTTCTGCCTAACAATGGTTCAAACATCTTGGTGACCATCCGTTGGAATGTCGCCCCTGCGTTCTTTAGGCCAAAGGGCATGACCTTGTAACAGTATAGTCCTCTTGGAGTTGTAAAGGACGTGACCTCCTAGTCTGGTTCATGCATGGCGATTTGATGGTAGCCTCTGTATGCATCCAGAAAGCTACGTCGGTTGTGCCCCACCGTGAGGTCTACCAGTTGATCTATCCGTGGTAGAGGAAAGCTGTCTTTTGGGCATGCCTTGTTGACCGTTTTGTAGTCGACGTAGACACGCCACTTGCCATTCTTTTTGGGCACCACAACTGTGTTGGAAATCTATCTGGGGTAGTGCACCTCTCTAATTGCTCCTGCATCCAGCAGGTTTCCTACTTCTTCCGCCACTATCTCGGCGTGGTGGAGTGCCGATCTGCGTGTGCGCTGAATGACAGGTCTGGCAGATGGGTGGACATTGAGTTGGTGACAGATGAAGTTAGGATCAATGCCAGACATGTCATATGGCGTCCAGGCGAACATTTCGATGTTAGAGGTCAAGAATTCCAAGACCTCTAATCTCTCAGTGCTGGACAATGACGAACCGAGCAAAAAGAACTTATCCGGGTTCTTCTCATCTATTCTTACCTCTACCAAGTCTTCCACCGCTTTTTGATTAGCTGCTTTGCCAACATCTGTGAATAGTTCATTACTCTCAGGTTCTTCCACCGAATGAACATATCCCTTCGCAGCGCGGCTGCCATTTACCGTAACAAAGCATTGCTTGGACATGATCTGGTCTCCATAGACTCTTCAATTACTCCGGTTTCATTGGGGAACCACATTACTTGGTGGTAGGATGATGCCACTGATCGCACGACATGCAGCCATGTTCTGCCCAAGATGATGTTGTAAGTGGAAGGGACTTTCAATACCCAAAACTCCACTTCTTTCGTTACGCTTCCTGCTCTAACTGGAAGAATTATTTTGCCGATTGGCCACTCTGGCATTGAGTTGAATCCAATCAGGGGAGATACTGCAGGTGCCAAGTCTTTATCTCGTAACTTCAATTGTTTGAATGTTTCATAGTACATTATTTCACATGAACTACCCTGGTCAATCAGAATCCGCTTGACGTCAAAATCCTTGACTCGGAGGGTGACGACCAGGGCATCATTGTGAGGGCAATATATCCTTGCCAAGTCTTTATCTGAAAAAGACATGACGTTCGTGGCCTCTGTCTTCCCCTTCTTGGTGGTAGGTTGGGCACTTAGTACCTCTCTTAAATGCTCAGCCTTTTTGATTGATCCTCTGAGCTCGCATACACGCTCAGGTTCGAAAACTCCATGTATCACATTGATAATGCCTTGAGGTGGGGCGTCGATTGGCATTCCGTTGGGGTCATCGTGGTCCTGGGGGGCTGGTTGCGTCCCTCCTTCAATGTACTTATCCAGATGACCTGCTGCCACCAACTCCTCCATGTGCTGTCTTAATGGCGTGCAATTTTCGGTGCGGTGCCCTTTTTCTTTGTGGTAGGTGCACCGTGATCTTTCGTCATAATCTTTCTAAGCTTCTCCTAGCTTGGTTGGCCATCTGACGAAAGGCTCATCTCGTATTTCACTTAGAATTCGGTAGATCGGTTTTTTGAATACCGTGGTTATGGTAGTGCGGACTCTTAACCATCTTTTATCCTGGTCCTCTCCGTTGTCTCTCCTGCCTCGTCCGTTTCTGTTCGGTCGGTCTACCGCGTTGACCTTTGCCGAGGCCTTCTTCTCTGGTACTGCAGTCGTGCCAGATTTTGTTTTGGCGCGTGCGCCATCCTCTTCCACCCTGATGTGCTGATGCACTCTCTCCATCAAGGCTTCCATGGTGAGGGGCGGTGTCATGGTGATTGAGTCCCTTAGTCTGTTGTCGATTGGAAGGCCTCTTTTGTACTGTGCAATGGCGAGATTGGTGGGGCAGTCCCCAATCTGGTTGAAGGTCTCCCAGTAGCGACTATTGTAGGATCTTAAGGTCTCCTTGTCGCCCATGTCGATGGAGAGTAGTTGGTCGATCTCCACCGGGGTTTTAGTGTTTGTTCTGAACCTGGTTACAAACGCTTCCGCCAGTTGCGCCCAGGAGGCTATGCTGCCTTCCGGAAGTTTTTCGAACCAAGTCAAGCCTAGGTCGCCAAGGCTAGATGGGAAGAGGATGCACATCAAAGCCTCGTTTCGCCGGTACACAGCCATGACCTGGCGAAAGTGGCTCAGGTGCGAATAGGGGTCCGTCTTTCCCTCGTATGTAGTGAATTTGGGCTGAAGGAAGCCTGAAGGTAAGGGCGCGTTCTCAATTGCCGGAACAAATGGCGAAGTCTGCAGCCTTGCTAATGCTTTGTCCGTTGGTTTGTAGGCAGGGCGCGGTATTGGCATTCCAACCTCGACGCTTCCATGCGTTCGAGGAGCCAACCGCTGTAAGGCAAACACTCTGTGTAGATTGCGTGCCCTGGCGTCCTCCTTTCATCGTGCCTTCTCTTCGAGCACGGTGCGTAAGTCAGATGATCTGGGCAACTCCGTCTGTCTGGATCTTGTTTGGTGCGTATGTGAAGGCCAATAAGTGCTCCCTTCCGTGTATGACCTCTCAGTCCTCGTTCTCTCAGACCTGCAGTAACGAGTTCTGGAGGTTCTGGATTGAGTGTCGCCTGTCCTAAGGCTTTTAGTCTCTACTTGGGATGGCGTGGTATGTCTACTACGATCTTCCGAGCGGCGAGGGGGCGTTTTGCCTTTGCGCCCCTCTCCTGTCGCCACTCCTTTTCCCTTTATCTGGCGCTTTAGAGATTCCATGTTCGCTGCCATTCGTCGTATCAACTCGTCCTGTTCCTTGACGCGATCTTCCAAGGCTTGAGGGTCAATCCTTCGCCTTTGTCTCTCTGGACTCCGTAAACGAGAGTAACGAGGGCTGTTAGTTCGCCTTCTTCCCCTTGTATCCCTCCTAGGATTCTGTCGTTGTGGCTCCAAATCTGCCATAGGAGGGATGAGAGGTAGACCTTCGCGCCTCGCACCCTCTTCTGGTGTTTGTCCGTCAATGGCGGACTGTGGTAAATCTTCGTTGTGCGCCATTGATTCTTAAGAGGAAAAGCTTGATCAAGAGGTTTTGTTCTTGTCTGAATTCCCACAGACGGCGCCAATTGTACGGGAAAGAAATAAACCTTCTCGTATAATCCTGTTGATCAAGTCTGCGCTCCTCCGTACGACGTCGTTCTTCTATCTGAAAATACAAACGTGACCTAGCCGGCGGGTGTGTGCCGGAAACCTCTCTGATGCCTAAGTCAGCAAATTAGACAAATAGACAAAACTCTGTATATTCGGGAATCAAAGTTGCGTTACCCCTCCATAGGTGATGTTTGTGAGCTTTTGTAAGTTTCGTGTGGCACAATTTTAGTAGGACTTGTACTCCTCCATGCAGAGTCCTCCTAGGATTCATACTCCTGAAAGACAATGCTTATCCTTCAACACCCCCCTCACTGCTTAAACCAAGTGAGATGGTTCTAATATGGCCGGACTACCATACGACCGAAGTAACCATGGCCATGCCGAGCTACGGCGCAGACCGAACTATCTTTAGTTCGGTTCTTCCTTCAATACTCTTACCTCAGTACCTTCTGCACAAACCGTGGTAAGTCTAAACCGAGCTAACCTTTAGTAAGGTTTAGACCGAGCTAATCATACCGTGCCATAATCGGTATAACTTCAAATATAGTGACCGAGCTAACCTCCTTGAGACCGAAGTATTTTAGGCCTCTTTCGAGACCGGACTAACTTCTGGGCTTTGGGCCCGGCCTAACTTCAAAGGCCCTTCAAGACCGGAGTAATTTTACGGCCATATTTACTCAGCACTTTGCATAGCAGTCTATAACAGCCCATTATCCAGTTCGGCCTAATTTTCATATAAATTACCCTCTCAAGTAGTAACCCTTAATAAAATTGAGTCAATATTATCTCCATCATAAAGTTGTTCACTACCATTGGTTAGAGTAGTAGTACATGAACATATCACATCATATTTCAAAGGGAAAATTATAGGTTCCGCTTGTTTTAATTTTTTAAAATAAGTTTTAAATTTGGGGTACTTACCAATTAGTCCCTATTAACTAGACTTATTTACCTACAGGTCCTAACTAATAAATTTAACATTATAAAAATAAGAGAGTGATAAATTTATCACTAAAAATTTATTCATAAAAACAAAGAGACTGATAAATTTATCACTATAAATTTATTCATAAAAAAAAAGACTGATAAATTTATCTTTATCACTTAATAAATTTATCAAATAGGACTTAATGGGTAATAAGTCTCCAAAGTAGGACCTATTTGGTAATAAATCTCCAAAGTAGGACCTATTGGTAGTTTACCCTATAAATTTTGAGTTTGAATTATGTTTTGAAAGATAAATTTTTGAAATGAGTTTTGAAAAGAGAAAAGTTGTTTGATTATGAGTTTTGAGTTATATTTTGAAATTATTTTGGGTTATTTTTTTAAAATATTTAAAAAATTTCTTAATTTTATTTTTTTAGTATAAATATTTTTTATTATAAATATTTATTTTAAAGTGCGTTGTATTTACTACATTTGTGTCCTATATTTTTAAAAAATATTTAAAATATTTAAAAATTTGAAAATTTTATTTTCTTATTTTAAATATAAAATTTTTATTTTAAATATTTTTTATTTTTTTAAATATTTTTAACTTTTTAAATTTTTTTAAATATTATATATCTAAATCATAACAAATTATTGGCCAATACTTACAAAAGTAACAAATTATTTTTTTCAAAAAAATAAAATATATATAAAATATTTTTTTCAAAAAAAAAATTTAAATGATTTTTTCTTTTTTAAAATAGAATTTTGAAAAGAGTTTGGTTATGAATTTTGAAAAGAATTTTTTAAAAGAATTTTGAAAACTTTATGTAGTTATGAGTTTTGAAATTTTTTAATTCAAATCATGATTTGAAAATTTAACCAAAGGCTGCCATACAATAGTCCCATAAATTAATTACTGAACAAGTGCCCATAAATTAATTATATTTTTTTACATTTACCATGGATATATATTTTTTTAGTAACCCCTTATTCAATTTTTTTGTGCTAAATTACCTCCAACAATAGAATTTTTTTTGTATAAAAAAAAATAATAAAAAGAAATTAAAAAAAAAGAAGAAAAAGGTTATCTTCATTCAACTATTTCGGCTTGTCTGTCTAAGCATTGTGACGACATATGCGTAAGAATAACCAACAAAGTTGTTATCAGGCCGTAATAGTCAAATAATAATTATAAATATATATAGATAAATTATTATTAATACATTTATTCTGATTGACACAAGACGACATATAAGTAAACCAACGAAGTTATTATCGGGCAGTAATAGTGAAATAATAATTATATATATATATATATATAAATTATTATTAATACATCTATTGAGATTTATCAAAAAAAATACGAATTATTCCCTCACATTTTAAAAATTATAAATATTCTCTTGTCAAAAATTTTCATGTAAGTATCTAACAGAAAAAAAAAAAAAAAAAAAATTACTCAAATTTAATACCTACATAAAATTATCATACTATTTTCATTTCATTCACTTATCACCAAATATATCTCTATGTAGTATAGTTCCGTTTAGTGTAACTTTTAAAACAGATTATAGATTATAGATTATGACTTTAATCAGAAATTGTTAATTTATTTGGTGTAACTGTTGGATTATAAATTTAAATTGCCGAGAAGTGTTTAGATTATAGATTATAGATTTAGTAACCTACTCTTTCCGATACATTAGGATAATAATAAGTAACCAAAGACAAAGTCTCGTTTGACAACCTTTAGTTTTAGTCAAAAAAATCATTATAAGTTGTTACATTACTTTTTCTACTTTTCTGCACATCTTTTTATTTAATAATATTTAACAATAAAATTGTATATTTATCTTAATTATAACTTTGAAATTTGTGTATTTTCATAATAAGAAGAGATATATCATGACTCATTTAATCTCATTTAATCAGGTTTAACATTTTTTAATATAAATTATCCAAATTTCACTAAATAGATTTATATATATATATTTTAATTTTTTTAAACTAATAATTTAAAAAGTTTCAACATAAAAGTTAACTTATAAATTTCATATATACCACAAGACAAAATATTAGATTACTTTAAAATAATCATAATAATTTTTTTTTAATCCATAAAGTTCCGTTCATAACACGAATTATCACTAATTCATTATAATTGTGAAAGTCTTTTTAATAAAAAAACCACACATTTACAACATCCTTCCGATATATAAAGACTAAATGTCGGGGACGAAATTTTCGGTCTTCTTGAAGTTACGAAATTAACCTTGTTTGCCCACCTTATTAATAAAAATCAAAATATATATATATATATAAGCCAACAAAATCCATAAAAATCACAACCATGCGACTCCAAAAGTCGAACAAGAATGAAGAACTAAAAATGAAGAACAAAAACCAATAATAATTAATAAATATTAGTAATCAATCACACCAAACACTAAATCCAGGTTGTAAACTTGTACTAATCGGTAAGAGTAATACTGTATGTACTAATTAATATACTAACTAGTGTATTAATTGATGATATGACATAATTTAAGATGCTTTTGGTATTTGTAATTTGTATAATGAGTGAAGTCAATAATAAAGTCATAACTAGCAACTTTATGCCTACCAAAAATCATATTAATCAGATATCAATAACTATATGATCAATAACCAAAAAAAATAAACAATAAGTTTTTTTTTTTTAGAAATAGCATAAAAATATGTAATTCGATCATATAGTTATTGATATCCGATTAATATGATTTTTGGTAGGCATAAAATACTCAACAAATCCTACAAAATGCACGGTTCGGATCATAAAAATAAATCCACAACGCACCTCAAATTGAAGCACAACAGTCACTGTTGTGCCCAGTGACCCATTTTCCCTGCATCATTTGTGTCTCTTTAATGACTTGTTTAAGTTACGTAGGTTTATGTTATGTTATTATTAAATATCACTTCATTTCATATTTAGGTCTCGTTTGGCAACAGGCCGGTTTAGTCAAAAAGTCAAAAAGTTACTAAAAAAGTCAAAAAGTCAACAACCCATACCAAAAAGTCAAAGATTATCTTTTCTCTCTACTTTTTGCACATATTTTCGTAAAAAGTCAAAAAGTCATCTCAAACATAGTAGTTTTTTTTTAGCTCATATTTTAGCCAAATAGTCAAAAAGTTACTAAATTAGCCCGTTCCCAAACGAGACCTTAATAATAAAATTGTATATTTGTCTTAATTATAATTTTCAAATTTGTATATTTTCATAATAAGAAGAGATATGTCATAACTCATTTAATCTCATTTAATCAGGTTTAACTTTTTTTTAATATAAATTATCCAAATTTCACTAAATAGATTTTTATATATATATTTTTTAATTTTTTTTAACTAATAATTTAAAAAATTATAAAAATAAAAGTTAACTTATAAATTTTATGTATACCACAAAACAAAATATTAGATTACTTCATAATAATTATAATGATTTTTTTTTTAATTTATAAAGTCTCGCGCATACCACGGTTACCACTAGTTTCTTTTATACTGAAATATACATTTAAGATTGTGGGGCTTGCTATATTGAAATAAACATGTTTTGGTCTCTTTAAAAGGGTGGTATTTGTTGTTGTCGAATTTGTTGTATTTTCTTTAAACGTCAAGGAAGATTAGTGTTATTTACACAGAAAAACAAATTAATAATGAGTGAAAATTTAAATTAGAAACAGTGATTAGCAAATGAGCACTATAATAAAATTGGGAAATATCACATCAGTGGGATTTTACGAAAATTATTATAAATTATTGAAAAATTTTATACTTATTAATAATTAAAATTATAAATTTTGTATGTATACATATTCCTTGTTTCTAACACCACTTAAGTGTAATAACCCTTAATAAAATTGAGTCAATAACTATCATTGGTTAGAGTAGTACATGAACATATCACATCGTATTTCAAAGCGAAAATTATAGGTTCCGTTTGTTGTAGTTTTTAAAAAGGGAAAATTATAGGTTCCGCTTGTTTTAATTTTTAAAATAATTTTTAAATTTTCAGTTTTGAATTATGTTTTGAAAGATAAATTTTTTAAATGAGTTTTGAAAAGAGAAAAGTTGTTTTGTTCTGAGTTTTGAGTTATATTTTGAAATTGTTTTGGATTATTTTTTTTTAAATATTTAAAAATTTTCTTAATTTTATTTTTTTAGGATAAATATTTTTTATTATAAATATTTATTTTAAAGTGCGTTGTATTAACTACATTTGTGTCCTATATTTTTTAAAAATATTTAAAATATTTAAAAATTTGAAAATTTTATTTTCTTATTTTAAATATAAAATTTTTATTTTAAATATTTTTTATTTTTTAAAATATTTTTAACTTTTTAAATTTTTTTTAAATATTATATATCTAAATCATAACAAATTATTTGGCCAATACTTACAAAAGTAACAAATTATTTTTTTCAAAAAAATAAAATATATATAAAATATTTTTTTCAAAACAAAAATTTAAAAATGATTTTTTCTTTTTTAAAATAGAATTTTGAAAAGAGTTTGGTTATGAATTTTGAAAAGAATTTTTTAAAAGAGTTTTGAAAACTTTATGTAGTTATGAGTTTTTAAATTTTTTAATTCAAATCATGATTTGAAAATTTAACCAAAGGCTGCCATACAATAGCCCCATAAATTAATTACTGAACAAGTGCCCATAAATTAATTATATTTTTTTACATTTACCATGGATATATATTTTTTTAGTAACCCCTTATTCAATTTTTTTGTGCCAAATTACCTCCAACAATAGAATTTTTTTTTGTATAAAAAAAATAATAAAAAGAAATTAAAAAGAAGAAGAAAAAGGTTATCTTCATTCAACTATTTCGGCTTGTCTGTCTAAGCATTGTGACGACATATGCGTAAGAATAACCAACAAAGTTGTTATCGGGCCGCAATTGTCAAATAATAATTATAAATATATATAGATAAATTATCATTAATACATTTATTCTGATTGACACAAGACGACATATATATAAACCAACGAAGTTATTATCAGGCAGTAATAGTCAAATAATAATTATTATATATATATATAAATTATTATTAATATATCTATTGAGATTTATCAAAAAAATACGAATTCTTTTCTCACATTTTAAAAATTATAAATATTCTCTTATCAAAAAATTTCATGTAAGTATCTAACCAAAAAAAAATTACTCAAATTTTAATACCTCCATAAAATTATCATACTATTTTCATTTTCATCCACTTGTCACCAAATATATCTATGTAGTATAACTCTGTTTGGTATAGTTGTTAAAACAGATTATAGATTATAGTTTAACTGATTATAGATTATGACTTTAATTAGAAGTTGTTAATCTGTTTGGTGTAACTGTTGAATTATAAATTTAAGTTGCTGAGTAGTATTTGGATTATAGATTATAGATTTAAGTAACTTACTCTTTCCAATACATTAGGATAATAATAATTAACCAAAGAGAAGGTCTTCTTTGAAAATCTTTAGTTTTAGTCAAAAAGTCATTATAAGTTGGTACAATACTCTTTTTACTATTTTGCATATCTTTTTATAAAAAAAATTACTAAAAATAACATATTCTCAAACAATTTGATCCAAAAACTCGAAATCATGCTCTCATAAATAAAAAAAAAAAACTAGAACAAGGCACATACTGTATGGTAAATTAATAGTAATAAAATAAAAAAAAATCCAATCGATTGCCTACTATAGCTTTAGAACGCCTATAGTTTTGGAATAATAATAATAATAATAAAGTTCGACCGATTGCCTACTAAAATTATATCTTATTTCTTGAAGTTTTCAATCATATAACAAATAATTCTTTTTATTATTGATAAATCATCAAACTCAAGTAACAATTTTTAATATTATCATAAATATATTTTAATTATTAATTTAAATAATTTTATTATTATATAAGAGAGTAGTTAAGAATTTTATTTTTCCTATTAATTTTATTAAATAAAAAATTCTAACAATGGGATATTTATAATTTTCAAAATAATAAGAATAATTTGTATTTTAAACAAACCTCCTAATATTATTATTTCTTTTATATTGAAATATACATTTAAGATTGTGGGGCTTGCTATATTGAAATATACATGTTTTGATCTCTTTAAAAGGGAGGTATTTGTTATTGTCACATTTGTTGTATTTTCTTTAAACGTCAAGAAAGATCAGCGTGATTTACACACAAAAAAAACAAATTAATAATAAGTAAAAATTTAATAAAAACAGTGATTAGCAAATGAGCACTATTATAAAATGCGAAAATATCACATCAGTGGGGTTTTAAAAAAATACTTATGAATTAGTGAGAAGTTTTATACTTAATAATAATTAAAATTATAATTTTTTTTATGTATATATATTTGTTTCCAACACCACTTGGGTGTAATAACCCTTAATAAAATTGAGTCAACATTGTCTCCATCATAAAGTCGTTCACTATCATTGGTTAGGGTAGTACATGAACTTATCACATTGTATTTCAAAGGAGAAATTATAGCATCTGTTTGGTTTAATTTTTAAAATAAGTTTTGAGTTTTGAATTATATTTTAGAAGATAAATTTTTGAAATGAATTTTGAAAAGAGAAAAAATATCTAGTTATGAGTTTTGAAAAGAATTATATTTAAAATTATTTTGGGTTTAGTTTTTTAAAATATTTAAAAAAAAATTTTTTTTTTTTTAGGGTAAATATTTTTATTTTAAATATTTATTTATTTATTTTAATGTGCGTCGCATTTACTATATTTGTCTGTTGTATTTTTAACTACTTTTTAAAAAAAATTAAATATTTAAAACTTTTAAAACTTTTATTTTTTTTTTAAATATATATCTAAATCATAACAAATTATTTGGCTAATAATTACAAAAATATATTTTTCTTCAAAAAAAAAATAATAATTTTAAAAAATAAAATAAAAAAATTTGAATTTTTATTTTTTAAGATAGAATTTTAAAAAGAGTTTTGAAATTTTTGTTTGATTATGAGTTTTGAAATTTTTTGATCTAAATCATGATTTGAAAACTTAACCAAAAGCTACCATACAATAATCCCATAAATCAATTACTGAACAATTAGCCATAAATTAATTATATATTTTTACATTTACCATGGATATATATATTTTTTTTAGTAACCCCTTATTCAATTTGTTTGTGCCAAATTACACAATAATTTTTTTTGTATAAAAAAAAATAAAAATAAAAAATAAAAAAAAGGTCACCTTCATTCAACTATTTCAGCTTGTCTGTCTAAGTATCGTGGTTGATACGGATTTGGGGTGGCTGTTGTACACACGGATTTGGGATGGCTGTTATGGAGAGTGCATAGCAGTCACTGTTATGCAGTTAAATGGGTTTATTTTGATAATCTAAACCATTTATATTTTAGAATACATTAAATAGAACATACTTATAAAAAATCAAATTAATCGGATATCGTTTACCCTTTTATTCACTCACATTTATATCTACAAAAATAAATAATAATTATGATTTAAAGTATTAAAATGAATACAAATATGAATAGATGAAAGGATAAATGATATCCGATTAATTTAATTTTTTACAAGTATATTCTATTTAATGTATTTTAAAATACAAACAGTTCAAATTATCAAAATAAATTTTAAAATAAATCCATTTAACTACACAACAATAACTACTGTACACCTCATACAACCACCCCCAAATTCGGTTGACACAAGACGACATACACGTAAACCAACAAAGTTATTATCGGGCAGTTATAGTCAAATAATAATTATATATACATAGATAATTTGTTATTAATACATGTATTGAGATTTATCAAAAAAATATGAATTCTTCCTTCATGTTTTAAAAATTATAAATATTCTTTTGTCAAAAAATTTCATGCAAGTACAGAAAAAAAAAAATTACTCAAATTTTAACACCTACATAAAATTATCATACTATTTTCATTTTCATCCACTTATCACCAAATATATCTCTCTATACCGCTATAATATTCTCCACTCCTCATTGGTGATACACGAAATGTTTATGAACAATAATGATGGTAGTGTTAATAGAGAGATGGAGAGAGTGGTGTGATGGTTAGATAAAATGGTGTTACTAATAGAGAAAAAATGGTGAAAAAAAACGGTGAAATAAGAAAATGAAAATAAAGTATTTAACATTATAAAGATTAATATTGGTGTTTTTGAAGGAAAAACAAATTGTTACTTACGTCATATATTTGTGAGTTTGACTTAATAATTGATTAATAAATAAGACTATTTGTTTTGTGATTAGAAATTTTAAGTAATGATTTTTAATAAACTTATTTCTAATTTATCCAACATATATATATATATTCTATGTGTCAAAAATAATCAAATGGTAAAGAAAGACTTCGCAGTTCCCACGGTTGGAAGCTAGTTAAAGGTCATCTGCTCTGGCATCATGGTTAAGCATAAGCATGACCTTGTCTTTTAACTTATATTAGTAAATTACATTAAGAGGTTTGTAACAAATAGAATAAATTTTACGGATTTTAATATAATTATATTGATATCTTTCTTCATAAGATTAAAATGATTAAAATTAATATAAATGGTGTGAAAATACACATATAAATAAGATAAAATATATATTTTATTATAAAAGATATGATAACATTTTTTTCATTTGATTACAAATTACTTGTTAAAATAAGGTATAAGTAGATTGAGTGTTATGTGAATTAAAATTTTTAAAAAATATAATTATGTTAAACTTGTAGAATTTAGATTTCGTTTGGATAGATGTGAATTTGAAATGCATGGATCTCATGTTAATTGTTCAAAGAGAATAACTCAAGTTTAGATTGATAGTTTATCTCTGAATTTCAAAATTAAATTAAATAATTTTATTATTATGAATTAAAAATAACTATATAAAAATAATTATTTGAAAGAGAAAATTAGTTTAAGATCCCTCTCCCATTTTTAGTAATAGAAGAAATTCACAACATTATTTTGTAATGTCTAAGATCCCTCAACCCTACACCCATATATCACAGAGAAACTTGTCGATCCACGCCTTCCTGATCGCTTGTGCATTATTTACTGGTTTTGGCATGTTGAATCTCACTCTCAAGTCCTTCGATCCATTTACAGGCAAGGAATTCCCGATTCAAAAAACCCGACAAGTTGCAGAAGGAGCTCATGTAAGTCTCGCTGCCAAGACCCAGGTTTCGTGGACCAAATGATGCGCCACAATGGAGGAAATGGGGGAAAACTTTAGCAGAGGGTTTGGAGAGAAAAGTCTCCAAGTCAAAAGAAAAATTGATCTTCATTTTGCTCTGAATGGTACTAAGTAAACCCACTTCTTCTTCTTCTTGCTCAATTAATTTTATCTAGATCTGCAGTTGTTAGTTCATGAATCTGTGTATTTGTCTTGATTTCAAATTTGTTAACATAATTGTTTACAAATAGATTTGCAATTGTATTTGTAAAGTCTAGTTTCAAAAATTAACAATTTTGTTTAAGTTGGAGTTTAAAATTAACAATTTTGAAACATTTCACGTGGAAAATTAACAAAAATATTAAATTTTCTTTCTTTTGTTAATGCTGAGATTCTTTCTCTGGGAAGAAATTCTTTAGGAAGAAATTTCTAGAATTTCTCTACAGAGAAAATCTTTAGAAAGTCTAGAATTTTTTTGAAGAGTGAGAAGTTAGAGAAATTGGAGAGAATTTCTCTGAAAAGAATTTCTCTAGAGAGAGTTTCTCTGGTTTAAATTTAAGAAGATAATGAAGGCTTGAGTTAGGAATTTCTCTGAAGAGTGTGAAGTCTAGAGAAACTCCAAAGCTTTAACATTAAACAGGGCATATGGTGTCACGCCCCAAATTCCTCACATTTTAAAAATTATAAATATTCTCTTGTCAAAAATTTTCATGTAAATATCTAACATAAAAAAATAAAATTACTCAAATTTTAATACCCACATAAAATTATCATACTATTTTCATTTTCATCCACTTATCACCAAATATATCTCTATATACTATATACCACAATATTCTTCAATCCTCATCGGTGATACACCAAATGTTTGTGAATAATAATGATGGTAGTGTTAATAGAAAAATGAATAGAGTGGTGCAATGATTAAATAAAGTGATGTTACTAATAGAGAGAAAATGATGAATAAAATAGGTGAAATAAGAAAAAGAAAATAAAGTGTTTAACGTTATAAAGATTAATATTTGTGTTTTTGAAGGGAAAAAAAAAAAAAGTTACTTACGTCATATATTTGTGAGTTTGACTTAATAATTGATTAATCAATAAGACTACATATTATATGATTGAAAATTTTAAGTGATGATTTTTAATAAACTTATTTCTAATTCACCCTATACATACATATATGTATATATATATATACATTCTATGTGTTAAAAATAATCAAATGGTAAAGAAAGACTTCGCAGTTCCCATGATTGGAAGCTAGTTAAAAGTCATCTGCTCTGCCGTCAAGAATGAAATAAGCATGAGCATGACCTTGTCTTTTAACTTATTGGTAAATTACATTAAGAAGTTTGTAAAAAATAGAATAAATTTTACGATTTTAATATAATTATATTGATATCATTTTTAACTTTCATTTAGGATGTGGATTGATTTTTAAATTTTTTGACTTTTTGACTATTTTAACATAGGGCTAAAAAACCTCGTTTGGGATAAACTTTTTGGCTTTTTTGACTTTTGTGAAAAAAAAAATAAAATGATTATGGTTTAAATGTGACATTTTATCTTATTAACTCTTTAGTCTGTTTTATCTTTTTGTGACTAAAATAGCCCCAAAATGCTATGCCAAACATAGCCTTAATAAGATTAAAATGATTAAAATTAATGTGGATGATGTGAAAATACACATATAAATAAGATAAAATATATATATTTGAATGTAGAAGATATGATAACATTTTTCATTCATATGAAAACAAATTACTTCATAAAATAAGGTATAAGTAGGTTGAGTGTTTTGTGAATTAAAATTTTAAAAAAACTTTATATAATTATGTTAAATTTGTAAGATTTAAACTTCGTTTGGATAGATGTAAATTTGAAATGCATGGATCTCATGTTAATTGTTCAAGGAGAACAAGAAGTTTAGATTGATAGTTTACCTCTAAATTTCAAGATTAAATTAAATAATTTTATTATTAAGAATTTAAAATAACTATATAAAAATAATTATTTGTAATCATGCCAATAATTATCTTCCATCTACCAGGATTCCACTGAATATACAGTATATTTTATCTAAACTTATCTTCTTTATAGTTTTTTCTCCACTTATAATAGCAAATCTCAAATATTTTGACCTAAAATTCCTTAATTCAGAATTCACATCCATCCAAATAAAACCTTATTATATTTTTTCAACTTTTAAAAGAGATCAATGCAATTTATCCATAACTATTTTTACGGTTTTTATTTAAAAGTGTGTGTATATGCATACAAATAGGCCTACAACCAACTAGGAAGGCCCAAGAGACCCCAAGCCCATAGCTCAGGCAGCCCTGATTGGAGGAAAAGGCTAACAAAATTATTCTCTTCACATAGACAACAACCATGAGAGACAAGTCTATATATTTATATACACCCAACTACACCGTGAAGGGTATGCTATATATTCTATCCTAACTCATTATTATCTCTCTCAAGCACGGTTCTAACTTGATTGTCAGTTGGCAATTCTAACTTAAGCGTCAAAAGGCCCTTGAAAAGGATACCAAATGACATACTCTTACGCTGTTTTTGGTTGAAAAATTTAGAAAGGTATTTGAAAATGAAAAAAAAAAAAGAAAAATGTACGTGAAACTCAGTAAAATGTGAGTATATTTTATTTACATTTTATCTATCTTTTCTCTTCCTCTTCCTAAATCTCCCAACCAAACACAGCATTAAAGGGTTCTTTGGGATGACCTAAATAAGTGCACTTTTTGTCTTTTTACGAAAAGATGTGCAGAAAAGTAGAGAGGTGATGTGATGGAAAAAAGATAAAAAGCTGAATTATTTTGTGTATGCCAAACTTGGCTTGAATTTGTTTACAATTTCACGCTAAGGGTAACGAGATGGCATTATATTATGCTCAACTCCTTGTAAAAATAATCACAATTTATCGAAGTATAACACAAAATCACAAATCAAGCTATTATACTCGTGATCGTATAGAATTATCATCGGTTAAATTGACAGGGAATAGATAAAAAATTGAGAGACACAGAGAGAGAGAGAGAGAGATAGATGTGACTAGTTTACATTTGCAACAATTGGGAAGTGAATTACTGCCATAGCGCCAATGAAATTACTGCCATCGTCAATACTGTATTCGCTTTTGCTGCACATCTTGGCGGAGCTCAGATTTGGGTTTTGCAACTTCAACAAATATGACTCTGCCATCCAGAAACTGAAAGAACGATGTTAGGGTTTGATCATAAACTACTCTGTCATACAATTTGTTTAATAAACCAATTGAGATTTCCAAGCACAATTATTAACATATTCATCATATGAAGCATAAAACCATGATTATCTGCCCCAAAGATTATTTCTTTTTCTTCCATGTCATCTGGAGCATAGACTTCTTTGACTATAATGATATATAGAGCCAAATTTAAGCCATGAGTAAGAATTACGAAATATACAAAGAACACATTATAAACTTTTCAAAAACTTTGCCATCTAAAATACGCTTATCTCTATTACATTAGTGATCATTACATACCTTCCCGTGCATTCCTTCAATAGCTTTTGTGGATTCTTCCTCTGTTGCATAACGAAGGAAAGCAAAGCCTCTTGGTCTTTTCGCTATTCTATCCATCACCAAGTTGACTGTAAACAAACAAGTAGTAATTCTTTCAGAAACCCAAATTATTTTACCAATAAATGACAACTGCATTAAGCACTACACTTAAGTTAGCAACATGCCTTGTACAAGTTCACCAAAATTTTGGAAAGCATTCCTCAAGCTCTCTTCTGTGGTCCGAAATGAGAGCCCTACATGCAATAGCAAGTCAATTGATAAATCATCACACACTTTAAATAACAAATGCAAGGCAAGCACCAAGTTTAGGGGAGTTGTATGTCTTGCAAAGAGTACCCTTTTTCTTTTCTTTTTTTCTTTTTGAGGGAATTCCATTTTTGATGTAGTGGTGATTGACAACAAGTTCACAGACCATTTGATGGCAAAACGGCAATTTTTGTTGATTTTCCAAAGCTATTAGATCAGACTCAAAACATCCATATTCGATTGGAAACAACTAAAAGGCTATCAATAGAGCTCTTAAAACATACAAATAATCGGAAACTAAAGTAATCATGACCAAAACTAATTGCAAATCAATGGGAAGAAGTGAAAGTAATTGCAAAAATATAGAGGTACAAGTGATGTATGTGCTCTCACTTCTTCTCATTGATTTGCAATTCCCCCTAAATTTTAAAAAGATTTTCCATTGAAAACTAACAACAACAACAACAACAATAATAATAATAATAATAATCACCATCATCATCATCATCAGATTCAGATAGGAAGAGGTTTAAAAAAGTGAAGCCCATGTTAGCTGATTGGGATGACCCTTTTAACTCTTTACGCTTTGGGTTGGTTTGGGAAGTGGGTTGGCTTTTTGGCTTTTTTTTTTACTATTTTAAGCTGGGCTAAAAAGCTTAGTTTGAGAAGGACTTTTTGGTTTTTTGGCTTTTTTGACTTTTTTTGTAAGAGAATAATATAATGATTATGGGTAAGATGCGATGTTTTGTTGGTTGTAGCTAAAATAGCCTATTTTGTCTTTTGTGACTAAAATAGCCCAAAAAAAAGCCTACAAACCTTCTTCCCAAACGGTGCCAGTTCAACGACTTGGAAAGAGAAAATCAAAAGCATGTGAATAAAATACTTACATTTATCCATCACCAAACACAGGCTTAACCAAACAATTAGCTGTCAGAACATCTCCAATCCTTGGCATTTTTCCTCATCAATTTCATCAAATGTTTAAAGACACATTTTTTCATTGGAAATAGATTTTTTTCCATCAAATCAATATAAGGGGAAAACAGCAACTCAGAGAAATCAATTTCTTTTCTCTTTCTATCCAAATCACTCAATCCAAACGACTGTAATTGATAGGTACATACTACATGTATCGATATATATATATAGAGAGAGAGAGAGGAGTGCTAACCGCTGACGTAAAGTTTGGTGGAGGAATGGGAAGTGGTTTTGGGGGAAGAAGAAGGTGGGAGAGAAGCCAGAACACAGAACCCATGTGAGATTTGGAGTTGCAGAGGTGGATTTGAAGATAAAGAAGATGAATAGGAGGGAAGGAATTGGGGGCGCCTAAAACCCCCAATTTTACCGCCATTCCTAATCCACAACGACCACGGCCCAACGCTACGATGCTGGTGGTGGTGGTGGATTTGAACAAGTTTTGAAGCTGCCATTTCCATGGCCAATGACCAAATCAAAGGAGCGACAGAGGAGAGAGATTACACTTCAGAGGTAAATAGGCTCAACGCTTTCGACTCTCTGCAGTGTGGATAAATTGTCTTGTCTACGGAACATTTTATTTTCGGTCGTGATTGGTAGCTCGAGAGGGAGGGCTCGAAAATTGGCTCGAAAAAGTGAGGGGCGGAGGAGGAGGAGGGAGAGGCTGGAGGAGGGGCGGAGGTAGGGCGCGGAGGCGGAGGAGGGGAAGGGAAGGGAAGGGCCGGACTGGAGGGGGCCATAAATATAGGGGGGAGGAGGAGGAGGAGGCAGAGGCGACGGCCGGAGGCGGAGGCGACGGTGGTCGCAGGTGCTGCGACGAAGAGGCGGAGGCGACGGTGGTCGGCGACGGCGGAGGGCTGCCTCCTCTCTCTCTCTCTTTCTCTCTCTCCCTCTCCTCTCCTCTCCCTCTGTTTCAGACGAAGAAGAAGAAGAAGACCAGGATGCGAAAGAAGAAGAGAAAAAAAAAAAAACAAAACAAAACAAAACAGTCCAAAACGACATCGTTTTGGGCTGTCGAGCCGTTTCGAGCCGCGTGGTTTCGAGCTACCACGCATTTTCCTTTTACTTTTTTTGGTTAATGATAAATATAATTTTCAAAATAAATTATTAATAAAAATATATTTTGATTAAAGATTTATTAATATTTAATTAATATAATTTTTTTTATATAAATATGAAGTATTCAATAAATTTTATATATTAAATAATTTAAATTATCAAAATAAAATCGGTAAACAAACCCAATAATACATTCCAGTTAGTGAAGTGGAGAGTCTCTCCGTGGATAAATTGTCCTGTCTACGCCTCATTTTAATTGGGTGTTTTTGCAAAGGGAAAGGAAATGTAAAGAAAATAAGCTATCGTTTGGCGAGTTGGCTTTGCATTGAGATTAAAATGGGTAGGCTTCCACCATATTTTATCTCTTCACATTTTTTCCGTATTTTTTTTATAAAAATTAATTTTAAACTCATATTGATAATTTAAATCATCTATTTATAAATATTATAATAAAAGTTATTCATATAAAAAATTAATTTTATCGAATAACTATAAATATATAAATAAATAATATTTTATTTAAAAAAATAAATATTTTAAGTTTACAATCATATTTGTTATTCATTTTATAAATAAAATGTGATTTTTTTTTCTTATGTTTGTAAATGTCTGATGAAATTTATTTTTTGTATAAATGATTTTTATTGTGAAACCTACAAGATAGATAGTTCAAATCATCATTACGGGTTTAAAATTAAGCCCCATAAGAAAAATATAGAGAGGTATGGACTAATAAAGTATAGAAGGGAGCCTATCCCAGATTTAAAAAAAACAAAAGAACAAAATAGGCTAAATAAGCTAATAAGATAAAATGTTACATTCAAACCATAATTATTTCACTTTTTTTCTCACAAAAAAGTTAGCCTTCATTTGGCAACTTGGGTTGGGTTTAGGACTATTTTAGTCACAAAAAGATAAAATAGGCTTTTTAATCTAATAAGACAAAATGTCATATCTAACCCATAATCATTACATTATTTCTCTCACAAAAAGTTAAAAAAGTAAAAAATTATATCCCAAATGAGACTTTTTAGCCCCCGAACTAAAAAACAATTAAAAAGTCAATCCACTTCCCATACGAACTCTTAAAAAGTTTTTCCCAAACGAAACTAATTTAGTTAGGTTATCAAAAGCCAAAAAATTAAGCTGAATTTTTTTTGTTTTCCAAACTAACAAATCATTTTTTTTATTTTTTATGTTTATGCTATTCTCTTATTTTTATTTATCAATCAGCCTTATTAATTAGACTTATTTACTTACAAGTCCTAACTGATAAATTTATTTTTATAAAAACAAGAGACTAATAAATTTATCACTATAAATTAATTCATAAAAACAAAAAGACTGATAAATTTATCACAATAAATTTAACCATAAAAATAAGAGACTGATAAATTTATCAATGGAAATGCACACACCAAAATATATTTTAATTTACAACATTTAATTAAATACAGAAACTAACTTGCACTTACAATTGTTGTAATCTGCAAGGATCTTGTAAATAGGTTGAATAGAACGGGAGAAAATATAAACTTCACTCAGAACACTCTGGTTTCTCTCAGACTTACAATTTGTGAAAGAAAATTTTCGACTGCCTGAATGAATACATTTGATTCTAATATATAGAAATTAAAACGAACTATGCAGCATGTGAAGGCAGCTAGCAGCATTGAAGACGGGGCAGGGCTGTCGGTTGCTTTCGGCTGATTGATTGAATCAGTTGAGCAGCTTTAACAAAAGTTGATTGACCAAATAGTGATGTGAACAGTAAAAGTGAACAGTAGCTTTTACTATTCATCACTTTCGGTGGAGCATGTGAATAAAGGAATCAGAATAAATACAAATTGGCAGCTTTTCTCAAAAGAGTATTGATTGAAGCCATTTTTGTATTTATAAAGAATCCTAAGTTGATTAAGCATATGGATCCTGAGCGTCTTGAAACTCGGGTCGTCCATATGGAATGGATTGAGTCGTTGATCCTTCAGAAGATTGAGCTGAACCGTCTGAACCTTCTTCTGAATCATCTGAACTGGTTGATTGGGCCTGAGCTCGATCCACAAGTTGCCGAGCCATCTGAAACATTTCATCACGAGAGGGCTTGGACTTGACTTTGGATTTAGCCTTGGGCTGAGCAGGAGGTGAAATGGGCTTAGCCTTTGATTTGGATTTTGACTTGGGCCTTGAATGAGCCTTGGGCTGGTCCGGAATTGTAGGAACTTTGGACTTTCCCTTGGATTTGGATTTGGATGATCTGGGCCTGGAACCACTAGAAGAGGGGCTTCCAAGATTGACTGGAGGAAGACTGGGCTGACTTCCTTGACTGATTGCAGCAGTTGGGTTCTACTAGGCTTTGACTTTGGCAGGAGTCGGAGCACATTGATCTGGAGGAAATTCCTCATGAACAATTTCAATAATTCGGGGCACATTGAACTTAGCCCACCACTTGACTGAATGTTGGCGAATAACTATGTTGTCATCAATCCCATAATGCCATTTGAATATCCAAGGAATTTTGTATTTAGACATAAAATTGAGCAAAATAGGAAATTGTTTTTGATGAGCAGTGAATGGGTAAACAGTAGCAAAATAAGCAATTGTTTCATTGAGGGAACTGGGGAGAATTTCGGAAATGGCGCCATAATGTGTCCACCATCTCACAAACCAGGTTGGTAACTCGGATTTGAATTTTTGATCAAAGGAAATAAACCAGGAGTGACTAAAGGACTCATTTTGGTACAAGAATAATCTGAACCAAGCATCAACATAATCATGATAATTATATTGAATAGAGTGACCAGGTAAATCTCGAAGCAGATTAGGATTTCCCCATCTGCAAGAGAAACAATATTATGGATATAGAGTGAATGGTATAGGATCTTGTAAGCATAAATTCGATCTTGAATGGGTTTAATCAAAATGGAATGATGGTTGAGCAAGATATCTTTGTAATATGAGAGATTTTTCTCTGGAGGTGAAGAAATGAAAT
Source organism: Camellia granthamiana (assembly GCA_036172215.1). Taxonomy (NCBI): domain Eukaryota; kingdom Viridiplantae; phylum Streptophyta; class Magnoliopsida; order Ericales; family Theaceae; genus Camellia; species Camellia granthamiana. The sequence goes on along the minus strand of CM069909.1, from coordinate 85,823,618 downwards.
GACTTCCAGAGCCAAAATGGAATTGAGCAATTTCATGAATGGTTTGACTTCTAGGGTGACTAGGTTCTTTGAAGAACAGGTTTGTAACATGTGATTTTGTGTACTCAGTTCGAGAAGGGCGAACTTGGTTGATTGGAAGTGGAGTGACCGAAACTGATTGGCTGGAAGCAAAAGGATCATTAGCCAATGCAGATGAATAGTCAGGACGGTGAATAGTACCAAGAGTATGGTACCGGTTAATTAGGTCAAGGGACCTGGATGGGTTGACTGACTCCAAAGGAGGAGGAACTAGGAGTTGATTTGGTTTACTAGAACTGGAAGAGGGAACCAAAGCCTTGGAAGGAGGCCTTGGGCGAGACATCTGTGAAATATGAAACAAAGATTAGCAACCAGAAAGAAGATCTAAATAATTCTGGTAATAGAACAAATCATTGTAGTAATTATGACGTAAAACACGTCGAGCTTGTAACTGTTGATGATTGATGTATTGGGCTCGTTTAGTAGTAGGTCTGGCTGATTTAAGGCGGGTAATGCGGCGGTTAACTTGTCGGATCAGGGTTTGGTAATGGGTAATTTGGGTTTTAACATAAGAAATATGTGGAGTAGCACTCATCCCTTACCCCCCTGTAAAAATTCCCGGGTAAGAAAATCAAGAAGGGAATTTTGACAACCAGGTATGTAAGTAATGTCAAAATCAAAAATACTTAAAATAGATTGCCAACGGGCAAAAATTTGTTTACTAGCAAGATTTTAAACATCTTTTTCCAAAACATATTTAGCAGATTTGCAATCAACACGAAGTAAGAATTTTTGATTTAAAATATCATCTTGAAATTTTTGAATGCATAAAACAGTAGATAAAATTTCTTTTTTAATAGTACTATAATTTAATTGTGCAGTATTCCAGACACCAGAATGAAAACGAACAATTTGTTCAGGTGACTGAGGAGTAACTTGTTGGAGCAGAATACCACCATAACCAATATCAGAAGTATCGGTTTGAATGATTTTGAATGAATTCTCAGTAGGAATACCAAGACAAGGAAGAGATTTAACATATTTTTTAACTTGTTGAACAACAGCAGTATGAGTAGAAGACCAAGGAGGAGGATTATCTTTTAGCCTATCAAACAGAGGTTGACAGATTTTCCTAAGGTCTTGATAGAAGTCAGCAATGTAATTGAGGGAACCTAAGAACCGTTGTAATTGAGTTTTATCAAGAATTTCATCAGGAAACTTAGACGCAAATTCAATAGATCAACTAATAGGAAGAATAGTATTATGATGAATATCATATCCTAGAAACCTAACTTTAGTTTGAAATAGTTTAATCTTAGGAGCAGATATGACGAGACCATGACTTTTAATTGTATAAAAGAATGCAGTTAAATGTTTCCAATGTGCACTAATTGAGTTAGAAAAAATTAATATATCATCAATATAAACAATGGAAAAATGACTAAAGGGGTTAAATATGTCATTCATTATGTGTTGAAATTCACTGGGAGCATTTTTTAAACCAAATGGCATAACATTCCATTCATATTGCCCAAAAGGTGTATTAAATGCAGTTTTATACCTATCTTTAGGGTGAATTTGGATTTGCCAAAAACCACTTTTTAAATCAAATTTACTGAAAATAACAGCTTGATTAAGTCTTTTAATTAAATCTTTTTTATTAGGAATAGGATAGCGAATCCATTCAAGAACAGCATTTAATGGTTTGTAATTAATTTCTTCTTTAAGAAAATTAATATGTCGAGTTAATCGATTAATAGTATGAGTAATAGAACAATCTTGTAATTGATTTAATTCTAATGGTTCAGGTGGAAACAAGAATTTAAATGTGACAGGATGTCCTAAAACATGAGTAGTAATTCCTTCAGTAGAAGTAGTAAAGGGATATAATAATGAAATAAAGGGTGTAACTAAAATAATTCGATCAGTCATGTTTTTAACTAGAACAAATGTAGTTTTAAAACAAACATTATTTTGGCAAACATGTACTTTAGGTAATTTATATTTAATATGCATTTTACTACCATTAGCAGAGGTTAATTTCTCTTGACATTTGTGATAATATTTAGTAGGAAGTAATCCTTCTTGAATACAATTTAAATCTGCACCAGTATCAATTAATGCTACCAAATCTAATTCAAAGTCTTCAACTATGATTTTAATTCGTGAATACCATTTTTGCATAAAAATTTTATTAAGTAAATTTAATCTTTTATCTTCAAGGTTAGTAGCTTGGGATCGGTTATCAAAAATGAGTTTATCTGGATTTGTGTGATCAGATTCAGAATCAGAATGGTGTTCAGATGCCTGAGGTGATTTTGGATTAGGTTGAAAATCATTTAAGTTTTGTTTAAGTTTAATATTAATGATTTCATTTTCTAATTTATTATCTTTATTTTGGAGATCACGGATAGTTTGTTTAATATGATTAATTTCAGATTGTAAATCTTGAAGTGTAACTTCTTTAGTTTTATTTTTAAATTTCTCTAAAGTTTTAGATAAACTAATAATAGGTTTATTGAACTTAGGTTTAGTATCTTTTTGAAGTAATAAATTTCTTAATTTATCAATATATTGTTGTTTCAATTGGGGATCATCCAATTTACTAATTAAATCAATTAAAGCAGATTCTTCTTGAGTATGTTTGGTTAGAACAGAGATTTGTTTAACAGGTTTACAACAAATATCAGTACATCCTAAGGTAATTTGATTATGTTGGTTATCAGAATCAGATTGATTATTATCAGAAGGGGAACTGGATGTAGATGGAGGAACAGAAGAGGAATCAGTATCAGATTGATTTAATTGTAAGATTTCAAATAATTGAATTTTGGATTCTTCATTAATTTGGAGTTGGCTGACTCTTTCTTTGAGTTTTTGTTTTTCTTTACATTTATTAGCATAATGACCTTTTTGACCGCAATTATAACAGGTAACATCTTTATTAGATTTTGGATGTGATTTATGATATTTCTTTTTAGGTTTAGCATAAAATTTGTCATTTGATTTAGAAGGTGAATAAGGCTTCTTATATTTATTATAATACTTGGATTTATTATGTCTATGTTTTGAATATTTATGTGATTTCCTACGAGAGGGTGCAACTGGAGGTAATCCATATTGTTCACAAAAATTGCCTAATTCATATTTAGCTTTATGTTTATCTTTAGAAGCTTTTTGACTAAGTTTTAAATCAATACACATTTTTAAACCTTCTTTTTGAATAGTGCTTATTATATCACCATATGTTAAATTATCATATTCAATAACGCCAGTAGATTGACTAAGAACATCTCGGATTTTGTGAGCAAATAAACTAGGTAACCCATTAATGAATTTTTCTTTCCAAAATGATTTAGTACAATCTTCTCTTAACATAACTCTAGAGATAAAGACATCTTTATACCATCTAAAGTCACTTAATGTTGGACATGTAAGATTACTAAGTTGATCATGTATGCGAGAATAAATATTAGTTGGGGTACCAATGAAATAGCGAACAATAGTATAGATTAATTGATTAATACCATCAGGATGGCAGCAGCCTAAAGTTTCATCAAAAATAGGTAATCCTTGATCATCAGTTTGATTAGCATAAATTATGGATTCTCGTTGTTCTTCAGTTAAGTATTTTTCCCACCAGGATTTGAGCATGCCAGTAAAGCCAGTAGTGATTAAAGTAACAATTTCAGGTTGAGTATATTGGGGATAGTTAGAAAGATAACTATTGGAGACCATAGATAAATGATTTAATTTTTGAAGGATTTGATCTTCACTTAGACCATCAATATTCCATTCGTATAATTTTTTAGCAGAAACAGAAAATTGATTATTAATATTATTTTCTTCAAATTGTAAATCGACAGGAGTAGGTTTATTATACCAATTCTTAGTTGTTTGGGGATTAACTTTTGGATAATGGATTTTTGTAACTTGGAATTGTTGAGCTAATTGATTGATCTCATTATCGGTGTCAGATGAAGTAGAATTAGGATCAATATCAAAGTGTTGATTTAGAATAGTAATACCTTTATCTTTAGAAGGTGAAGGAGAATCAGTGGTAGATAATTTGTTAAATAATTTTTCAATAGTTTGGACAGTAGATGATTGGTCATTTGTAACTAAACTAGGTCGTTTGGAACGATTAGTAGGTAAGTTTAATAAAGGTGCATCTAGAGTGGGTTTATTAGATGAACTGGGACTAGATTCTAAATTGGTTTCTATTTTATCTAATTGTTTATCAATAGTGTTTAAACATTGATTTGTATAATTATTTTGTTCAATGACTTTTTTAATTTCATTATCATTTCCAGGTAATTTAAAAGGAGAAGCAGGAATTTCAGTTCCTTGTTGATTAAGGATAATATTTTCTAACGGATGATGACTAGAGGTAACAGTAGTGGTAGCATAGGTTTTCCATTTACGTTTTGTAATAGTATTGAGGTTTTTGTAATATTTATCAACATATTCAAGCAAAGGTAATTCAAAACCATATTGAATCATAAAATCATACCATTCCTGGGAGATTTGGGACATTTGAGTAGAAGTATATTTAGCATAATAAGCATGTCGCTTAGTGCGATTAGCTTTTGATTGGAAATCAATAAGTAGATTTTCAAGATTGGGAATAAATTCTTTTTTAATGGTTAATAATTGAGGATTAATAGGTGGTGGAAATTCTTCCATATCAGTTTGAGTTGGAGAATTAGTTCACTATAAATGTATGAAAACTAATTTAAATGTTCATGCTTTGCATAAATCACCTAAAGATAAAACTCTATTAATACAAAGTAGTAGTACTGATTCACATATTAATGTTCCCCAAATGATTGAATGGAAAAATGTTGATTTACCTGATGAATGGATTACTGTTAATGAACATTACAAACATAATCAACAACAATCATCCATAACTGATATTCAAGATATTCACCAATTTAATGATGGTTCCGTTCATATTAAATTTAATCGTAGTCAATCCTCTAGACATAGTACATTGATAAATTTATCAATAAAACTTAATGGGTAATAAGCCTCAAAAGTAAAACCTATTGGTAATTTTTCCTTATATTTATTTTTTTAAAATAATTATAATGAGAATGTTTAAAACTTCATTCGAATTAATCCGAGGATATAGGCAGTCTCCTCTCACATATATCAGTTGATTACATGATAGAGTGCATTGGTACATTTATCAATGATTTCGTTGATATCAATTTGGGGTATAATTTTCATATCATTTTATTTCAATTTTAACTTGAACACATTTTACTGGCTTGTTTTTGTTGTGAAAAAAATTATAGGAAGACCTTAAAAAAAAAAAAAATCGAGCGACACTGCAATCCACAATACTCGTCATTGCTACGGCCAATACCACCATTACTATAACCAAAAGAGAGAGAGGTGATGGTGTGAGCTTGTTTGTTAAGACCCAAGTGTGTGGCAAGGATGCTAAAGTAATTTTATTTCTACATATTAATTTTTTACATATTTAATAATAAAAATAAATAAATAAATTACAAATACACCTTTGAAATTTACTTAAATTATAAATTACTCCTTATGGTTCTAGAAATTACATTATGTCCCTTAAAATTTGTAATGTCATAAAAAATAGATCCTTTTATTAATAAATCATCAAATTAATTAACAATTTTTAATAATGTTAAAATTTTATTTCAATTAATAATTCAAATAATTTTATTATTATATATGTGAACAGTTAGAAATTTCACCTTTTTAATTAATTCTGTTAAATAAAAAATTCTGACAGTAATGTATTTATAATTTTCTAAACCATAGAAGGCAATTCATATTTTAAGCAAATCTCAGAGGTGTATTTATAATTTATCCAATTCTAAAACATTACAATCATCTTTTATCGCTAGCATCACCTCTTTTATCTACCATTTCCTCCCGGGTGTATTTATAATTTATCCAATTCTAAAACATTACAATCATCTTATATCGTTAGCATCTCCTCTTTTATCTACCATTTCCTTCCGTTGCCTCTTTCCCTCTCCGCTTATGATCACTTTCTACCGGGTGAAATCACTCGAGATTGATTGTAATTGATTGTAAGTCTAAGATGGAAGGAAATAAGCTAGAAGTGACGATGGTAATGACGATGGTAATGACAATGGAGGGTTGAAAGTGAGTAAAAGAATAGTGGGTGAATGAAAATAAAATAAAAAATGAAAAAAGACTAAGACCCCCTTGAGAACACACCCCCACGACCCCCTTTCCTTTTTCATTGGCTGAAAACTGTTTTTTTTTTTTTTTTTTTTTTTCTTCTCCCCACTCACCAACCCCCACGTGTGTGTGGGGGTGGAGGGGGTGAGTGGGGGAGGGGGTCCCAATCGGCGCTGATAAAAAATATGCTCTCTTTCGTCTAGTTTTAGAAGCAAAAAAAAATTTAATTAAAACTAATTTAATAAAAATAATAATAAATCAATAAAACTTCTTATCGTAATATGATTTTATCTTTTAGGGGCAAAAAAATTTAAATTTTAAAATTACTTTTTTTTATTTATTTTTGTCAAATTAATTTATATTTTTCTTTAAAAAAAAATTCCAAAAATTGATTCAAAAATTAAGACCAAACAAAGCCTTAGGGTTTTAAAATTAAAAATGAGTAATATTATAATATAGGTGTTCGTTTTAAGTGTGTAATCTGAGAGAAATTAATGTGAAAATAGAATTAACCAGGATGCTAATCAAAAGGGAGAAGCTTGAGCAAAACTGCAGTTATGGCAGGCACCAAAGGAGGTGCACTGTGGTTGCTGGCTGCATCAAGGAGAAGAGGGGAAGAGTGGGGTGTTGGTAACAGCATTCACAAAAGAGACGAAGGATTACAGCTTCAAAAGGCTCTAATCCTTGAACGAGGACAAGATTAGAAAAGGTAACTGCACCTGCAAGGCAAACTCGGATCAAACTCACCAACTGATTGGTGTATAATCTCTGAATATATGAAATTATTCAGAATTCTACAACCAACCACCCAAACCTCTCATGCCATAACACAACCAGAGATGAAGGAATTTCATAAGAGAGATTAATCATAGATGCATAGTAGTCGTGAAACAAAATTTTTTAAAAAATATGAAATTCCCTTTCATAACACAATTTATATGGTTATAAAAACAGTACAGCCGCAAAATCAAGTTAAAACAAAACAGAAATTGGTAGGGAAAATATCAATCCTAATAATTTTCCAAACTGCTTCCACTAAAAAACAAGCTCGTGCGGTTTCATGCCTGCCTTGAGCGAAAACCTTGCAGCCAAATAGGTCTTCAAATCTGGAACTGCCTCAATGGCCTTTATCAAAGGTGCATCCACAGTTTTCTGATCATCTTTTTTCTCCTGTGGGAGAACATTCTTCTCCTACGTTTTGCAAGGCAAAATCAAGAAATAAATATTTAAACTAAATAAGTCCCAAAAAAAAAAAAAAAAAAAAAAAAAAAAAACCTTTTTCACAATTTTAGTAAAGGATTATAAGCAAACCTCTTTCTCTGCCTCAAAGAACTCGCCTTCTCCCTTCTTTTTCTTCTTCTCGACTTGCCTTGCAAAATACTTGTCATCAAACTTTTCAACATTGACGCCAAAGATGTCCACCTTGGTTGAAGTAGCAATCAAATAAGATTGATTTACACGTCTAAGAGGAACACCATTAAGCTTGAAAGGTCCTATTGAAGCAATGGGGAAAATGAGACAGTAATTCAAAAGCTACTCAACAATATCTTACCAAACCAAGTGAAAAAAACACGTCTAATGGAAATCAGAGGGCTCCCCTTGATAGTGCATGATTCCACAATGATATTCTTTACCAAATGAGCTCGTACTACCAACAAAATCGAGCAATGGTAATGCTATCTATCAAGACTGGATCGAGAATTGCAATCCTTCCAACCCATATATTGTACAAGTCACGAACTAGTAAATTTTACAAGGACCAACCATGGATCTTATGAGAATATGGCAATCAATACAACCAAGTCAAGTAGGACTGAGTAAGGAATCCGTGAAATCCGTAATCCAATCCAATCCAATCCAATAGGTTTGGATTGGTTTTTTGAATCCGTGGTTCGGTTCTGGATTGAAGAACTAAAAATCCGTAGTCCACGGATTGGTTCCAGATTGAACCCCACGATTCCGGATTGGAACCGATCCAGACCGTATACAAATAATCTATATTTTTATTATACATCCTCCTCCTCCATATTATCTTCTCTTATTTCATATAAAACTTAAACTCAAACCTAAACCCGCAAAATATTTTCTTTTATTACTTTTGTTTGTTAGTTTTTAGTTTTTATTTGTAATGGTTTAAATATTTATGGTAAAATCAGTTTTCTTATGGTTATTTAAATTCTAAAATAGTATGTCGCTATTATAGAAAGAAATGTTACTATTGTGAAACTAATATAGCGCTATATTTATATTTTTATGAAATTAAAGTGTTATATATATATTTTTTTTTTTATTTAATTATGTGAATCCGTGGTCCTAAACCGATCCAATCGGTGTTTAAATAAATTGGTTCTATGATTTAAACAGATTGGATTGGTTTCAATTTTTCAGGAACCGTAAATAACAGATTGATCCTGATTTTACCCCAATCCCGTCCAATCCGAACCATGCTCACCCCTAAAGTCAAGTCAAATAATATATGGAAATGAGGCATTAAGAAGTCAAAAACACCAACAATATGCAAGTAATAGATTCCACAATGCAGAAACCACAGCTTTGGGTTAGTAAACAACTACTTGGGGTACCAACTAAGCTGCAAATTAGAAAACCATATACTTAAGGCAACGTAACAACTACAATCACATATATTAATAATAATAATAATAATAATAATAAATTACAAAAAAAAAAAAAGGTATAATGCTTGAGGTCTCGAATTTGATTTTTTTTTTTTTTTTTTTCCTAAATCTGTGTTAGTTTGGTTTTTTTTTTTTTTTTTCTTCTCTCTTTCCTTTTCTTTTCTTTTTGCAAGGATGGTTATGTATAGGGGTGTGCTAAAAAATTATACATTCTGCAAGTGAGTTGGATTGGACTAATTGAGTAATAAAATTGACTGACCAATTTTTTTTTTATTTTATTTTATTTGTTAGGCTGTGTTGGTTTTTTTTTTTTTTTTTTTTTTTTTTAAGGTGGTTATGTGTAGGGGTGTGCCAAAAAACTAGACATCCCGCACCAACTCATCGTACAAAATTATATGGAATTAACGAATTTTAACCAACAGTCTAACTGATCAGTCAATTAAGTTGGAGTGGTTAAGTGACAAAATTGACTGATCAGTTAAGCTGTTAGTTAAATTTTGTTAATTTCATATAATTTTATACAATGAGTTGGTGCGAAATGTCTAATATTTTATATAACTCACCCTTTAAAAAAAAACAAAACAAAACAAAATAAAAAAAACTAACACACACAGCAGGGAAAAAAAAAAAAAAAAAAAAACGGCATTCGAGCCAAATTCGAGGCCTCGAATTCAAGGCCTCTAGCACTGCTGAAAAAAAAGGTAGAAACCCTACAAAGAAAACCATACATACATGAGTGATAACTAAAACTGAACTGGGACGACGCAACATCACTACTCTTTGGTCCCTCTACAAAACCATTTGTAATGAAAAAAAGCAGTTTTAAGGCCATGATATGTCACATTATGATGCAACCATCACTGCAACTTTTTTAATTTATAAACAAAATGACTATTGCACATAGGGCAGAGCAAGAATTCTTAAATTGAGTAGCAATGTATCAGAGAAACTTTGAAAAATTCATATGTAGAAGTTTATAAATTCAACAATCAACATAAAAGCACCAACATTGGACAAAATCTGTTTAAGATATTTAAAAAATAAAAATAACCCAGTACTTGAAATGAGGAATAACTAATCATGTTTCTTATAAAATAAGGTCCAAGTTTAATTTATTAAAACGATCTAATTTTCCTATTCATGTCAGAAGAAGTCTCAATGACAATCACATTGAGTAGAATCAAAGTGGTAACATCTAAACTAACAAAAAATCATGTAAGCTAAATATCAGCTCACACATAGCAACAGAACCAACAACAAAAAACACATAAAAAGAAGAAAAACTAACCAGTAACAAGAAGCAACCCAGATGTCAATTGCTTCAAAAACACAACTCTCTTCCCCTTAAACCTCCCAGCCAATATAATCAACACCGTCCCAGGAGTAATATTAGCCCTAAACACAAAACCCATGTCAGTAAAAGAGTATGAGATACAAAGAAAGAGAGAACAATACATATATGGGTGAACCTGAGCTTGGTGGGTTTGGGTTTGCGCTTGTTGAGGAGGGGTTTCTTGACATCGTCGGCGGGGTAGAACTTGGGAGCTTTCTCGGCGGGTTTGGCAGCGGCGGGTCTCTTGTCGTGGCGAGGGAATACGCCACCGTTCTTGGCCTTGATTGCCCACAGACCTCTCTTGTGGTACATCTGAGATCGCGAGTACTTCCCTACTCCGCGAATCAGATCTGGGTTCCGACTCACCGTCCTCTGCTTCTTCGGCGCCATTGATGAATACACTTAAATTCTCTCTCTCTCTCTCTCTCTCTCTCTCTGCAAAAGAATTGTGAATATATATATATACGGCGTGGTGTATAGGAAGGAACAGAAACCCTAGTTTAGGGTTTTTTTGGGCTCGGGTTTGGGTTGGTGAGAGGCCTATATATAATCTCTCAGTTTGTGTCTAGTATTGGGCCTAAATGTTCTTGTGCGTACTGGTCTTTTTTTTTTTTTATTATGACAAGAGTTTTATTATTTTGATGATTTTTTTTTAAGGTTAATATTTTTTATTTTTAGAATACTTCAAAAAAAAATTAAAAATTATTTTTGAAAAAAAAAATTCTAAAAATATAAGAAATTTGATTTTTGTCTCTTTTAGATTTTTTTTTATTTCAAATTATATATATCTATATAATAAGACAGAACAGTTTTTGAAAATATATAAAATGTATCAGAGATACATTTCATTTGAATGGTCTAGATTAATTCTAATCAATATCTAATGTTTGAAATCAATTTTTTTCCTGCCCAACACTCTTTGCTCTCTCTCTCCCACGTTTTCCAAACACGTCTGCCTCTGCCCAAACACGTCGTACCATACACGTTATCCTCCACTCCCTCTCTACACATTCTTTGTCACATTCTCATAAAAGAGACCTGATTGAGTTCCCTCTCTCTCTCTCTCTATCTCTCTCTCTCTGCTGTGCTTCACAGACGATCTGAGATCAGATCGCCGTTCTTCATGTCAACCTTGATCTGATCGATCTTGTAGAGATTCGGAGGGAGGTTGAGACGTCGATGAGTCGCCCAGATCTGGGTTTGCGATGATGATGAGTGGTGGTGAACATACTTGACACCATTAGAACTCTCTGTTCAATGGCTCGAAATTGGCGAAGAGAGAGAGAGAGTTGCAGGATGGAGAATCTTTGAAGGACCGCTGGAATCGCCCGCCAACAGCTTTCCGATCACGCAGCCCACGGCTTAGTAATTCTCGCCTTGCCATCATGCAGCCCATGGCTCAGTAATTCTCGCCTTGCCAGCGCCAGCGCTGCCACATTGAATTGATGGAAAGAAACAAAGGATTTGGAAATGGGTTTTGTTTGGCAGCAGAGAAATTAGGGAATGGTGGTTTTTCTTAGGGGTGTAGGAGTGAGTGTTTAGAGAGATGGGAATTTGGCATTTGGATTGGACATGGGGGGTTTGCTTTTGGTTTGAAAATGTTGGAAGATTTGGCATTTGTTTGAAGGATATATACATACTAGCGTGAATGATAATTTTCAAACTCCCAAAACTCCCATCTATCTCCTTCTGAAGAAGGTCAAGATTCAAAATATTATGATTTACTTAATCCTAAGCCCAATCTCTATCCATCAATCAAAGCCAACCCGAATCTGTCCAAACCTCAAAACAGCAATCCCACGGGGCATGGATGTTTGGGAATTTCAGTTTTTATTTTTTTTTTGGGTTATTTTGGTCTGAGCTAAAAGCCTCATTTCGGTACCCCACGGGGCATGGATGTTTGGAAATTTCAGTTTTAGGGATGTTTTGGTTTGTGTTTTCTAAATCTTAATCCATATATTCAATGGAATCACACTTGATATACATCAATTTGTGTTTGTATTTCTAAGATTTGGGTTTCTATTTTTTTTTCTAAGATTTGTTTTTTTTAAACATTAAAACTGAGAAAGAGATAAGAGAATGAGAGAGAGAGAATGGGTGTTGATTTCTTACGAGAGAAGAGAATGAGAAAATAGACCTTTCTAGAGAGATGATAGAGAGAAAGGGGGAAAGATGGAGAGGGAGAATGAGTGGGAGATAGTAAAGAGAGGTTGGGGGGGCGGTCACCGGGCACAACACCACACAAAAAAAAGTGGGTTTAAATTTATTTATTTTTTTAATCCACTTTTTTTGGAAAATGTTTGTAGAAAATGTTAGTTTTTTTTTTTGGTGGATAAATTTAAACTCAAAATTTAAATTGAGTTCTATTAAAAAAAATGTTTATGTAGATTTTTTTTTTGTGTGTGTAGATAAATTTGAGCTCAAATTTTAAATTAGGTTTAAATTGGATTATGTTAAAAAAATGATCATAAAAGTGAATTTTGAGAAAGAGAGGAGAAATAATAGGAGTAGTGTGATTTGTTCAAAAATTGAAAAAAAAAAAAAAGGAAAAGAAGAGTTTTTTTTATTAATAGAATTTTGACTTCAAATTCTTATAATAAATTATATTTTTCAATTTTTACCTTAATTTTATTGGGGTGTATTTACGTTTGGTTACTTTTACAAAATTCATGTTAAAGTCAATAAATTTGATAAATTACATTTTAAATCAATACTTTTAAATTTAATTATATTTTAATCTTATAATTAATTACATTATTCATTTTAGACACGGGTATACACTAGGTTGACACATTACTTTCATGGGTGATACATTTTTTAATTTTTATGGGTGATACATTTTTAAACCTCCAGACCAACCCTGGAGACTTACCTGATTAGAAACCCATACTTTACGATAAATCAAAATTTTATACTCATCAAACTCACCATAAATTAGATTTGTACTATTTATCAGCCCATAAATCAGTAGTTTGAAGGTGTTGAAATCAGAAGGTGTTAAAATCTATTACTAGATAAATTATAGTTGTTGCCAAAAATTAGATTTGTACTATTTATCAGCCCATAAATCAGTAGTTTGAAGGTGTTGAAATCAGAAGGTGTTAAAATCTATTACTAGATAAATTATAGTTGTTGCCAAGGATATGCGGGCGGAATGTAATTGGCTAGATGGAAAAAGCAAGCAAGAAAAGCGATAGAAATTGTAGTCCAAAAAAGAAAAAAAAAGCTTTGGGTGACCCACCACCAACCTGGGAAGGGGGTCTGAAAATTCCATGACTTCTGGGAAATCACAATACTGTATTTATTTTATTTTTATTTTTAGAATCTTAATTTATTTAGCTTTTATTGTTTGTTGGACAAACTATTAAATTGAAATTCTTAAACAACATAATAATTATTTATTTGATAGTATTATATATATATCAATTGGAATAATTGCTAGTTTTTATTGAAATTTTTAAACAACAAAATAATTATTTGTTTACTGGTAGTGGGAGTATTTCGGTGCTTCTTTGTGGGATGCATCACCAGAGTTCTGGGTAATTTCATTGTTATTTTATTCGAGTTCTGTAAAACGTGTGGTATAAATAAAATTGTTTTAAGTTTTTTAAAAAGAATAGTATTTCTTTATATTTTTTCAATATTTTTGTCAAAACATATTACAGACTCTACAAATTTTAATATGATACGTATGAATTACAATTGTATTTTGATCACAACATTATTTACACCGTGCCTTCAGGCAAAGGCATATGCTAGTATATATATACAGGTCAATATAGTTCGGTTTTGAAATAAATCAATATTAAAACCACCATCTATGATTCATAAAATTTAGGTCTCATTTGTTAACTATATATTTTAATTAAAAAGTTAAAAAGTCCCTATAAGTTATCACACAAGGTTCTGAAAAGCGGTTGCGGTCGCCGTAACGGTAGCGGTGGCGCGGTTGCGGTTGCGGGGTGTAAAGGCCGCAGCGTAACGGTTGCGGTTACCGGAACTGTGAATTTTTTTTATTTTTCGCACAATTTGTAAAAAACTTACCGATACGCATATTTTTTTTTAGAATCATATTTATTGGATTTTAAAATAAATTTTGATAAATTTTTCATAATTTTTAAGTATGATCCAATATATTTCATATTTTTAAATCACTAGAAAATGAATTTTTTTACATTTTATTTCAATAATTAATGACTTTATATGTTATAAATCCATATTACACTTGTGGCAATTTTTTTTTTATTGGACTTAGATGTATAAAATTATTTTTAATTATTATACTTGTGGAAGCATATGTACATTTTAACTCAAATAGTATTAAAAAAGTATACATCCTTAATTGAAGAACTTGACAAAATACATAACATTATAGCATAAATCACAAATAACAAAGAGTAAATTTTACATAATGTTATTACTAAAATTAAGACGAGAATGCACTTGTCCCGTTTGATGTGCTAAATGTTGTTTGAAACGCGTAATCTTACCTTCAATGTGATGTCCACAAAATTTACAAACAATACGATGCCTAGTGCCTTCAACTTGAGTTTCAAATTTCTAACTAATATCATCACTTGGGGTTTATCATTGGCACCCTTTTGTCGTGGCATTTTTGAATTTGAATTCTTCATCATTGATACATTTTTTTAATTTATTTTAAATGTTTACAAAATTATTTTTTAGCAGAATTTGAACTAACTAAATAAACAATATTTACATTTATTAAATGAAATAATTGTAAAAAAAATGCAATAATATTTAAAATTATTTATAAAAATTTATAAAATGCAATAATATTTTTAAATGAAATGATTGTAAAAAAATATTTAAAATTAAATACTAAATAAAATAATTATAAAAAAATGCGACCACTATTTATACATTTAGATTTTACATGCCAATGTAATCATATAAAAATTTAAAAATAAATTATAAAGATATTTTTAAAAAAAGAAAATTTTGCCATAAAAATTGTTGTCACAACAAATTTTGTCATTAAAAAAAAAATTGTTATCACAACACATTACAATAACAAAATAAAAAAATATTTATAATTAAATGTTAAATGAAATGATCATAACAAAAATTCAACCATTATTTATACATTTGGATTTTACATGCTAATGTAATTAGGAATAAAGACATTTTTTATGGCACTGTTTGAGCTATTGTTTTTATTTTTATTTTTTTATTTTATAGAAAGACATTTTTTTTTAAAAATAAAATAAATTTGTGCCATCAAAATTGTTGTCACAACACATTACAATAACAAAATTTTTAAAAATATATTTCAAATTAAATACTAAATAAAATAGTTATAAAAAAATGCAACCACTATTTATACATTTCGATTTTCCTTGCTAATGTAATCATATAAAAATTAAAAAATGAATTATAAAGAATTTTTTTTGAGGTATTGATTTTTTTTTAAAAAAAAAGATATTTTTAAAATAAAATTGTGCCTTTAACAGTGTTGTAATGACAAAATAAAAAATATTTATAATTAAATATTAAATGAAATGATTATAAAAAAAATACAACCAGTATTTATACATTTGGAGTTTACATGCTAATATAATCATATAAAAATTAAAAAATAAATTATAATGAAATTTTTTTGAGGTATTGATTTTTTTTTCTTTGGAAAGATATTTAAAAAAAGATAGTGACTTCAACATTGTTGTCACAACACATTACAATAACAAAATAAAAAATATTTATAATTAAATATTAAATGAAATGATTATAAAAAAAATTACAATAACTATTTATACATTTGGAGTTTACATACTAATGTAATCATATAAAAATTAAAAAATAAATTATAAAGAAAATAATTCATACATAGTTGTTTTTTGGGCTTTAATCACTTCAGTATTTGTTATCTTTTTGAATAACCTGCAAGAAAAAAAAATTTAATAAAAACTGACATATATAAAATCTATTAATATAATTATAGGTGTTATGATTTTTAGATATTATTAAAAAAAATCAATAACTAATTATTATATATAAAAAACTAAAAATAAATACATAGCTCCATATATATATTTAAATTAAAATTACTAAATATATTACATAAATTTTGTAAATTTTACAAAATTTAAAAACCTGAAAATCATTGTTAAAAACAAAAAAATAAAAATTGCCAGTTGTAGGGCACGGTCCCCACACACAAAAAAAACAAATGTTATATCATGTCTTCCAAGGTCAACAAATGTGTCTTCCCCAGGAAGCTCAAGAAGCAAAATAATAAAAAAAAAGAACAGAGGCACTTCTTCGTCTTCAAGATCTGAATATTCAGACCAGTGACTCTCAAACATAGAATAGAGGCAGCTTGAAGATTCAACACAGGTTCATCTCCTTCATTTTCCCTCTTCTCTCCTCCTCCCTCTTCCCTCTTCTCTCTTCTCTCTCTATTTCTCACTCATCCGTATTTTCAGATCTGAAAATTTGCGATGGAATCTCACCTCGAAGTGATTCATGTGCTGTAAAGATAAAAGAGAAAAGCTCAATAAAGGTGTGTACCACATCTTCAACCTTTTTTTTTTGTTTTTTTTTTGAAAATTATCAGCGAAAAAGCTCTGTAACGGGTGTAGCGGGCCGTTACGGCCGTTACGCCACCGTTACGACCGCTACGTCGGCCGTAACGGCCGATACACCTGTGAATTTCAATCACACCGCAAAATCGGGGGTAACGCGTAGTGCCTACCGCCGAAACCGTTACGTAACACCGCATTTTTAAAACAAATAAAACAAATTGTATATTTAAATGATCTAATTCACTTTCAAATGGAAACCATAATTATAAAATCACAGGTTAAATCGTGAAATACGGATCACTTATTTTAAAAATCAAGATCAAACCATACATTAACAAAATGACACAATTAACAAAATATAAAAATTATTGATATAATTTGTTTTATATTAAAACAATAAATATAATATAATTTAAAAACTAATAAATATAACATTTATCATATTTATGTACATTTCTTTCATTTTCAATATAACATTTATTATATTTATGTACATTACTCTCATTTTCAATTATCAACCAAATACATTACTCTCATTTTCAATTATCAACCAAAATATAATTATCCAACAATAATAAATCTTAATTAAAATAAACAAACAAAAATAACATTCCCAATAGTTTTTGTCAACATGCCACCTAAACCCCGGTCCTTGTCAACACTCCACTCTCTCCGGTGACTGTCTCTATGTCTACCCACTGCGCACGTTATAACCATGCGCCTCCTCCTCCGCCATTGACAACACCAGCAATAAGATCAAGCAAATGAACCAGAGACCCAAATCCAAATCACCCCCCAGCTCTCATCATCATCAACAACAACCCTACTCGAATGTCAAAACCCTAACCCTAGCTTCCAAAATGGCTCGCAAATCCCTCATCAAACCAACCCTAGCCACCGTCTTCCTACTCCTCTCTTGCTACGCCCTTTTCATCACCTTCCTCTCCCCAACCGACCCACTCTTCGATTCCCGAGAAAAACTTTCCAATGACCTCAATTTTCCCGGAAACTCACCCCCCGCCAAGGTCTACATGTACGATTTGCCGAGAAAGTTCACCTACGGGGTCATCGAGAGCTACGCGAAAGCTCGGGGAGGTGGTGATGTGAAGGAATTGAAGTACCCAGGGAATCAACACTCTGCGGAGTGGTACTTGTTCGATGATTTGAATCGAGAGGACCGATCTGGGTCGCCTGTGATTAGGGTTTTGGATCCTGAATTGGCTGATTTGTTCTACGTGCCTTTTTTCTCGTCGTTGAGCTTGGTGGCGAACCCGATTCGACCCGGGAGTGTTGGTGTTGTTGGGGATGAAGCTCCGGTTTATAGCGATGAGGAGATGCAGGAGGGTTTGATTGAGTGGTTGGAGGAGCAGGTGTATTGGAAGAGGAAGAATGGTTGGGACCATGTGATTATTTGTCAGGATCCTAATGCTTTGTATAAGGTTGTTGATAAGGTGAAGAATGGGGTGTTGCTTGTTTCGGATTTCGGGCGGTTGGGGCGCGATCAGGCGTCGTTGGTGAAAGATGTGATCTTGCCCTATTCGCATCGGATTAGAACATTTGATGGGGATGTTGGTGTTCAGTCCCGGAAATCTCTGTTGTTCTTTATGGGGAATCGGTATCGAAAAGAGGTAATTTTATTCATTTCTGTATTTTATTTTATTTTATTTATTTATTTATTATTTTTTTTGTATTGGCTGTTGATTGGTTTTATATAAACTATTCAATTGCGAAGATTGATGATTAATTAATGTAGGTGTGAAGAGAGAAAGAAACCATTTTGAGAATTGAACTTATCATTCTTGTACCTATGAATGGAAAATTTGTGCTATTGACAATCAAAATTGGCACATGGATATGGGTCTCAGACCTCAAGCAAATTATCATGACAAAGGGTTAATGGGATCAATGGATCAATTTTGTTTTTTCCTTTACTCTTTTGGAGAATATAGCTTGAAATTTGGATATGGTGATGATTGAAACTGTTTGATTTGTTATTTATGGAGCAAAACCTTGGTTGTTGACTTTCATTGTTTTGTCACCTTTTGGTTTAATGATGTTACCTAAGCTCCTGTGGAAGTGCCCGTTTACTGTAATATTATGGAGCTTACAACTCAGTTATCTCCCCACTTTTGGCTATTTTCCTTGTTGTGTCTCCTCCATTCCTCATTCTTTTTTCTTTCTTTTTTTTCTGGTTTAATACCTCTTGAATTTGGCAGATTGTGTGATTTTTTTTCCTTGTTCAATTGAGTTGTTGTTGTGCTTCTTATTTTGCCGGGAAAATTGGACTACTATCTAATTTTTATGCAAGTATTTGTATTCTCTTTCTGTATCCGATGTGTTTGTGTATTGTGCAAGCATTTTGTGTATTGTGCAAGCATATATGTAAGCTGGCAGTGACAATTACTTGGGTTGTAGGGTGGGAAAATTCGTGACTTGCTTTTTCAATTGCTTGAGAAAGAAAAAGATGTCATTATAAAACATGGCGCACAATCCAGAGAGAGTCGGCGTGAGGCTTCGCAAGGGATGCATACATCAAAGTTCTGTCTACATCCTGCGGGTGATACTCCGTCAGCCTGTCGTCTCTTTGATGCTATAGTTAGCTTGTGTGTTCCAGTTATAATCAGCGACTATATTGAGTTGCCTTTTGAGGACGTCATAGATTATAGAAAAATCGCAGTTTTTGTGGACTCGACCTCAGCTGTAAAGCCGGGGTACTTAATTAAATTGCTTAGGAGAGTAAGCAAGGAGAGAATTCTGGAATTCCAGCTGGAGCTGAAAAAGGTATTTTCTATGTGTTCTTACTCTCTGTATTGAATTTTGTTATGCGTTCATAAAATGTTTTACTCGCACATGCATACATGTCATATTATGTGATATAGGAGGCAAGAAAATGTCCTTATCCAAATTATATCCGAGTACATATGTTTAACATGAACACATTGCCTGGTGGATGTGAAAAGAAGAATCTTTGAAGATCAAGAGATCACAATTCTAACATGACAACACTGACTGAACCAATGTAAATCTCCCTTCCTAGAAACTAATGCCCTTTTTCTAGCATCCAACCTTTTCCCTATTTTCTCAATAATCTGATTCTAAAGATCTACACACCTAGGATTACCCCCAACGGTATCCCCAAGTATTCCAAAGGGAAAGACTTAATTGAATATTCTAATAAAGTAGCCGATATCTGCAATCTCTTCTGTGAAAGGTGTATGTCCACTAAATTACTTTTATTCATTTTCACTTTAAGCTCATAAACCATCTAAAAAATTATTAGAATTGAAAGCAAACTAATCATCTTATCCTCCTCCCCAGATGACAAAAAGATAGTGCCATATGTAAACTGTAAATGATTGACTGAAAATGGTCACTCTTTTGTATCTCTTGACCATCAAATTTTACTTTTAACTTCAGCACTATTCCTAGTTTTGCTAGAGTTGCATCCATATATTTGTGGTTAGATCTTCATTTTTTTTTAATTATTTTTTCCCTTTAAAAACCACCTAGGAACGTCAAGTTTAGGTGAACTTGATAACTCTACTTGTAATATTAATTATACATTCTTTCACAAGTCTAAAGTATGTGGTAAAAGCGGCTATAAAGAAAATAAAGCGGGAAAAGTTATGGTACCCACGCAATTCCCATTGATGTTTGGAAATTTTTAGGTGATGAAGGGACAGTTTGTTTGACTAGTTTGTTTAATAAGTTCTTGAATTCTCAGAAAATGCTTGATGGATGCTGGAAAAGTATGTTAGTTTCAATTTATAAGAACGAATGTTATTCCAAGATGCTTGTGGTATTAATCTTGTGAATCGTGCAATAAAACCTTAGGAGATACTGAAGAGTAATTGAGTGGAGATTTTGATATGAGACACCAGTTTCAGAAAATCAAATTTGTCTTATGCTCAGAATATCACTATTGAAGCTCTTTTTCTTTTTCTTTTTCTTTTTCTTTTTCTTTTCTTTTATCTACTTTGGCAACTAATGAAAATGTACAAGATAAAGAAAAATGACCTCTATGTGATTTTGTTGATTTAGAAAAAGTATATAATGGAATTCTTAGGGAGATAATGTGGAGAGTTTTGAAAAAGAGGAGCATATCAATATATAGATACATTGATGTTGACATATGAAGCCGATACTACTGTGAGAACGATAGAGTGAGAAGCAAGTAAATTTTCAATGACTATATGTTTACATCAAGGATCAACACTAAGTCCTTACCTATTGAAGATATAATGCGGAAAATTGGTTAAGATGGTTATTCATATACAATGAAGACCGATGATTCCACTAGTTTGAAAAGTGACACTATCCACTTCAAGCTAATGATAGGAAAGAGGGAGACTAAAATTAACTTGGTTTGATAATAAAGAAAGACATCACAGCTTGTGGTTTAAATGAAGTTGTGGCGCTATATGGAGCAGAATGGCATAAAATGGTTCAGGTTCATGTATATCTATTCCCTCTTGCAGTTTTTACAAGGATTTGGTTGAGTTGGTGTTTGGGTTGAGTACTTAATTTGAGGCTTTGTTTCCTTGGAGGGGGGAGATAATGCTAATAATTTGATTCTAATTTATTAAAAACCAATAAAGAATCTTTTACCTTATCCTAAGAGAAATTCCTATAACTGGCAGCAATGGATGGCTTCGCTAATTGAAGCGAAGTTCTCCTTTGATTTGTGATTTATTGTTGGACTTTACATAGCATCTACTTCCCAATGTGCAAGGTAAGTAAGAACATTCTGAAAGGTGTTATCCAATCTGTTTCACTTCCTAAATTGTGTTGTGGACTATATTGTGAAGGAAAATGTTTTGTTGGATAATCGTAATTAACATTTTTCTAAAAAATTGTGTGCTCAAATTTCATTGTGTCGTTCAGGTTAAGCGATACTTCGAGTATGAGGATCCAAATGGAACAGTGAACGAAATCTGGCGTCAAGTGTCTCTAAAACTACCACTTATCAAACTGATGATCAACCGCGACAAACGTCTTGTGAAGAGGGACTTGCCCGAACCAGACTGCTCTTGTCTCTGTTCAAACCAGTCAAGGATCCATAACACATTATGACACTGTTTTTATGGAGATTTCATGGTGTTTTTTTTTAATACGTCATCTGCAGAAAGGGTTGATCGGGGCAGCATCTATTGTTTATGATGAAGCTGGAGATACTCAATCCAGGCCTGCAATCTACATTTTTTCATTCATTAACTGGAGACCATTGGGGGTGGTATTGCAATCCATGATAGAATAAGGATCTGTTTTATAAAACAAGGTGGTTGTCGATATAGAGTTCCCTTAGCTTTTACCAAAATGTATTTTTAGTACTCGGAGGAACTGATAGGCCAGTTTCTTGTTGTAACCATAGGGCAGTGTAAGAGATCTGAGCTATTTGTTTAATTTTGTTTCGGATAAAATCATTCTCTCTCCTTTAAGATATCATCATGCTTGTCAAGGGTTGTTTTAGTGACCAGTTCAATCAATCATCAAACTTGTTATAGTGCCGTCAAGCTGTTCGACATAACTAGATGAGGATATACCAAGGGAAAGACAAGTGCATAGTATAGCATAGCTAGTACATCTGGTGGTGATAGGGATGTCCTTTTTCCCTACACCGAGCAAGTTTTTCCTGCCCCGATGAGAAAGTGGAGCGGGGATGTATTTTTTTGTTCTCCTACCCTGCCCTGTGCCAATTATATATATATATAAACTAAAATATTATTTAATATTCATTTTCATTTGCTTTATTTCTTTTACATTTTTTTTACTCTTATAACTTACAACTCATTATCTAGAATATATCATATCATCGCTCATTTTTATTAGTATCATCATGTCTAAAGTCACAAAATTAATCTTTTCCCTACCCACATCAAATGTAACACAAGGCGAGGCACTACAAACTCCCTGCCCACTCTTTTGCCATCCCTATTTGGTGATGCCGAAAAGAAAAAAGAAAAGAAAAATGTAGTGCAAATGGCAATGAAACAGATGGAACAGAAGAAGATAGCAGAGGTCAAGCTATATTGCCTTGCCCAGTGGTGGTTGATTGTACCTTCTAGAGTATTTTTGTTTTTATTTTTCAGTGTTTTTATTTTTTTTTTTTGTTTTTTATTTATTTATTTATTTTTTGTCTGCAGTTCTTGATTAACCTTTAAATGCGAAACTCTATTACAGTTTCCAAGAGTTAGCAAACTAAAGAAGTCAGATATAAACTATTCCCATACCAAAATTACATCAGACAAATTGGGGATGGGTATTGAATTCATGCTAGCTTAGAATATATATGAAAAGAGAAGTGCCAGGATTTGGAGTGACAACTCAAAAAGGCCAAAATTGGTTTTCCAAAACAAAAAACCCTCATTGGGTCAATTCACAATGAACTCAACCTGTCCTTCCATCAACAACAACAAAAAACAAAAAAAAAAAAATCTGAGGCATCTGAAACCGATCTAACCAGGGGGCCATTTCATCTGTCTCCCGCCAAGTAAATGCAGATGGAGATGGTAAACTGATTGACCTGGAGAGAGAGAGAGATAGAGAGAGAGCGAGAGAGAGAGAGAGAGAGTCAATATGATTTTGCATTGACGAATCAAAAAGCATAAGAAAATCTTGAATCTTGCAACTGCTTGGGATGCTAGTGACATAGGATTTCAACTTCTCCAATTTTTAGGCAACCAAAGCATGAACAAAATGAAATATATATATACATATATATAAGATTATAACTTACATGCAGCCGGACCACTGTTGATAACAACACGAAATCCATCAAGAATCCCTTCTTTCTCTGCCACTATTTTTGCAGCATAGAGAAGTTCACCCAAAATGTCCCAGTGTCTTGCTTCAGCCTACCAAAGTAACAAGATGCAACCGCTATTAAAACACCAATCAAGTCAAAGATCATCATCATCATCTTGGAAGCAGGTCAGAGAATGCAACATCAATAAAGTTCCAGCAGATAGTGTTTCATTAATACAATGAATTTCCTCTGTGAATCTGCAGTTTTGTTTATGACTTGGAAAAAAATGCTATTAGCAAAAGAGCAAGAAGACATTATAGGGTGCACCATTGCTTCCACACAGCTAAAAATGCATAAGTCATACAAAAAGGGAACATAGCATGCATTTGATTACAACTATGTTATGAACACAGAAGATTTTCATAGAATAGGACATAGATAATATGTGGGACCCACTTTTTGTCTCAATGTCCCATTCTGTGACTATCCTCTGTGCACTTAGATTTTACTCATTTGATTATCAGCCCAGCTAACATATGGAAGACGAAAAGAGAAAGAAAACTACCTTCCCAAGCTGTGTTAATCCATCCCTGAACTTTGGAATGACCAAAACATGAACAGGAGCTTCTGGGTTGATATCCCGAAAAGCCAAGACCTTGTCATCCTCATAAACTATAGTGGAAGGGATCTCCTTAGCAATGATCTTATCAAAACTAATATAGGAAAAGAGAACGAAAATTAAACAAATATCCTTAAGCTGATTGCAGATATTAAAAATCTAGATAAAGTCAAATAATGTATAGCCAATTGAATTTTTAGTCGGAAGATCACAATTTTGACAAAGGTCAGTTTAAATATGAGTTCATCTCTTCACATATTTCAGAAAAATATAAACTGAGAGCAAGCTTTAGGTAGTTTGCAGGAATGAGACACTACGAATATATGCTACATATCAACTGATAGGGGCAAAATTATCTAAGAATTTATTTGAAATTTTCTCGCCCGATAATAACCCTCCTTTCACCTTACTATGCACATGTAAGTGGTATTTCAAGCAACAAGTACAAGATGAATTTTTTTTTCGGTTGTCTTGTATTAGCAAGGAAGGAACTTGGGATGTGACTTCAAAGAGTATTATTTTCAAAATAATTTCTAATGCTTGTAATGTTACTAAAAACTTCATTGAAGCTTTTAAAATTTGCAGAGCTCAAATCCATTGCATTCCAATTGCAATATCTCAAACTTGATTATGGTGAATGTCATATTAGCATAAGCACTTGAGAAGCATAATTACATGGTTGGAGCTCCAGTATCAGCAGTGGCTGCAGCTTCTCTTGCAGACGCCTCTTCATCATTCGTTGCACTAATGCGAGAGATGGCTCTGTGAAAAACAAAATCAACAGAAATACATAAATAGACACACATACAATTGTTCTGAAAATGATTAAAATAAGGAAAGTGATCAAATAAAAAAAAACATTTGTGTTCATAATTAATTCTGAGAGAGAGGAGAGAGGGTTAATGATTAAGGCGAAAGAATTACAAAATCCTCTATTGTCCTTCAAAAGAATTAATGTGAACGTCACTTGAACATTTTCCGTCAGCTCACAACCAAAACTATTTGATTCGTGCTATTTGAATTTCATATTGTGTGAATCATATGATTCAATTGTGGTTCAATTGTGTTTTGCATAATGCATAAAACATCATTTTTGCAAAACAAAAAATGAGATTATATACATATTTTTTTTTTTTTTGCACAAGATAGCGGTTAATATGTTAGTAATTAGATCACAATGCAGACGAACGTCTCTTCATAGACTCAAACCTGAAACCAAACTCACCTTAGCACCTAAGTGCCCTCTCCATGACCACTTGGGCAATTGCCCAGGGTCAAATGAGATTATATTAAATTCACAATTCAATATTTAAGCAAAACGATTCATTCTAGATTTGACAACAATGGGCATAGAGTAGTGTTACAATATATATATATAAAGAGAGAGAACTAAAGTGAATTTAACAGACAAATATACAACCATCATAGATTTAAATGACCTACTCTTAGCTCAGTTCATGGAAGAGGTTGCAAAGTGTAATTTGCCCTAATAGCACATTGGAATGCACATTTGTGTGTATAAATACATTACCGCTATGTGTAGTTGGGGGATTTGAAGAAGGATTTGGAAAGAAAAATGGAAAAGGATGGTGAAACGTGAATAAAATATCCTGCATTTCACCTAGTTTCACACAAATTTTTCCTTTCCTTTTCCAAATCCCTTTCCAATTCTCCCAACCAAACACAGCATACAGCAATTCATGTATATATATATATGTGTGTATGTATGTACCTGCGAAATTGAATTGGGAGATGAAAAAGGGCGATGAGTTTGGGCGAGGAGGGAGTGTCCTCTTACTCTCGATGCTTTGATAGTCCCCAAAGCTCTTACATTTATGGAAGCCCTGTTTTCAAAAACCAAAACCCAATTCAATTTTCTTCTCTTTTGTGGCGCTGTGCAGAACCCAATTGAACTCAAGACATATACATACATATATACATACATACATACATAGAGAGAGAGCGAGAGAGAGTACCTTAACAGGAAGGAGTTTAAAGCAGCCATTGATGCGAACGGAGAGAGAGAGAGAGAGAGAGAGAATACTTCAATTCACTGCGATTCCCATTTTCGTATATACGTTTCGGTATACGGAAGCATCTTGGAATAAGCCTCGGAAACGTGGGCTTGAGAGTTGAATTGATGGGATTTGCTGTTAGGATCAATATTTGAGTAAAGAGGTAAATGTCTTAATTATTATAATAAATTAATTTGTATAATTAATTTGGAAAATGTAAAATTGAGTTGAGATCTATGAATTGAGAAATTATAGAATTGAATGGTGTAGTTGGAGTAATTTATCAACTCACTTATGAAAATGTTGAGATTATATCTGTTTGATGCATTTTATTATCTGTTTAGAAAAATTGCTTTAGGCTATTGGTGGAGAATAGTCTTGATTGTTATAGACACTGTATGTTGATTAAGAAAAACTGAAACTAATCGAACATGTTATGTCATTGAATGTGACGGTTGGAATAATACAGTAAATATGTGTATTAATTGATTATTGCATATGACAAGTGTTCTATACATTGTATATGCATATTGTTTGGGAGGAGATA
>CM069909.1:85689693-85796768 GCA_036172215.1 Camellia granthamiana | reverse complement strand
ATAGAGAAGTATGGACTAATAAAGTATAGAAGGGAGCCTATCTCAAATTAAAAAAACACAAAAGAACAAAATAGGCTAAATAAACCAATAAGATAAAATGTTACATTCAAATCATAATCATTTCACTTTTTTTCTCACAAAAAAGTTAGCCTTCATTTGGCAACTTGGGTTGGGTTTAGGACTATTTTAGTCACAAAAAAATAAAATAGACTTTTTAGCCTAATAAGACAAAATGTCATATCTAACCCATAATCATTACATTATTTCTCTCACAAAAAATTAAAAAAGTCAAAAATTATATCTCAAACAAGACTTTTTAGCCCCCAAACTAAAAAAATATTAAAAAGTCAACCACTTCCCAAACGAACTCTTAAAAAGTTTTTCCCAAATAAAACTAATTTAGTTAGGTTATCAAAAGCCAAAAAATTAAGCTGAAATTTTTTTTTTCCACAGCCGCGTGCCAGGGTCAATTCCTAGGGAGGGATTGTTTGAAATCACTTCGGTGAACACGCTCTATAAATCCCCTCGACTCTTGTCCACTGCTGTGGCGTGTGTTCACGCTCTATTGGTGCCCTGGTGGTGGGTCCCTCACTTGGCGGGGGTTAATTCCTGACTGGTAACCGGTTATCCCGGGTTAGGGCCCAACGGGGCCATGATGACACCACAGAGCCCTCTTTTTCCAGTTCAAAAAAAAAAAAAAAAAAACTAACAAATCATTTTTTTTATTTTTTATGTTTATGCTATTCTCTTATTTTTATTTATCAATCAGTCTTATTAATTAGACTTATTTACTTACAAGTCCTAATTGATAAATTTATTATTTTAAAAACAAGAGACTAATAAATTTATCACTATAAATTAATTCATAAAAATAAAAAGACTGATTAATTTATCACAATAAATTTATCCATAAAAATAAGAGACTGATAAATTTATAATACGCCTCAAAAATAAGACCTATTGATAATTTTTCCTTATATTTATTTTTTTAAAATAATTATACTGAGAATGTTTAAAACTTCATTCGAATTAATCGGAGGATATAGGCAGTCTCCTCTCGCATATATCAGTTGATTACATGATAGAGTGCATTTGGTGCATTTATCAATGATTTCGTTGATATCAATTTGGGGTATAATTTTCATATCATTTTATTTCAATTTTAACTTGAACACATTTTACTGGCGTGTTTTTGTTGTGAAAAAAATTATAGGAAGACCTTAAAAAAAAATAAAAAAATCAAGCGACACTGCAATCCACAATACTCGTCATTGCCACGGCCAATACCACCATTACTATAACCAAAAGAGAGAGAGGTGGTGGTGTGAGCTTGTTTGTTAAGACCCAAGTGTGTGGCAAGGATGCTAAAGTAATTTTATTTCTACATATTCATTTTTTACATATTTAATAATAATAATAAAAAAAGTAAATTATAAATACACCTTTAAAATTTACTTAAATTATAAATTACTCCTTATGGTTCTAGAAATTACATTATGTCCCTTAAAATTTCTAATTTAATAAAAAATAGATCCTTTTATTAATAAATCATCAAATTAATTAACAATTTTTACTAATGTCAAAATTTTATTTCAATTAATAATTCAGATAATTTTATTATTATATATGTGAACAGTTAGAAATTTCACCTTTTTAATTAATTCTGATAAATAAAAAATTTTGACAGTGATGTATTTATAATTTTCTAAACCACATAAGGCAATTCACATTTTAAACAAATCTCAAAGATGTATTTATAATTTATCCAATTCTAAAACATTACAATCATCTTTTATCGCTAGCATCACCTCTTTTATCTATCATTTCCTCCCGTTGCCTCTTTCCCTCTCCACTTGTGATCACTTTCTACCAGGTGAAATCACTCAAGATTGATTGTAATTGATTGTAAAAGTCTAAGATGGAAGGAAATAAGCTAGAAGTGACAATGGTAATGACAATAGAGGGTTGAAAGTGAGTAAAAGAATAGTGGGTGAATGAAAATAAAATAAAAAATATGCTCTCTTTCGTCTAGTTTTAGAAGAAAAAAATAATTAAATTAAAACTAATTTAATAAAAATAATAATAAATCAATAAAACTTCTTAATATGATTTTCAGCAATGCTAGGGGGCCACAAATTCTGTGGCTCAAATGGCCCGAAATTGCCAAAACGACGTCATTTTGAGTGCAAAACAAGCTAAAACGACGTCGTTTTGGCAGTTTCGGACCATTTGAGCTACAGAAATTGTGGCCACCAACATTTTCCTATGATTTTATCTTTTAGGGCAAAAAAATTTAGATTTTAAAATTTTTTTTTTATTTTTATTTTTGTCAAATTAATTTATATTTTTCTTTAAAAAAAATTCCAAAAATTGATTCAAAAATTAAAACCAAACAAAGCCTTAGGGTTTTAAAATTGAAAATGAGAGTAATATTATAATATAGAGATAGGTGTATATTGAGAAGGTGTTCGTTAAGTGTGTAATCTGAGAGAAATTAATGTGAAAATAGAATTAACCAGGATGCTAATCAAAAGGGAGAAGCTTGAGCAAAACTGCAGTTATGGCAGGCACCAAAGGAGGTGCACTGTGGTTGCTGGCTGCATCAAGGAGAAGAGGGGAAGAGTGGGGTGTTGGTAACAGCATTCACAAAAGAGACGAAGGATTACAGCTTCAAAAGGCTCTAATCCTTGAACGAGGACAAGATTAGAAAAGGTAACTGCACCTGCAAGGCAAACTCGGATCAAACTCACCAACTGATTGGTGTATAATCTCTGAATATATGAAATTATTCAGAATTCTACAACCAACCAACCAAACCTCTCATGACCATACCATAACACAACCAGAGATGAAAGAATTTCATAAGAGAGATTAATCATAGATGCATAGTAGTCGTGAAACAAAATTTTTAAAAAAATATGAAATTCCCTTTCATAACACAAAATTTATATGGTTATAAAAACAGTACAGCCGCAAAATCAAGTTAAAACAAAACAGAAATTGGTAGGGAAAATATCAATCCTAATAATTTTCCAAATTGCTTCCACTAAAAAACAAGCTCGTGAGGTTTCAAGCCTGCCTTGAGCGAAAACCTTGCAGCCAAATAGGTCTTCAAATCTGGAACTGCCTCAAAGGCCTTTATCAAAGGTGCATCCACGGTTTTCTGATCATCTTTTTTCTCCTGTGGGAGAACATTCTTCTCCTACGTTTTGCAAGGCAAAATCAAGAAATAAATATTTAAACTAAAATAAGTCCAAAAAATAAAAATAAAACAAGCCTTTTTCACAATTTTAGTGAAGGATTATAAACAAACCTCTTTCTCTGCCTCAAAGAACTCGCCTTCTCCCTTCTTTTTCTTCTTCTCGACTTGCCTTGCAAAATACTTGTCATCAAACTTTTCAACATTGACGCCAGAGATGTCCACCTTGGTCGAAGTAGCAATCAAATAAGATTGATTTACACGTCTAAGCGGAACACCATTAAGCTTGAAAGGTCCTATAGAAGCAATGGGGAAAATGAGACAGCAATTCAAAAGCTACTCAACAATATCTTACCAAACCAAGTGAAAAAGACACGTCTAATGGAAATCAGAGGGCCCCCCTTGGTAGTGCACGATTCCACAATGATATTATTTACCAAATGAGCTCGTACTACCAACAAAATCGAGGAATGGTAATGCTATCTATCAAGACCGGATCGAGAATTGCAATCCTTCCAACCCATATATTGTATAAGTCATGAACTAGTAAATTTTACAAGGACCAACCATGGATCTTATGAGAATATGGCAATCAATACAGCCAAGTCATGTCAAACAATATACGGAAATGAGGCATTGATTAAGAAGTCAAAAACACCAACAATATGCAAGTAATAGATTCCACAATGCAGAAACCACAGCTTTGGGTTAGTAAACAACTACTTGGGGTACCAACTAAGCTGCAAATTAGAAAACCATATACTTGAGGCAACGTAGCAACTGCAATCATATATATTAATAATAATAATAAATTACAAAAAAAAAAAAAAAGGTAGAAACCCTACAAAGAAAACCATACATACATGAGTGATAACTAAAACTGAACTGGGACAGCGCAACATCACTACTCTTTGGTCCTCTACAAAACCATTTGTAATGGAAAAAAGCAGTTTTAAGGCCATTATATGTCACATTATGATGCAACCATCACTGCAACTTTTTAATTTATAAACAAAATGACTATTGCACATAGGGCAGAGCAAGAATTCCTAAATTGAGTAGCAATGTATCAGAGAAACTTTGAAAAATTCATACGTAGAAGTTTATAAATTCAACAATCAACATAAAAGCACCAACATTGGACAAAATCTGTTTAAGATATTCAAAAAAAAAAAAAAATCCCAGTACTTGAAATGAGGAATAACTAATCATGTTTCTTATAAAATAAGGTCCAAGTTTAATTTATTAAAACGATCTAATTTTCCTATTCATGTCAAAAGAAGTCTCAATGACAATCACATTGAGCAGAATCAAAGTGGTAACATCTAAACTAACAAAAAATCATGTAAGCTAAATATCAGCTCACACATAGCAACAGAACCAACAACAAAAAACACATAAAAAGAAGAAAAACTAACCAGTAACAAGAAGCAACCCAGATGTCAATTGCTTCAAAAACACAACTCTCTTCCCCTTAAACCTCCCAGCCAATATAATCAACACCGTCCCAGGAGTAATACTAGCCCTAAACACAAAACCCATGTCAGTAAAAGAGTATGAGATACAAAGAAAGAGAGAACAATACATATATGGGTGAACCTGAGCTTGGTGGGTTTGGGTTTGCGCTTGTTGAGGAGGGGTTTCTTGACATCGTCGGCGGGGTAGAACTTGGGAGCTTTCTCGGCGGGTTTGGCAGCGGCGGGTTTCTTGTCGTGGCGAGGGAATACGCCACCGTTCTTGGCCTTGATTGCCCACAGACCTCTCTTGTGGTACATCTGAGATCGCGAGTACTTCCCTACTCCGCGAATCAGATCTGGGTTCCGACTCACCGTCCTCTGCTTCTTCGGCGCCATTGATGAATACCCTTAAATTCTCTCTCTCTCTCTCTCTCTCTCTGCAAAAGAATTGTGAATATATATATATACGGCGTGGTGTATAGGAAGGAACAGAAACCCTAGTTTAGGGTTTTTTTGGGCTCGGGTTTGGGTTGGTGAGAGGCCTATATATAATCTCTCAGTTTGTGTCTAGTATTGGGCCTAAATGTTCTTGTGCGTACTGGTCTTTTTTTTTTTATTATGACAAGAGTTTTATTATTTTGATGATTTTTTTTTAAGGTTAATATTTTTTATTTTTAGAATACTTCAAAAAAAAATTAAAAATTATTTTTGAAAAAAAAAATTCTAAAAATATAAGAAATTTGATTTTTGTCTCTTTTAGATTTTTTTTAATTTCAAATTATATATATCTATATAATATGACAGAACAGTTTTTGAAAATATATAAAATGTATCAGAGATACATTTCATTTGAATGGTCTAGATTAATTCTAATCAATATCTAATGGTTGAAATCAATTTTTTTCCCACCCAACACTCTTTGCTCTCTCTCTCCCACATTTTCCAAACACGTCTGCCTCTGCCCAAACATGTCGTACCATACACGTTATCCTCCACTCCCTCTCTACACGTTCTTTGTCACATTCTCATAAAAGAGACCTGATTGAGTTCCCTCTCTCTCTCTTTCTCTCTCTACTGTGCTTCACAGACGATCTGAGATCAGATCGCCGTTCTTCATGTCAACCTTGATCTGATCGATCTTGTAGAGATTCGGAGGGAGGTTGAGACGCCGATGAGTCGCCCAGATCTGGGTTTGCGATGATGATGAGTGGTGGTGAACATACTTGACACCATTAGAACTCTCTGTTCAATGGATCGAAATTGGCAAAGAGAGAGAGAGAGAGTTGCAGGATGGAGAATCTCTGAAGGACCGCTGGAATCGCCCGCCAACAGCTTTCCGATCACGCAGCCCACGGCTCAGTAATTCTCGCCTTGCCATCATGCAGCCCATGGCTCAATAATTCTCGCATTGCCAGCGCCAGCGCTGCCACATTGAATTGATGGAAAGAAACAAAGGATTTGGAAATGGGTTTTGTTTGGCAGCAAAGAAATTAGGGAATGGTGGTTTTTCTTAAGGGTGTGGGAGTGAGTGTTTAGAGAGATGGGAATTTGGCATTTGGATTGGACATGGGGGGTTTGCTTTTGGTTTGAAAATGTTGGAAGATTTGGCATTTGTTTGGAGGATATATACATACTAGCGTGAATGATAATTTTCAAACTCCCAAAACTCCCATCTATCTCCTTCTGAAGAAGGTCAAGATTCAAAATATTATGATTTACTTAATCCTGAGCCCAATCTCTATCCATCAATCAAAGCCAACCCGAATCTGTCCAAACCTCAAAACAGCAATCCCATGAGGCATGGATGTTTGGGAATTTCAGTTTTTATTTTTATTTTTTGGTTATTTTGGTCTGAGCTAAAAGCCTCATTTCGGTACCCCACGGGGCATGGATGTTTGGAAATTTCAGTTTTAGGGATGTTTTGGTTTGTGTTTTCTAAATCTTAATCCATATATTCAATGGAATCACACTTGATATACATCAATTTGTGTTTGTATTTCTAAGATTTGGGTTTCTATTTTTTTTTCTAAGATTTGTTTTTTTTAAACATTAAAACTGAGAAAGAGATAAGAAAATGAGAGAGAGAGAGAGAGAATGGGTGTTGATTTCTTACGAGAGAAGAGAATGAGAAGATAGACCTTTCTAGAGAGATGATAGAGAGAAAGGGGGAAAGATGGAGAGGGAGAATGAGTGGGAGATAGTAAAGAGAGGTTGGGGGGTGGTCACCGGGCACAACACCACACAAAAAAAAAGTGGGTTTAAATTTATTTATTTTTTTAATCCACTTTTTTTTGGAAAATGTTTGTAGAAAATGTTAGTTTTTTTTTTGGTGGATAAATTGAAACTCAAAATTTAAATTGAGTTCTATTAAAAAAATGTTTATGTAGATTTTTTTTTTGTGTGTAGATAAATTTGAGCTCAAAATTTAAATTAGGTTTAAATTGGATTATGTTAAAAAAATGATCATAAAAGTGAATTTTGAGAAAGAGAGGATAAATAATGGGAGTAGTCTGATTTGTTCAAAAATTGAAAAAAAAAAAAAAAGGAAAAGAAGAGTTTTTTTTATTAATAGAATTTTGACTTCAAATTCGTATAATAAATTATATTTTTCAAATTTTACCTTAATTTTATTGGGGTGCATTTATGTTTGGTTACTTTTACAAAATTCATGTTAAAGTCAATAAATTTGATAAATTACATTTTAAATCAATACTTTTAAATTTAATTATATTTTAATCTTATAATTAATTACATTATTCATTTTAGACACGGGTATACACTAGGTTGACACATTACTTTCATGGGTGATACATTTTTTAATTTTTATGGGTGATACATTTTTAAACCTCCAGACCAACCCTGGAGACTTACCTGATTAGAAACCCATACTTTACGATGAATCAAAATTTTATACTCATCAAACTCACCATAAATTAGATTTGTACTATTTATCAACCCATAAATCAGTAGTTTGAAGGTGTTGAAATCAGAAGGTGTTAAAATCTATTACTAGATAAATTATAGTTGTTGCCAAGGATATGCGGGCGGAATGTGATTGGCTAGATGGAAAAAGCAAGCAAGAAAAGCAATAGAAATTGTAGTCTAAAAAAAAAAAAAAAGCTTTGGGTGACCCACCACCAACCTGGGAAGGGGGTCCGAAAATTCCACGACTTCTGGGAAATCACAATACTATATTTATTTTATTTTTATTTTTAGAATCTTAATTTATTTAGCTTTTATTGTTTGTTGGACAAACTATTAAATTGAAATTCTTAAACAACATAATAATTATTTATTTGATAGTATTATATATATCAATTGGAATAATTGCTAGTTTTTATTGAAATTTTTAAACAACAAAATAATTATTTGTTTACTGGCAGTGGGAGTATTTCGGTGCTTCTTCGTGGGATGCATCACCAGAGTTCTGGGTAATTTCATTGTTATTTTATTCGAGTTCTGTAAAACGTGTGGTATAAATAAAATTGTTTTAAGTTTTTTAAAAAGAATAGTATTTCTTTATATTTTTTCAATATTTTTGTCAAAACATATTACAGACTCTACAAATTTTAATATGATATGTATGAATTACAATTGTATTTTGATCACAACATTATTTACACCGTACCTTCAGGCAAAGGCATATGCTAGTATATATATATATAGGTCAATATAGTTCGGTTTTGAAATAAATCAATATTAAAACCACCATCTATGATTCATAAAATTTAGGTCTCATTTGTTAACTATATATTTTAATTAAAAAGTTAAAAAGTCTCTATAAGTTATCACATCACTTTCTCTACTTTTCTGCACATCTTTTCATAAAAAATATAAAAATTACTAAAATAACTTATTTCCAAACGAAGCCTTAGAATCAAATTAAACATAATCATAGTTTAAAAAATAAATAATTAAAATAAAAAAAAAAACAAAATCATGAAAGCACGATTCGATTCAGTTTGGAACCATAATTTTTGTGAACTTTGTCATCATTCATAACATAATCATAATTTGTTCAAAGATTAAGCAATATATCATCATCTTACAAATAAAATTGTTTAAAACTATTTAAAAGCTCATTTGAGAAGTTAGGGTTTAGAATTTTTTGGCTAAAATAGTCATAAATTTTTTTTTTTTAGCTCAATAAGATAAAATATCGCATCTAAACAAAAAGTCAAAAAAATAAAAAAATCCTTCTCAAAAAGTCAAAAATTAACCCACTTTCAAAACGAACCCTAAACTATTAGAACACACTTGTAGGGAATGGTTAACAACTTATAAATATATAGGGAAATTATAATATATACCATTTTTAAAAAGGTGTACCATATGCATCCTTATTTATTTTATTTATAAGTTTTTTTTTTTTGTTTGGAAATTATGACAGTATTTTAATTATATCTCAAGTTATGTTTGGCTATGGCATTTCTTTTTTAGTTATGACTTAGAAAATTGAAACTATGTCATTTTTTTTTTAGTCGTAAAGTGCATATAAGATACTTAAGTGTATACCATATAAAACAAATTGTATATTTAAATGATCTAATTCACTTTCAAATGGAAACCATAATTATACAATCACGGGTTAAATCGTGAAATACGGCTCACTTATTTTAAAAATCAAGATCAAACCATACATTAACAAAATGACACAATTAACAAAATATAAAAATTATTGATATAATTTGTTTTATATTAAAACAATAAATATAATATAATTTAAAAACTAATAAATATAACATTTATCATATTTATGTACATTTCTTTCATTTTCAATATAACATTTATTATATTTATGTACATTACTCTCATTTTCAATTATCAACCAAATACATTACTCTCATTTTCAATTATCAACCAAAATATAATTATCCAACAATAAAATAAATCTTAATTAAAATAAACAAACAAAAATAACATTCCCAATAGTTTTTGTCAACATGCCACCTAAACCCCGGTCCTTGTCAACACTCACTCTCTCCGGTGACTGTCTCTATGTCTACCCACTGCGCACGTTATAACCATGCGCCTCCTCCTCCGCCATTGACAACACCAGCAATAAGATCAAGCAAATGAACCAGAGACCCAAATCCAAATCACCCCCCAGCTCTCATCATCATCAACAACAACCCTACTCGAATGTCAAAACCCTAACCCTAGCTTCCAAAATGGCTCGCAAATCCCTCATCAAACCAACCCTAGCCACCGTCTTCCTACTCCTCTCTTGCTACGCCCTTTTCATCACCTTCCTCTCCCCAACCGACCCACTCTTCGATTCCCGAGAAAAACTTTCCAATGACCTCAATTTTCCCGGAAACTCATCCCCCGCCAAGGTCTACATGTACGATTTGCCGAGAAAGTTCACCTACGGGGTCATCGAGAGCTACGCGAAAGCTCGGGGAGGTGGTGATGTGAAGGAATTGAAGTACCCAGGGAATCAACACTCTGCGGAGTGGTACTTGTTCGATGATTTGAATCGAGAGGACCGATCTGGGTCGCCAGTGATTAGGGTTTTGGATCCTGAATTGGCTGATTTGTTCTACGTGCCTTTTTTCTCGTCGTTGAGCTTGGTGGCGAACCCGATTCGACCCGGAAGTGTTGGTGTTGTTGGGGATGAAGCTCCGGTTTATAGCGATGAGGAGATGCAGGAGGGTTTGATTGAGTGGTTGGAGGAGCAGGTGTATTGGAAGAGGAAGAATGGTTGGGACCATGTGATTATTTGTCAGGATCCTAATGCTTTGTATAAGGTTGTTGATAAGGTGAAGAATGGGGTGTTGCTTGTTTCGGATTTCGGGCGGTTGGGGCGCGATCAGGCGTCGTTGGTGAAAGATGTGATCTTGCCCTATTCGCATCGGATTAGAACATTTGATGGGGATGTTGGTGTCCAGTCCCGGAAATCGCTGTTGTTCTTTATGGGGAATCGGTATCGAAAAGAGGTAATTTTTATGCATTTCTGTATTTTATTTTATTTTATTTTTTGTATTGGGTGTTGATTGGTTTTATATAAACTATTCAATTGCGAAGATTAATGATTAATCAATGTAGGTATGAAGAAAGAAAGAAGCCATTTTGAGAATTGAACTTATCATTCTTGTATCTATGAATGGAAAATTTGTGCTATTGACAATCAAAATTGGCACATGGATATGGGTCTCAGACCTTGAGCAAATTATCATGACAAAGGGTTAATGGGATCAATGGATCAATTTTGTTTTTTCCTTTACCCTTTTGGAGAATATAGCTTGAAATTTGGACATGGTGATGATTGAAACTGTTTGATTTGTTATTTATGGAGCAAAACCTTGGTTGTTGACTTTCATTGTTTTGTCACCTTTTGGTTTAATGATGTTACCTAAGTTCGTGTGGAAGTGCCCGTTTACTGTAATATTATGGAGCTTACAACTCAGTTTTCTCCCCACTTTTGGCTATTTTCCTATTTTCCTTCTTGTGTCTCCTCCATTCCTCATTCTTTCTTTTTTTTCTGGTTTAATACCTCTTTAATTTGGCAGATTGTGTGATTTTTTTTTCCTTGTTCAATTGAGTTGTTGTGCTTCTTATTTTGCCGGGGAAATTGGACTACTATCTAATTTTTATGCAAGTATTTGTATTCTCTTTATGTATCCGATGTGTTTGTGTATTGTGCAAGCATATATGTAAGCTGACAGTGACATTTACTTGGGTTGTAGGGTGGGAAAATTCGTGACTTGCTTTTTCAATTTCTTGAGAAAGAAAAAGATGTCATTATAAAACATGGCGCACAGTCCAGAGAGAGTCGGCGTGAGGCTTCGCAAGGGATGCATACATCAAAGTTCTGTCTACATCCTGCCGGTGATACTCCGTCAGCCTGTCGTCTCTTTGATGCTATCGTTAGCTTGTGTGTTCCAGTTATAATCAGTGACTATATTGAGTTGCCTTTTGAGGACGTCATAGATTATAGAAAAATCGCAGTTTTTGTGGACTCGACCTCAGCTGTGAAGCCGGGGTACTTAATTAAATTGCTTAGGAGAGTAAGCACGGAGAGAATTCTGGAATTCCAGCTGGAGCTGAAAAAGGTATTTTCTGTGTGCTCTTACTCTCTGTATTGAATTTTGTTATGCGTTCAAAAAATGTTTTACTCGCACATGCATACATGTCATATTATGTGATATAGTAGCACAGAAAATATCCTTATCCAAATTATATCCGAGTACATATGTTTAACATGAACACATTGCCTGGTGGATGTGAAAAGAAGAATCTTTGACGATCAAGAGATCACAATTCTAACATGACAACACTGACTGAACCAATGTAAATCTCCCTTCCTAGAAATTGATGCCCTTTTTCTAGCATCCAACCTTTTCCCTATTTTCTCAATAATGTGATTCTAAAGATCTACACACCTAGGATTACCCCCAACGGTATCCCCAAGTATTCCAAAGGGAAAGACTTAATTGAATATTCTAATAGAGTAGCCGATATCTGCAGTCTCTTCTGTGAAAGGTGTATGTCCACTAAATTACTTTTATTCATTTTCACTTTAAGCTCATAAACCATCTAAAAAATTATTAGAATCGAAAGCAAACTAATCATCTTATCCTCCTCCCCAGATGAGAAAAAGATAGTGCCATATGTAAACTGTAAATGATTGACTGAAAATGGTTACTCTTTTGTATCTCTTGACCATCAAATTTTACTTTAACTTCAGCACTATTCCTAGTTTTGCTAGAGTTGCATCCATATATTTGTGGTTAGATCTTCATTTTTTTAAAATTATTTTTTCCCTTTAAAAACCACTTAGGAACTTCGAGTTTAGGTGAACTTGATAACTCTAGTTGTAATATTAATTATAAATTCTTTCACAAGTCTAAAGTATGTGGTAAAAGCGGCTATAAAGAAAATGGAAGCGGGAAAAGTTATGGTACCCATGCAATTCCCATTGACGTTTGGAAATTTTTAGGTGATGAAGGGACAGTTTGTTTGACTAGTTTGTTTAATAAGATCTTGAATTCTCAGAAAATGCTTGATGGATGCTGGAAAACTATGTTAGTTTCAATTTATAAGAACGAATGTTATTCCACAACTTGTGGTATTAATCTTATGAATCGTGCAATAAAACCTTAGGAGATACTGAAGAGTAATTGAGCGGAGATTTTGATATGAGACACCGGTTTCAGAAAATCAAATTTGTCTTATGCTCAGAATATCACTATTGAAGCTATTTTTCTTGTTCTTTTCTTTTATTTCCTTTGGCAACTAATGAAAATGTATAAGGTAAAGAAAAATGACCTCTATGTGATTTTGTTGATTTAGAAAAAGTGTATAATGGAATTCTTAGGGAGATAATGTGGAGAGTTTTGAAAAAGATATACATTGATGTTGACATATGAAGCCGATACTACTGTGCAGTGTTATTAAAAGCGATAAGCGCACCAAGGCACCAAGGTCTCTTGAGGCCTTAGGCGCAAGGCGAGGCGTGGGCTTTATCGAAGTAAGGCGCACCATGGCAAGCTAAAATAATATAATTTAATATGAGACATATAAGCAAATAACTAACTGGTATAACATAAACAAAATGCAATATTGAACATTTAAAAAAACAAATACCAACAAATATCGTTATTTTAACATAGACAAATGAGTATAAGCATGCATTTCAAAACATAAAACGCGAATATCCATGATCTAAAAGTCAACTAATAACAATATTTCAAGTTTAAGCATGCATTTCAAAACATCAACAAATTAAACCAACAAAACATAATGTCTTTGCTTCCATTTATCCAATGAGGATCTAACAATCATCATCATCCTCAATATCAACAGCACGCAATTCATAATCTTCTTCTTCATCATTGGATTTGTATCCTTCTACATCTTCCTCTTTTGTCTCCTCTAAATCTGCCTCTTCCTCATCTATCAATTGACGTGCATTTGATGATCTAGAACCCCTTGGCCTTGCCCTCGACGATGATGGTGTCTTTGAAGTTGTTGATCTAGTTTGCTTATTTCTTTCCCCAACACCAGAAGCTCTAGCAACATCACCCCACGTCAAACTTTCATCATCAAACACATTATCGTTATCTTCATCCTCGTCTCTATCCATCCTCCCAACCAACCACTCATTGCTTTCATCAATATTTGTTAAAGTGATGGGATCAAGTGTGTCACGCATATCATATCAACGTCTCAATTGTCTATTGTACTTAATAAATACCAAATCATTGAGACGTTGTTCCAACCTATTTCTTTTTTTGTTGTGGAGCTACAAGAAAAAGAGAATGTATTAAAATTTACCATATGAGAAGGGAAAAAGAAAAAAAAAAAGAAGGAATTCACCAAACTTGAGGAGGATGCTCACATGCTCAAATATACTCCAATTTCTTTCACAACCAGATGCACTACAGGTTAAGCTAAGAACTTTTATGGCAAACTTTTGCAAATTTGGCGCTGCAGAACCGTATGCAGACCACCAATCAGCTGTGAATTGCAACTAATTTTAGCACAACTAAAAACTTTTGATTTAATCTAGAGGCACGAAAAAGTTAATGGTGTAAAATGGATTACCTGGTGCCCTTGTCATTCTCTGCCTAATTGCTAGTGGTATCGCAAAGAGACCTTCAGATTTTGTATAAATACTCAGATGGTGTTTGGGAAGTGGGTTTTTATGTAGATTTTATTATATGTAGGATATTATTGAATAAAAAATTTTGTGTGTTTGGGAAGATAGTTGGGTTTTTTTGTGGTTGGATGTGATGTTTGTGAGAGAAAAAGTGAAATGATTATGGAGTTGGATGTGATATTTTGTTTGGATGTGTTTTTTTTGGTTTTGCAAGATTTTTGTCTTTTAGTAGAAAAAATGAGAAAAAACCTAACTCATTTTCTTCCCAAACACCACCTCATTTCTTGAGTGATTTTATCTTGAATGTCAGTGCCTCGAACCAACCTTGACACACAATTATACAACCCTGACATGATTTCAGTATCATGCTCAATACTTGGATTAGAATGGAAGAACTACGGATTCAAAAAATAGCCAGCTGCAGGAAGAGGTTGATGCAATTGGATATTCCACCTATTGTCAATGATTTCAAAGATGTTCTTGTATTTTTTTTCTTTTTCATTAAATGACTTTGCAATACTTTCTTTAGTCCTATCCATAGCCTCATAAATGTATCCCATGGCAGGTTTTTTCTCAGAATCAACCAACATAAGCACATGCACAAGTGGACCTGAGACCTTAAGAGCATAGACAGCCAAATTCCAAAATGATGGCATCAACATAATCTGTGTTGCTTGTTTACCTTTTGGCTCCTTTGCCCATTTGGAGCTTGTCCATTCCTCCGAAGTGAACATCTTTCTCAAGTTGTTTTTTTGTTGATGAATCTTAGATTGAGTGAGAAAGGCTGTTGCAAATCTTGTCTTTACAGGCTTGATCAAATTCTTTAACTGTGTAAACATCCTCATCATATTCAACACACCTGGACGGTTATAAATATAATCGTGTACCCGAATAGCCCTGTCAAATGTCTTCTTCATATGTGGCAATTTGAAAATATCTTCCAGTATCAAATCCAAGCAGTGAGCCGCACATGGTGTCCAAAAGAGGTGTGGACTCTTTGCCTCCAAAAACTTACTTATTAAAATTATAGAAACAAAACACAAAAGATTATTTAATAACAACTAAACTAACTAACTAACTAACTAGCTAGTAAGTACATATTTTTTAAGAATCAAGACAAAAGATTATTACCACCCAACACATTGGCTGAGGCACTATCTGTGATAATTTGGATTACATTAACTTCTCCAACATCATCCACAAACTTATCAAGTAGTTCGAAGAGTTTTTGCCCATCCTTTGAATAGCTTGAAGTATCGATAGACTCAACAAACATAGTTCCTCTAGGACAATTGACTAAAAAATTAATCAAAGTCCTCCCATTCTGCGAAGTCCATCCATTTGACATCAAGGAACACCCATATTTCACCCATTCCTCTTATGAATCCTCATCAACTCATTTGTATGATTCAACTCAACTCTTTCTTCAGATATGGAACCTGCACTTCATGGAAACTGGGAGGTTTCATACCAGGACCATACTGCCCAATAGCTTCAACCATTGGTCCAAAGCTATCATAATTAACTGCATTAAAAGCTATACCTGCATCATACAGCCACCTTGTGATTCTTATCACTGCTCGGTCTCTTAATTCTTTGTTATAAGGATCATTGTGATCAATTGTTGTTTGTTTTCCTTTTCTATTTTGCACCACAAAATCAGGATTGGGTGTGTAGAATACATCCATGGGCCCCTTCTTCTTTAACCTTTTTGATCCAGCAAAAAAACTATTTTGATTGCTTGGCAATGATTTACCACTTGGTCCACGAGGCCGATGAATCTCAAAAGCAATGTCATCTTCATCCTCTTAAAAATCATTGTTCATCTCATCAAAATGAGGCAACAAGTTCATTTGCTCTTTCTGTGTTTTCTTGTTTCCCATATACTCTTTTATCTCTTCCCTTACATCAGGTGAACATTTTTGGCAAGCTGTGACATTCCTTGAACCTCCAACAATATGTTGTTTGACTCTATAAACCCCTCCATTTAGATACTTTACCACAAAAATTACACTTAAATTGATTTGGGTTCTTAGGATCTAATTGAAGTGCATATTTCCATGCAGGATCTTTTCTTGTACTTTTAGATGCCATCTAAATCATAGAAGTAGAGAAGAAACAGAGCAATTCAGAATT
Organism: Camellia granthamiana; assembly: GCA_036172215.1. Taxonomy (NCBI): domain Eukaryota; kingdom Viridiplantae; phylum Streptophyta; class Magnoliopsida; order Ericales; family Theaceae; genus Camellia; species Camellia granthamiana. The sequence continues at coordinate 85,780,372 of CM069909.1, read as the reverse complement.
AAAAAAAAAAATTTAAATAATAAAAAAAAAAGGTTCAAACAGACGAGGAGAAGGCAAAAAAATAAATAAATAAGAAAAGCGAAAAATAAAAGAAAAAGAAGAAGGCAGATAGGTATAATATAAGCAAAAAAGAAAAGACGAAGAAGAAGAAGACGAAGAACAGACGAAGAAGAAGACAAAGACAGAGAAGACTGACGAACAAGCAGACGAAGAGAACAGACGGAGAGAAGGGGAAGAAGAGATGAAGAAACAAAGAGAAGAACATACCTGGACATCCTGGACTGGAAGACAACTGAGGCCTGCGCTGGAAGATGACTGGAAGAGAAGAACTTCTTTGGAGATTTGGATTAGGGCTGGGTGTTTCTTTCATTGTCGCTGATTTGGGCTAAATCTTCAAGTATATTTGAAGGAAATAATCTGCTGTAGCTGACCCATGAAATCTTGGTGGTCCAATTTGTATGGAAAAAAAAGAAGAAGAAAGGCCTCAAGGCCTGCGCCTTGGGCTTAAATGCGCCTAGCTCGAGTCGTGCGCTTTAATCGCGCCTTAGTGAAATCGCCTCGCCTTGACCACTGCAAGGCGCAAGGGGTGGGCATGGCTGGGCTTTGCGCCTAGGCGCGCTTTTAATAACACTGCTACCTATGAAGCATGGACACGGCAGATTTCATGCCGTGGCAGTGTCTGACACGGGGACACGCTGGGGACACGGGGACACGCCGGGGATACGTACGGGACACGCCGGGTGGCGTGTCCCTTTAATTTAATTATTTTTTTGCAGGGGACACGGTGGAGACACGGCGGAGACACGCGTGTCCACCAAATCTGGACACGCGTGTCCAAATCTGGACACAGAGAGCAAAACGGAAGAGGAAAGGAGAAGACTACAGTGACCACTAGTATGGTTATGATAGTTGAGAGCAAAACAGAAGAGGAAAGGTGAAGAGTGCAAACCTGACTTCGATCCAGTCCAGTCGACTCGCCGGCGACCTCCATGACTTCGATCCAGTCCAGTCGACTCGCCGGCGACCTCCATCCCCTTCGACTTCGACGATCCAGTCGCCCTTCGACTTCGACGAGCTCTCTCTCTCTCACCTTCTCTCTCTCCCTCGCGATCGCGATCGCGATCGCTTCTTCCTCTCTCTCTCTCAGTCGCGTCTTTATCCCCTTTTTCTGCTGATCTGCTGGATTCATATATATATAATATATAACTATTATTATATTATTTATCTGCTGGATTCATATTATACTTTATTATTTATATAGATAACGATTATTATTATTATATAACTATTATATTTATATAGATAACTATTATTATTATATAACTATTATATTATATGTACTTTTGCATATTAATAAAAATAAATAAACATGTATATAAAATAAAATAAAATAAAAAAATTTAATTATAACATATTACTTAAAAATATAATAAATAAATAAAATAATTAATATATATTAAAATAAAAATATTTATAAAAAAAATTAAAAAATCTGCCGTGTCCCCTGCCGTGTCCGTGTCCCTATTTTTTTAAAATTGACGTGTCCCGTGTCCGTGTCCGTGTCCGTATGCGTGTCCGTGTCCGTGTCCGTGCTTCATAGACTGCTACTGTGAGAATGATAGAGTGAGAAGCAAGTAAATTTTCAATAACTATATGCTTACATCAAGGATCAACACTAAGTCCTTACCTATTGAAGATATAATGCGGAAAATTGGTTAAGATGGTTATTCATATACAATGAAGACCGATGATTCCACTAGTTTGAAAAGTGACACTATCCACTTCAAGCTAATGATAGGGAAGAGGGAGATTAAAATTAACTTGGCTTGATAATAAAGAAAGACATCACAGCTTGTGGTTTAAATGAAGTTGTGGCGCTATATGGAGCAGAATGGCAAAAAAGGGTTCAGGTTCATGTATATCTATTCCCTCTTGCAGTTTTTACAAGGATTTGGTTGAGTTGGTGTTTGGGTTGAGTACTTAATTTGAGGCTTTGTTTCCTTGGAGGGGGGAGATAATGCTAATAATTTGATTCTAATTTATTAAATAACCAATAAAGAATCTTTTACCTTATCCTAAGAGAAATTCCTATAACTGGCAGCAATGGATGGCTTTGCTAATTGAAGCGAAGTTCGCCTTTGATTTGTGATTTATTGTTGGACTTTACATAGCATCTACTTCCCAATGTGCAAGGTAAGTAAGAACATTCTGAAAGGTGTTATCCAATCTGTTTCACTTTCTAAATTGTGTTGTGGACTATATTGTGAAGGAAAATGTTTTGTTGGATAATCGTAATTAACATTTTTCTAAAAAATTGTGTGCTCAAATTTCGTTGTGTCATTCAGGTTAAGCGATACTTTGAGTATGAGGATCCAAATGGAACAGTGAACGAAATCTGGCGTCAAGTGTCTCTAAAACTACCACTTATCAAACTGATGATCAACCGCGACAAACGTCTTGTGAAGAGGGACTTGCCCGAACCAGACTGCTCTTGTCTCTGTTCAAACCAGTCAAGGATCCATAACACATTATGACACTGTTTTTATGGAGATTTCATGGTGTTTTTTTTTAATACGTCATCTGCAGAAAGGGTTGATCGGGGCAGCATCTATTGTTTATGATGAAGCTGGAGATATTCAATCCAGCCCTGCAATCTACATTTTTTCATTCATTAACTGGAGACCATTGGGGGTGGTAGTGCAATCCATGATAGAATAAGGATCTGTTTTATAAAACAAGGTGGTTGTCGATATAGAGTTCCCTTAGCTTTTACCAAAATGTATTTTTAGTACTTGGAGGAACTGATAGGCCAGTTTCTTGTTGTAACCATAGGGCAGTGTAAGAGATCTGAGCTATTTGTTTAATTTTGTTTCGGATAAAATCATTCTCTCTCCTTTAAGGTATCATCATGCTTGTCAAGGGTTGTTTTAGTGACCAGTTCAATCAATCATCAAACTTGTTATAGTGCCGTCATGCTGTTTGACATAACTAGATGAGGATATACCAAGGGAAAGACAAGTGCATAGTATAGCATAGCTAGTCCATCTGGTGGTGATAGGGATGTCCTTTTTCCCTACACCGAGCAAGTTTTTCCTGCCCAGATGAGAAAGTGGAGCGAGGATGTATTTTTTTGTTCTCCTACCCTGCCCTGTGCCAATTATATATAAACTAAAATATTATTTAATATTCACTTTCATTTGCTTTATTTCTTTTACATTTTTTTTTACTCTGATCACTTACAACTCATTATCTAGAATATATCATATCATCGCTCATTTTTATTAGTATCATCATGTCTAAAGTCACAAAATTAATCTTTTCCCTACCCACATCAAATGTAACACAAGGCGAGGCACTACAAACTCCCTGCCCACTCTTTTGCCATCCCTATTTGGTGATGCCGAAAAGAAAAAAGAAAAGAAAAAATGTAGTGCAAATGGCAATGAAACAGATGGAACAGAAGAAGATAGCAGAGGTCAAGCTATATTGCCTTGCCCAGTGGTGGTTGATTGTACCTTCTAGAGTATTTTTGTTTTTATTTTTCAGTGTTTTTATTTTTTATTTTTGTTTTTTATTTATTTATTTATTTTTTGTCTGCAGTTCTTGATTAACCTTTAAATGCGAAACTCTATTACAGTTTCCAAGAGTTAGCAAACTAAAGAAGTCAGATATAAACTATTCCCATACCAAAATTACATCAGACAAATTGGGGATGGGTATTGAATTCATGCTAGCTTAGAATATATATGAAAAGAGAAGTGCCAGGATTTGGAGTGACAACTCAAAAAGGCCAAAATTGGTTTTCCAAAACAAAAAACCCTCATTGGGTCAATTCACAATGAACTCAACCTGTCCTTCCATCAACAACAACAAAAAACAAAAAAAAAAAAATCTGAGGCATCTGAAACCGATCTAACCAGGGGGCCATTTCATCTGTCTCCCGCCAAGTAAATGCAGATGGAGATGGTAAACTGATTGACCTGGAGAGAGATAGAGAGAGAGCGAGAGAGAGAGAGAGAGAGTCAATATGATTTTGCATTGACGAATCAAAAAGCATAAGAAAATCTTGAATCTTGCAACTGCTTGGGATGCTAGTGACATAGGATTTCAACTTCTCCAATTTTTAGGCAACCAAAGCATGAACAAAATGAAATATATATATACATATATATAAGATTATAACTTACATGCAGCCGGACCACTGTTGATAACAACACGAAATCCATCAAGAATCCCTTCTTTCTCTGCCACTATTTTTGCAGCATAGAGAAGTTCACCCAAAATGTCCCAGTGTCTTGCTTCAGCCTACCAAAGTAACAAGATGCAACCGCTATTAAAACACCAATCAAGTCAAAGATCATCATCATCATCTTGGAAGCAGGTCAGAGAATGCAACATCAATAAAGTTCCAGCAGATAGTGTTTCATTAATACAATGAATTTCTCTGTGAATCTGCAGTTTTGTTTATGACTTGGAAAAAAATGCTATTAGCAAAAGAGCAAGAAGACATTATAGGGTGCACCATTGCTTCCACACAGCTAAAAATGCATAAGTCATACAAAAAGGGAACATAGCATGCATTTGATTACAACTATGTTATGAACACAGAAGATTTTCATAGAATAGGACATAGATAATATGTGGGACCCACTTTTTGTCTCAATGTCCCATTCTGTGACTATCCTCTGTGCACTTAGATTTTACTCATTTGATTATCAGCCCAGCTAACATATGGAAGACGAAAAGAGAAAGAAAACTACCTTCCCAAGCTGTGTTAATCCATCCCTGAACTTTGGAATGACCAAAACATGAACAGGAGCTTCTGGGTTGATATCCCGAAAAGCCAAGACCTTGTCATCCTCATAAACTATAGTGGAAGGGATCTCCTTAGCAATGATCTTATCAAAACTAATATAGGAAAAGAGAACGAAAATTAAACAAATATCCTTAAGCTGATTGCAGATATTAAAAATCTAGATAAAGTCAAATAATGTATAGCCAATTGAATTTTTAGTCGGAAGATCACAATTTTGACAAAGGTCAGTTTAAATATGAGTTCATCTCTTCACATATTTCAGAAAAATATAAACTGAGAGCAAGCTTTAGGTAGTTTGCAGGAATGAGACACTACGAATATATGCTACATATCAACTGATAGGGGCAAAATTATCTAAGAATTTATTTGAAATTTTCTCGCCCGATAATAACCCTCCTTTCACCTTACTATGCACATGTAAGTGGTATTTCAAGCAACAAGTACAAGATGAATTTTTTTTTCGGTTGTCTTGTATTAGCAAGGAAGGAACTTGGGATGTGACTTCAAAGAGTATTATTTTCAAAATAATTTCTAATGCTTGTAATGTTACTAAAAACTTCATTGAAGCTTTTAAAATTTGCAGAGCTCAAATCCATTGCATTCCAATTGCAATATCTCAAACTTGATTATGGTGAATGTCATATTAGCATAAGCACTTGAGAAGCATAATTACATGGTTGGAGCTCCAGTATCAGCAGTGGCTGCAGCTTCTCTTGCAGACGCCTCTTCATCATTCGTTGCACTAATGCGAGAGATGGCTCTGTGAAAAACAAAATCAACAGAAATACATAAATAGACACACATACAATTGTTCTGAAAATGATTAAAATAAGGAAAGTGATCAAATAAAAAAAAACATTTGTGTTCATAATTAATTCTGAGAGAGAGGAGAGAGGGTTAATGATTAAGGCGAAAGAATTACAAAATCCTCTATTGTCCTTCAAAAGAATTAATGTGAACGTCACTTGAACATTTTCCGTCAGCTCACAACCAAAACTATTTGATTCGTGCTATTTGAATTTCATATTGTGTGAATCATATGATTCAATTGTGGTTCAATTGTGTTTTGCATAATGCATAAAACATCATTTTTGCAAAACAAAAAATGAGATTATATACATATTTTTTTTTTTTTGGCACAAGATAGCGGTTAATATGTTAGTAATTAGATCACAATGCAGACGAACGTCTCTTCATAGACTCAAACCTGAAACCAAACTCACCTTAGCACCTAAGTGCCCTCTCCATGACCACTTGGGCAATTGCCCAGGGTCAAATGAGATTATATTAAATTCACAATTCAATATTTAAGCAAAACGATTCATTCTAGATTTGACAACAATGGGCATAGAGTAGTGTTACAATATATATATATATAAAGAGAGAGAACTAAAGTGAATTTAACAGACAAATATACAACCATCATAGATTTAAATGACCTACTCTTAGCTCAGGTTCATGGAAGAGGGTTGCAAAGTGTAATTTGCCCTAAATACCACATTGGAATGCACATTTGTGTGTATAAATACATTACCGCTATGTGTAGTTGGGGGATTTGAAGAAAGATTTGGAAAGAAAAATGGAAAAGGATGGTGAAACGTGAATAAAATATCCTGCATTTCACCTAGTTTCACACAAATTTTTCCTTTCTTTTTCCAAATCCCTTTCCAATTCTCCCAACCAAACACAGCATACAGCAATTCATGTATATATATATATGTGTGTGTATGTATGTACCTGCGAAATTGAATTGGGAGATGAAAAGGGCGATGAGTTTGGGCGAGGAGGGAGTGTCCTCTTACTCTCGATGCTTTGATAGTCCCCAAAGCTCTTACATTTATGGAAGCCCTGTTTTCAAAAACCAAAACCCAATTCCAATTTTCTTCTCTTTTGTGGCGCTGTGCAGAACCCAATTGAACTCAAGACATATACATACATATATACATACATACATACATAGAGAGAGAGCGAGAGAGAGTACCTTAACAGGAAGGAGTTTAAAGCAGCCATTGATGCGAACGGAGAGAGAGAGAGAGAGAGAGAGAGAGAGAATACTTCAATTCACTGCGATTCCCATTTTCGTGTATACGTTTCGGTATACGGAAGCATCTTGGAATAAGCCTCGGAAACGTGGGCTTGAGAGTTGAATTGATGGGATTTGCTGTTAGGATCAATATTTGAGTAAAGAGGTAAATGTCTTAATTATTATAATAAATTAATTTGTATAATTAATTTGGAAAAATGTAAAATTGAGTTGAGATCTATGAAATTGAGAAATTATAGAATTGAATGGTGTAGTTGGATTAATTTATCACTCACTTATGAAAATGTTGAGATTATATCTGTTTGATGCATTTATTATCTGTTTAGAAAAAATTGCTTTAGGCTATTGGTGGAGAATAGTCTTGATTGTTGTAGACACTGTATGTTGATTAAGAAAAACTGAAACTAATCGAACATGTTATGTCATTGAATGTGACGGTTGGAATAATACAGTAAATATGCGTATTAATTGATTATTGCATATGACAAGTGTTCTATTACATTGTATATGCATATTGTTTGGGAGGAGATAGGGGATGTACTCCATGGTTTGAGGGGAGATAGGGGATGGACTCTCAAACCTGTTTGGAAGGAGATAGGGGATGGACTCCATTAGTACAGCAAATATGTGTACTTATTGAAGTATGGAAGTGTTTCATTATGAGTTGTTATCTCATATGAATTGTGAAATATGGAAGCGTTGTAATATGAGTTATAATCTCATTGAATTGTTTGGTCAGGTTCTGAGCTAGGATTATGAATTGAAATTATATAAATAAAGAAATATAAAATGAAACATGGACTGTGTCATGGAATTGGATTATGTGGTAAATTGGTTTATAAGGGTTAACCATTTGTCGAATGCTATTGTTTTAGTTAATTCTCATATTTAGTTTAGTATATCTGTCACAGCCCAAACCCGGCCCTATGGGTTAGGTACCGTAACCGGTCAGTAATCCGAGATTACCGAAGGCCTGCTGAACAGTAACACAGTTAAAACAGAGTACAGGGCCTGGCAGAAGCCAATACAGTAAATAACTAGTGTCCATTGAGCTGTGTAAATCTGTATGCCAAAAACATTTTTTATGCATTCATACAGTTCCAAACAGTACAGTCTATACAATCATTTACAAACATTCAGTACAGGGACCTAATCCCTCAATAACAGTACGGTAAAACAGTAAACAGTTTAAACAAAACAGTAGGGAGACAGGTGGGGAAACAAAAACACCCCAAGCCATGGCATGGCGTCTCGGAACCTCACAGTGAGGCACATTGGCTGGCTTGACAAAACTGGGGACTAACCCACGCTCCTAGCTCCGGTCTGGCTGCTGAGAACCTACATATATATATAACAGTGAGCTAAAGCCCAGTGAATAACATAAAGCGTAAAGAGGTTATGAATGAATGTCCTTACAGTACAGTAATGAAAACAGTTCATTAAACAGTAGTTCAGTCTTTCAGTATTTCAGTCAAACAGTCATATGTGGTACATCCAATAGCCTATAATAGTAGGTCCAAAAGGACCGGGCCTTGACAGACCCAACAGTAGTGATGGCCATCGATCAGTAAACAGTACGGTTCCACAAGGGAACCTACAGAGCTCTGTAACAGTATCAGTAAACAGTATGCTAAGGATGCCACAGTACAGTTCACAATACAGGACATGCATTCATTCAGTAACTAATATCAGTTCGGTAAACAGTTCAGTAAACAGTTTAGTTCAGTATTCAAAAGATAACCATTTTGAACATATCTTTACACATCTGTTACTCACAGAGATTGGGCTAATAGCAGCTAGAGCGCGTCCCCGAGTGCCAACCCTAAACAGTTAACAAATAGAACACACACTAAGTTTCACAGTTGGGAAGGATGATAATTAACTTCCTATTATGCCTCGGTGTGGTTCTATGACTAAATCCTCATTAAGATGCCTTAAACTAGGCCTAAAAATGCCTAGGGTGGGATGAGGATGCAAAAATACACTTGGAAGGCATTTTTCAAAAGTTGCTGAAAATAGGAGCCTCGCTCGAGCGAGCCTTTCTCCGCTCGAGCGAGCTTCCAAAATCAAAGGATTCGCTCGAGCGAGAAATCCTTCGCTCGAGCGATCTGCTGGAACAGTAAAAGTACTGGATGCTCGATTTTTACGCTCGAGCTCCCCAATCCTTCGCTCGAGCGTAGTTCAGAGGAAACCTTGGTTGCTCGAGCGAGGAATCCTTCGCTCGAGCAAAGAAGCCAAATCTGGAATTTCCAGATTTGCCTTCCAAGCTCAAACCAAGCATTCCCAACTCAATACTCGACCTCTTGGGCCCAAATTCTGGAGAATACATCCCAAAACAATGTATAACAAGTTTCAAAAGCCAATTTGAGAATTCAAGCCCCAAAGGTGAGTCAATTAAATACAAAATCAAACCCATTTTCAAGAACAATTTCAAAACATGCAATGCATGAGTTTTAAACCAAATTCAATCTTTAAATCTTGCTCTAGTGAGCTCCAATCTTTGAAAACAACTTGAAAACATGGACTATGATAAAAACATGGACATGCATGTATCATTCTTCAAGAATTCAACTTCAAGGTACACCAATTCAAGCATGCATGCAACAATGGAGTTTCAATTTAACATATTTGCATTAAATCATGGCCTAGCTCTCTAATTGGGCATGAACCATGCAAAATGAGGCTCAAAGACAACAAAAAGAAGGTAAATTTCCTTACCTAAGTCTCAATTTGGCAATCTATGTTACAAATCTTCAAGTTCTTCTAGCAATTTCAACAATTTGAGCTTAATTCCTCAAGATGAACTCTCTCTCTCTCTCTATACTCTCTTCTTGGTCGGCTAAGTAAGGGAGAAAGGGGCTGAGCAAATGTTTTGTTCACATGCATTAAGGCTCAAATGTGTGTAGAGAATGGCCACTAGGTGGCATAAGTGTAAATAAGTCAAACTTGGCCATTAAATCAATATTTAATCTAATTTAATCATTCCTAATCAATTTTCATATAAATATATCATAAAATCACAAATATTACACTGATTACAAAACACTAAACGGTTCTCCGTTCGGCCGCCGATAAGGCCTTCAATTAGCAGTTTAAACATATAACTCAAATAGATAATCAATCGATTAAACAGATAGCAATACAATATAATAGATAAATTTATTCAATTTCAGTTTCAGTTTCATTCAGTCTGTTCAGTAGCTCATCCAGTTCACTTATCAGTCATTATCAGTTCAGTTTAGCAGTAATCAGTATATAATTCAGTGGTTTAACGGTAATCAGTACGAGGGTTGTTACAGTCTCCTCTCCTTATAAGGAGTTTAGTCCTCTAAACTCGAGTTACCTTCAGTCTGGAAGAAAACAGGATCCAGTGGGAACAAATCAGGATATCTTTTCGCCATGTCATCTTCCCTTTCCCAAGTGGCATAGACACCACCATGGTTCTGCCAATCAACTTTCACTAGCGGGATCTCTTTGTTTCTCAGTTTCTTGATCTGTCGGTTTACAATCTGTATAGGCCGTTCCTCGTAAGTGTAGTCATCACTCAACACTACTCGAGTAGGCTCAATCACATGAAACAGATCTCGAAGATAGTCTCTCAACATCGAAATGTGAAAGACGTTATGCATATGCTCCATTTCAGGAGGAAGTGCAACTTGATACGCCACCGGATTGATTTTCTCAATAATCTGATACGGTCCGACATACCGCGGCGCTAACTTGCCCTTGACTCCAAAACGAGTCTGGCCTTTCATTGGTGTCACTTTCACAAAAACATGATCACCCACTTCATATTCTCGGTCTCGTCTTCTAACATCTGCATAACTCTTCTGTCTACTCTGTGCAGTTTTCAGTCTTTGCTGTATCAGTTTTATCTTTTCAGTTGTTTCATACACAATCTCGGGCCCAAGTAACGGCCCATCTCCAACTTTTGCCCAGCAAATTGGAGATCTACACTTTCTGCCATACAATGCCTCGAAAGGCGCCATACCAATACTCGAATGGTAGCTGTTGTTGTAGGCGAATTCAGCCAATGGCAAATGGCTTTCCCAGTTTCCCTGAAAATCAAGGACACACATTCTCAGTAGATCCTCTAAAGTTTGGATGGTCCTTTCTGACTGTCCATCTGTCTGAGGATGATAGGCACTACTCAGCCTCAATTCAGTACCCAATGCAGTCTGTAGGCTTTGCCAGAACCTCAATGTAAACTTCGAATCCCTGTCAGAAATAATAGACACAGGCACTCCGTGCAGTCTAACAATTTCATCAATATAAATAACAGCCAGTTTGTCCGCATTATAGATTGTCTTGACAGGTAAGAAGTGAGCAGATTTGGTCAGTCTATCAACAATGACCCAAATAGAATCCATACCTTTTCTGGAGCGGGGCAATCCAACGATAAAATCCATCGTGATATGCTCCCATTTCCACTCCGGTATGGGTAAAGGTTGCAGTAAGCCTGCAGGTCGCTGATGTTCCGCTTTCACTTGTTGGCAATGAAGACATTTTCCCACAAAGTCGGCAATTTCTTTCTTCATTCCTGGCCACCAAAAATTCTGTTTCAAGTCTTGATACATTTTCGTATTCCCCGGGTGAATCGAAAACTTCGAATTGTGGCTTTCGTGCAGAACTCTTCTTTTCAGTTCAGTGTCACTTGGTACACACAGTCTATCTTGAAATTTCAGTACATTGTTGTCAAATTTGAATCCCGGTTTCGGTTTTGAATCCCTTTCTTCGATGATTTTCTTCAAGTAATCATCCAGTTGTTGTTTCTCCTTAATTTCTTCAATCAAGGCTGGTTGAGCAGAAATAGCAGCTAAGGTTCCACCTTGTTCTTTCAACACAACTTCAATCTCAGACTTTTCAAGGTCACAAAGCAGCTCTTTTTGTTCAGTCAGCAAACAAGCTAGATTGGCAATTGACTTTCGGCTCAAGGCATCGGCAACGGTGTTGGCTTTTCCCAGATGGTACAAAATCTGTAAGTCATAATCTTTGATCAGTTCAAGCCATCTCCGCTGTCTCATATTCAGTTCTTTCTGTGTGAAAAAGTACTTTAGGCTCTTGTGGTCGGTGTAGACTTCACATGTTGCTCCATACAAATAGTGACGCCAGATTTTCAATGCAAATACTACTGCGGCAAGTTCAAGATCATGGGTTGGGTAATTCTTTTCATGCGGTCTCAACTGTCGGGAAGCATAAGCAATAACTCTTCCATTCTGCATTAAAACACATCCCAGACCCTTATGAGAAGCATCACTAAAAATAGTGTAACCATTAGTACCTGTAGGTAGAGTCAGAATTGGTGCAGTCACAAGTCTAGTTTTCAACTCATGGAATGCTGATTCTCTCTGGTCGGTCCAGTCAAATGATATCCCTTTCTGTGTCAACTGTGTCAGTGGTAAGGCAATTTTGGAGAAATCTTTGACAAATCTTCTGTAATACCCGGCTAGTCCCAAAAAGCTTCGGACTTCAGTCACATTGGTTGGTCTAGGCCAGTTCACTACAGCTTCAATTTTCTGCGGATCAACAGAAATTTCATCTTTGCTAACAACATGCCCCAAAAACATCACATGATCAAGCCAAAATTCACATTTAGACAGTTTAGCATATAGTTTCTGTTCTCTTAAGGTTTGCAGGGCAAGTCTCAGATGGTGTTCATGTTCTTCTACAGTCTTAGAATATATCAATATGTCATCAATGAATACCACAATGAAATCATCAAGGTATGGTTTAAAAATTCTGTTCATAAGGTCCATAAATGCAGCTGGGGCATTCGTGACTCCGAACGGCATAACTAAAAATTCATAGTGGCCATACCTCGTTCTAAAAGCAGTTTTATCAATGTCTTCTGGTTTTACTTTCAGTTGATGATACCCCGATCTAAGATCAATCTTGGAAAACACTTGTGCACCCTGTAATTGGTCAAACAGGTCATCAATACGCGGTAAAGGATATTTATTCTTTACAGTTACCTTGTTCAATTCGCGGTAATCAATGCACAGTCTCAATGAGCCATCTTTCTTTTTCACAAATAAAACAGGCGCACCCCACGGTGAAGTACTGGGTCTGATAAACTTCTTGTCTAGTAGTTCCTGCAATTGTACTTTCAGTTCTTTCAGTTCGGTTGGAGCCATTTTGTAGGGAGCTTTAGACATCGGCTGTGTACCCGGAATCACATCCACAGTAAATTCAACTTCCCTATCAATCAAATCCCCTGGTAGATCATCTGGAAATACGTCTGGGAATTCTCTAACTATAGGAATGCAATTCACATCAGTTTTAACATTATCAGTAGCAGATACAGTCAGTACAGAACACAGATATCCCTTACACCCCTTTCTAATCAGTTTGACAGCCTTTACAGAAGAAATCAGATATGGAGGAGGTATTACTCCAACTCCACTAAACACAAATTCGGGTAAACCCGGTGGACGGAAAACAACTTGTTTGGTCACACAATCGATAGTGGCATGATATTTTTGTAACCAATCCATCCCCAGTATCACATCAAAATAATCTATATTCAACAGTAGCAAATCAATAAACAGATGCATATCCCCAACAATAATCTCACAAGCAGGATACATATATGCACATGTCATGGATCCCCCAATAGGTGATGATACAGCTAACAAGTAATTCATGGGTTCTAAGGGTCTATTCAATTTACGCGAAAAAGCATGCGACACATAAGAATGTGTAGACCCCGAATCTATCAATACATATGCATTCTGAGCACAAATAGAGAGGATACCTGACACAACGGTCTCAGTATTCTGAACGTCTCCCGGTACTAGGGCAAATACTCGGCCCTGCCTCATAGGCTCCTTCCCGGTAGCTTTGGGGTTAGGCTTTGGTGCTACATTTGATGCTGCTGCGCTTGGTGCAGCTTTACTACTAGCTGGTGGAGCAGAAGGGCAGTCTTTAATCCTGTGGCCCACCTTGCCACATCTGAAACAAGCTCCGGTTATACTGTGACAGACCCCTTTGTGCTTGTTGCCACATGTGGAGCAGGGTGGAATAAATCCACTCCTTTGGCTGGGGCTGGTTGTTGACCCCGTATTCTGTTTCTTGGTTGCAGGGTTGTGCTTGCCTTTCTTGAATTTGAAACTCTGCCTTTTACCTTGCCATTCAGTTGTCGATGTTTCAGATTGTTTCACTGCTGCAATATTTGACTCGGCCATTAATGCCCGGTCGAGAACACCCACATAAGTTGGCATTTTCAAAACATTTATGCGGTCCTGTATAGCAACACTAAGGCCACCTTCAAATCTCCTGGCCTTCTTATAATCGGTGTCCACCATATGTGGTGCATACCTAGCAAGTTCGGTAAATTGCTTCTCATACTCGGCAACAGACGTTTTGCCCTGTCTCAGCTGTTCAAACTCAGTTACTTTTCTATCCCTGATGCACTGAGGAAAATACTTTTCAAAGAAGGACTCCTTGAACTGAGCCCAAGTCATAATAGCATTTGCATCACGGGTCAACATCCACCACCTTCTGGCTTCTTCCTGAAGGGTGAAGGTTGCTAACAGCACTTTATTGGCTTCAGAGCACAGAAACATTTCAAATAACTTTTCAGTCTCCAAGACCCAAGCTTCAGCCTTTAATGGCTCAAGGCCTCCCTGAAAGGACGGCGGTTTCAGTTTACTGAACTTATGAGTCAGTGCAATGATGTCCACCTCATTAGCATTCACATTCTGTACATTTGGTGCATTCTGTTCCGGTTGAACCGGAGGAGGAGGAGGTGGCTGTTGGTTCTGTTGTCGATCCAGTCTTTCAATTACCATTCCCATCATTTGTTCAAGTCTGGCCATTCTGGCCTCAGAGGATGATGCTTCAGTTTCATTTGCATTATCCATTTTCACTATAAAGCAGTTATGACAGTTATCATTATAAACAGTTTTACAATTAAACAGTTTAGCATTTAGCATATATTCAGTCAATCATAAGCACACACTTTCCAAGTTTATGAGATGCCCTAATTACTTTTCTAGGACACCCTATAGCTCGTTTGGACACGTGTGTGCGGTATAACTCGTGGTTAAGTATCGCTCTGATACCACTCTGTCACAGCCCAAACCCGGCCCTATGGGTTAGGTACCGTAACCGGCCAGTAATCCGAGATTACCGAAGGCCTGCTGAACAGTAACACAGTTAAAACAGAGTACAGGGCCTGGCAGAAGCCAATACAGTAAATAACTAGTGTCCATTGAGCTGTGTAAATCTGTATGCCAAAAACATTTTTTATGCATTCATACAGTTCCAAACAGTACAGTCTATACAATCATTTACAAACATTCAGTACAGGGACCTAATCCCTCAATAACAGTACGGTAAAACAGTAAACAGTTTAAACAAAACAGTAGGGAGACAGGTGGGGAAACAAAAACACCCCAAGCCATGGCATGGCGTCTCGGAACCTCACAGTGAGGCACATTGGCTGGCTTGACAAAACTGGGGACTAACCCACGCTCCTAGCTCCGGTCTGGCTGCTGAGAACCTACATATATATATAACAGTGAGCTAAAGCCCAGTGAATAACATAAAGCGTAAAGAGGTTATGAATGAATGTCCTTACAGTACAGTAATGAAAACAGTTCATTAAACAGTAGTTCAGTCTTTCAGTATTTCAGTCAAACAGTCATATGTGGTACATCCAATAGCCTATAACAGTAGGTCCAAAAGGACCGGGCCTTGACAGACCCAACAGTAGTGATGGCCATCGATCAGTAAACAGTACGGTTCCACAAGGGAACCTACAGAGCTCTGTAACAGTATCAGTAAACAGTATGCTAAGGATGCCACAGTACAGTTCACAATACAGGACATGCATTCATTCAGTAACTAATATCAGTTCGGTAAACAGTTCAGTAAACAGTTTAGTTCAGTATTCAAAAGATAACCATTTTGAACATATCTTTACACATCTGTTACTCACAGAGATTGGGCTAATAGCAGCTAGAGCGCGTCCCCGAGAGCCAACCCTAAACAGTTAACAAATAGAACACACACTAAGTTTCACAGTTGGGAAGGATGATAATTAACTTCCTATTATGCCTCGGTGTGGTTCTATGACTAAATCCTCATTAAGATGCCTTAAACTAGGCCTAAGAATGCCTAGGGTGGGATGAGGATGCAAAAATACACTTGGAAGACATTTTTCAAAAGTTGCTGAAAATAGGAGCCTCGCTCGAGCGAGCCTTTCTCCGCTCGAGCGAGCTTCCAAAATCAAAGGATTCGCTCGAGCGAGAAATCCTTCGCTCGAGCGATCTGCTGGAACAGTAAAAGTACTGGATGCTCGATTTTTAAGCTCGAGCTCACCAATCCTTCGCTCGAGCGTAGTTCAGAGGAAACCTTGGTCGCTCGAGCGAGGAATCCTTCGCTCGAGCGAAGAAGCCAAATCTGGAATTTCCAGATTTGCCTTCCAAGCTCAAACCAAGCATTCCCAACTCAATACTCGACCTCTTGGGCCCAAATTCTGGAGAATACATCCCAAAACAATGTATAACAAGTTTCAAAAGCCAATTTGAGAATTCAAGCCCCAAAGGTGAGTCAATTAAATACAAAATCAAACCCATTTTCAAGAACAATTTCAAAACATGCAATGCATGAGTTTTAAACCAAATTCAAGCTTTAAATCTTGCTCTAGTGAGCTCCAATCTTTGAAAACAACTTGAAAACATGGACTATGATAAAAACATGGACATGCATGTATCATTCTTCAAGAATTCAACTTCAAGGTACACCAATTCAAGCATGCATGCAACAATGGAGTTTCAATTTAACATATTTGCACTAAATCATGGCCTAGCTCTCTAATTGGGCATGAACCATGCAAAATGAGGCTCAAAGACAACAAAAAGAAGGTAAATTTCCTTACCTAAGTCTCAATTTGGCAATCTATGTTACAAATCTTCAAGTTCTTCTAGCAATTTCAACAATTTGAGCTTAATTCCTCAAGATGAACTCTCTCTCTCTCTATACTCTCTTCTTGGTCGGCTAAGTAAGGGAGAAAGGGGCTGAGCAAATGTTTTGTTCACATGCATTAAGGCTCAAATGTGTGTAGAGAATGGCCACTAGGTGGCATAAGTGTAAATAAGTCAAACTTGGCCATTAAATCAATATTTAATCTAATTTAATCATTCCTAATCAATTTTCATATAAATATATCATAAAATCACAAATATTACACTGATTACAAAACACTAAACAGTTCTCCGTTCGGCCGCCGATAAGGCCTTCAATTAGCAGTTTAAACATATAACTCAAACAGATAATCAATCGATTAAACAGATAGCAATACAATATAATAGATAAACTTATTCAATTTCAGTTTCAGTTTCATTCAGTCTGTTCAGTAGTTCATCCAGTTCACTTATCAGTCATTATCAGTTCAGTTTAACAGTAATCAGTATATAATTCAGTGGTTTAACGGTAATCAGTACGAGGGTTGTTACAATATCTCTACTGGGCATTGACTCCCCCTATATGGGACATCATTTTCAGGTTCAGATGATATGCTACCACCAAGGACATAGCTTGGGAGGTTCTGAGAATTGAAGACTTTTTGATTATTGTGTTATTTTGATATTACATGTAAATTCAAGCCAATGGCTTAAAGTGTATTTGAGTTAGTACTCTCTTTTGTGACCAAGTATTGGCTTGGAAAGTTGTAAGCCCATAGGGCATTTACTTTTATTGTCAACATGTAATACTTTTGTACTTAACTACTCTGATGAATGGAAAGATATTTTAGGGCAAATTACGCTAACAGTCCCTATAGTTTGGGGGTCGTGTCACTTTGGTCCCTGACTTTTCAATTGTGACACTAACAGTCCCTATAGTTTGGGGCTCGTGTCACTTTGATCCCTGACTTTTCAATTGTGACACATTTGACTCTGAATTTTGAATTTTGTTCCAAATAAGGACAATTGAAGATACCATTACTCAATTTTAAGGATAAAGTCATCAATTTGATAAAATATAAACTAATTTGACAAAAATAAATGTCAAAAAAATATTTTTGAATTTTTAAGCATTATTTCTACCCACTAGAGATAAATTTATACAAAATTAATAAATCTTTTAAGCATTTATTTATTTATTTATTTACCAAATTAATTCTTATTATGTCTTTGGTGGATAGAAATAATGCTTAAAAATTCAAAAATATTTTTTTTGACATTTATTTTTGTCAAATTAGTTTATATTTTATCAAATTAATGACTTTATCCTTAAAATTGAGTAATGGTATCTTTAATTGTCCTTATTTGGAACAAAATTCAAAATTCAGGGTCAAATGTGTCACAATTGAAAAGTCAGGGATCAAAGTGACACGGGCCCCAAACTATAGGGACTGTTAGTGTCACAATTGAAAAGTCAGGGACCAAAGTGACACAACCCCCAAACTATAGGGACTATTTTATTCTCTTATATCCATGCATGTCAAGAATGTTGGGTTTTATGTATTATTTTTTATGTTATGTGTGTGTGATTTGGTATCAGACCACTGGCCGAATAATTAGTGTCACCTTTATTAATTGTAGTTATCATTTTTGTTAATTGTGATTGTTTTTGTTAATTGATTTGTCAATTGGATGATTGACTTGGTTTAAAATAATCAGGGAACATTTGATATGTCTAACGATTTAGATGAGCCCAAAGCCGATGAATGTAGTATTGTTTGTTTGATAAATTATAAATACACTTTTGAAATTTAAGTCTTGTTTGTTATAATTTTAAAAAATTAAAAGGTTAAAAAATTATTATTTTATTTAAATCAGGATATCTTATTTAAGTCACATCACTTATTTATCACATTATTTCAAATTCAATCAATACCCAATTCATATTTTATAAAAAATCAAAAAATATACTTATTTAAATCATCACAAAACATCCCTACTTAAATATTATTTGTGTCATGTACTTCTAAAAATTACATCTCACCTCTTGAAGTTTTTAATTTTATAACAAATGATCTTTTTATTATTAAATCAATTAATAATTTTTAATGATGTCAAAAAATTATTTCATTTAATAATTTAGATAATTTTAATATTGGATAGGATAGCAGTTAGAAATTTCAATTTTTAGTTAATCCTATTAAATAAAAAAAAATATGATAAGAAGATATTTGTAATTTTTCAAACAACAAGAGACAATTCGTAATTCAAACAAGAGTACTGTTATTAGCATCCCATGAATTATTTTGGACCTCTCAATTTTTAGTTTTTTTAATAACATCAAATAAAATTACTAAAAATGACTATTAATTTTGGGACTCCATCTCACAATTAAACTCACACACCATTATATCATGAATTAGAATTTATGAGAGCACCCACCTTCATCACCACCTATCTATTTTCTGCAAATCTTACCTTCAAAACTTACCCATTCTCAAAACCTTAAAAACCCTTTGGCAATAATATTCCGACAATAATGGTAGCAACCATTTGATTACCTACACTTCTCCGGCAATGATAATGCGTGGAAATTTTTTCAACAACCATAACTACATGAGACGAGAGGAGCATAACAATAAAAGTTCAAAGAACGTTCATAACTTTGATGGTGTTCTTAGCTTAGAGGAGTTTGGCCTTGTAAGGTAAAGTTTTTTTTAAAAAATGACAAGAATGATATATGACCGAAATTAGAAAACACAGGCCTGAATATTGGTTATTTGTTCGGAAATCGGTAACCGAACATTAATCATCGAAGAAAATGATGAGACGACACAGAGAGAGAACAAAGACAGCAATCATACTTGACTCTTATTTTTTTTCATCGATTTTGTTAAGATTTTTGGAAGAGAGTTTTTTTTTGGGTGTGGGGGGTGTGCATTCAATTGAATGGGTGAAATGTTTTCACAAGAATAATTTTGGTATTATTTGGGGGAAGAAAAGAAAAGAAATTTTAAGGATTTCAAAATTTAAAGTGGGGGTCCAAAGAAATAAAAGGTCCAAAATAATAGATGAGGTGCTAATAGCACCACTCTTCAAATAAATCTCAAAAGATATATTTGTAATTTATCCATTTTTTAGTGATTTTTTTAATTCATATTATAGATTTGTTTTACACTTTTTATATGCACTTAATTTAGATTTACCTAAAAAATAAAATATGTGAAAAAAATCTGGAAGAATAATTACTAAAGATATTAAAATACCAAAATGTGCATAAATTTTTTTTTTTTTTTTTGTCTTTAAAATTTCTCACATATATTTTACTTTTTAATATGAATAATTCTAAATTAGGAGAATTTAAAAAATAAAAAAAACTGACCAATATATTAAAGAAAAAATGTTTATTGACAATTTTAAAAAAATCAAAAAACAGTTTTTGGAAATTAAAAAGATTGTGTTTTTTAAAAAGAAAAAAAAAAATGGAGTGACTCTTCCATTGTCATGTTTGGATCTATTATATAAAAATAAATAAATAAATAAACTATTAGACCATCTCCAACGCTTCATCAAACCTAGCATCAAATTCAAAATTTGGTGAAAAATCTACTGTTCACGGCTCCAACGCTTCATCAAACCCAGCATCAGATTGAGTTTTCATCAAATAATTCATCAAACTGAGTACAGCCAAAACATTTCACCAAATCACTGTTCCTGATCGTTGGGGGATATCAACCGGTCAACCAGCCGGTTGCCCGGTCGGTCAACCAACCGGTTGTCCCGGAAAAAGGGTCAAGCAGTTCAAAAAAGGTTCAAACAATTCAAAAAAAAAAAAAAAAAAAAAAATTTCTCAAACCGGTCGACCAACCGGTTGTCCCGAAAAGAGGTTCAAACAGTTCAAGAAAAAGGTCAAACAATTTTAAAAAAAAAAAAAAAAAAAATTTCCTCTAATCGGTCGACCGGCCGGTCGACCACCCGGTTGTCCCTGAAGCATATTTGCTGAATTTGGTGAAGCATTGGAGCAGTTGGTATCTAATTTGGTGAAATGACTCATTTTTTACTCAGATTTGGTGAAAAATCTGAGTCACCGTTGGAGATGCTCTTACATGTTATAATATCCAAAATAATAATTTATATTATTATTTATTTAATATTTAGATAGACAATTTCAATCTTATAAAAAAAATTAGTAATCATTCTGTATATTTTATCTCACAATTTTTTTTTTTTTTCATTTTTGAGGAGATTTAAAAAGTGAATTGTAAGAAAAACCATTTTTTCTATAGTTCTCCTTAATTATTTTTCTTTATTAATCTAAACAAAAAAGTTAAGACAAAGATACATCAATTGCTTTTTGTAATCTCCAAATCATGTGATTTCAATTGCAAATCTTTCACTTCCTCTAGTTGAGAACTTTTACTATGCAAACTTTAAAAAATGTGCATATGGTGATTTGAAACAAAATTACAAAAAAATAAAAATAAAAATAAAAACATAACTTTTAAATATTTATAATACAATCACAATGATTTGTAACTGAAATTTTTTTATACAGTTAATAGGAGGAAAATAGGAGAACCGGAAGTCGAACTCGTAACTATAAAACTTGAACCTAGATATTACACTTGATAAGAGAACACTTTATTTACCACTCAAATCCTATGGCCTTTATGCTTTTTTACTTTACCTGACAATATACACATAGGGTTATTTTGGAAAGATGGTAAAAAGTGACTTTTTGGCTTTTAACGAAGCTTTTGGCTTTTTTAGACAAATGATTTGGGAAGTTAGTAAAAAGTGACTTTTGACTTTTTTGATTAATGTTTGTTTATGATGTCAAATCATAATAAAATGACCAAACTATCTCCATTTATTTAAAATATTTACAACTTCACCTATGTAACACTTTTTGACCCATGAGGGGTAAAATTGTAATTTCACCATTGGCTACAAACCAACTTCCCAAATAAAAAAAAAAAAGACAAAAAAGCTAACTTTTGACTTTTACTACTAACCCAAAAAAGTGGCTAAAAACCATGTTACTAGGCCATAATTATAAGACTCGAACCTAAACACCACACTTACTAAGGGAACACTTCATCCACAAATCAAACCCTTGATCTTTATCCTCTTTTAGTTTGCTTGACAATACACATGCGCATCCTTTTAATATGCCCCTTCACATACACATTTAAATAAAAGGGGAATTGCTAATTAGTGACAATCAAAAAATTATAATTATCAATATTTATAATATTTATCATTTTTTGTAAATAAATTTTCTAGAGTCGTGCTACAGATTTCGAATATTGAGGTGCGAATTTGTCTCGAATTTGTTTAATCGGTCGTCCGGTCGATCGTCCAACAAAGAGACTGACAGCCACGGTCGACAAAATGACAACTACGGTAGACAAGTGCTTCACTCAGTCATCTGGATGGTCATTCGGCCGGTCGACCGATAACCACAAATTCGCTCCATTCGGGCCTGAAGCTCTCGAGGCCTGAAGTATTAGTAAATTTTTTAATCCCTACTGATCAATAATTCCCCCTTAAATAATTCAATTCCCCCCCCCCCCCCCCCCCCCCTCCCAACAAAACATTTTAGTTTTTGAAAACCACATTCAAAAATTCCATTGAACCTTGACAATTGAAAATAAGATTTGGGACAATGAAAAGCTAGAAACAACACTAAACTTATGTTTGACAAATGCTTGCATAGCCCTAATTGACAAGAATTGGCAATTCTTTTTTTGGGTGAATAGAATTGGCAATTCTTGCATACAGATGTTATTATTGAGTTCTCAATGTTTCAATATGGTAAATGAGGTATTTACATACTTCTGTTTATTCTTGTGAATTTCAAATTCTTAACTCATACCTAATTGAGATTAGCTTTAATTGATCAGAACACTTATATTTGTTTAGGTTGAAAAAAAAACAAAAACAAAAACAAAAACTTGTGTGACACTTTTTTCAAAAACAAAAAAATAAATTTTTTTAACAAAAATGCTTCCGACCCCCAGTGACCCCCACCTGATGTAGCAAGTCACGTGATAGTCACGTGACTATAAGACCCAAACATTCACATTTCAAGCTCTTGCATAGGGTTCAAGAGAAATTGGGCAAATGAACACAGAAGGAACTTCAGACAAATCAAGCTCTTCAATCGTCTTCTTCAGATCAAGTTTCTCCCCAAACCCACCACCAAAACCCCCGCCGCCGCTGCCGCCCAAAACTCCATCTTTGACGGCAATGTCCAGATCTAAAACATGGCCATCACCACCGCCTTCAAAACCAATAGACACACCTCTCAAAGAAGGCTGAAACATAGGCATCTTTGCAACAATGCCAAAAACTACACAGAAATACAAAACCCTTAAAAGAAAAAGCCTCTCAAAACTCCAAACCCAGAGTCACCATAGAAGACACATTGCACATGAGATGTGTGAAAACAGACAAAGATGATAGTATCTCTTTCAAAGCAACTCTCTTTCATTGACAATAACAAGCAACGAGACTGTCCTCTTTTGTTCTCTCTCTCTCTCTCTCTGTCCTCTTTTTCTTCGCTTTATCTCTCATTTTCTTCTTGTAGGGTCAAAAGTCTCTTCACCATCATAACATACATTATCAAATCAAATACACTCAATACTCTCTTTTCACAAAAAAATCAAAGTTCACTTCCAGTTCAAGCTCAAAAAGGGCTTAATCATACAACCCAGATAGCAAAAAGATTAAAAATCACCGAAATTAGATAAACAATATCAAATATCTAGAGATCAACAGTAACACACCAAAAAAATGAACTAGTAGTAAATTTTAACAAGAGGAATAGAAATTGAGAGACAATGAAAAAGACCCAGATTGATGAGAGTGACGGACAGAGATACAGCCAAACATACAGAGCAACAGAAAGAGGACAGCCAGAGACAGCCAGAGTTCCCGGCGAGTTATGACCATCATCGACGGCGGAGAGCTATGGTGGAGGAGGAGGATGGCCGTGACAGGTGAGGACAGACGAGGGAAGATAGCGGAGACAGGTTTGGGAGGTTCCCGCTATATATATATATATTTTTTCACAGCACAGCAGCGTATACACCCATACTCCACATCAGCTGCCACCTCATCTGCCACGTCACTGGGGGTCAACTTCTGCTGGAGGTCTATAGCGGAATTGTTTTTTTTAACACTGGCAATTAACATCTAGAATCTAAAATTTGAAATTTGATAATGTGTGAATTATACAGATTAATCTCTCATATTGAGATGATAATGCATATCAATCACACCAATCATCCATGGTATTTAAACTGGGATTCTTTTTGAGTTATTTCCCGGTATTCATGACATGGTTTATCTTGATCAGATTTTTCTTTTCCCCTGAATTCTTTACTTTATCCAAATCCCCTCATATCACGACATAAGATTTTTTTGTACTCATTCTTGTCTCAATAGCTCTAAATTATTAAATTATACATTGAGATTTTCATTCCTCAAAATTCTCGTATATTTTAATAGTTGAGAGTGTGTTGCAATAGAGAAATAGTAATCTAGAAATAGATAATCCTTTTCTACCACTGTGTTTGATTGGGGGATTTGGAAAAATAAAAGTTTAAGATACGTGAAATGTGAATAAAATATATCTACATTTCACCTAATTTCACACACTTTTTCCCTTTCCGTTTCTAAATTTCTTCCAAAATCCCCCAACCAAACACAGCGTTAAAGTTTGAAACTAATCAAGAGAGGATTTGGGACAAGAGAACCGGAAAAATGGAATACGGGATCCCATATGAATTTATACATTGAATAGCAAAATAATAAAAATAAAAATAAAAATTTCCTATCCCTTGATCCTCTAAAAAAGTTAATACAAAATCAAAATCATCAAGTGATGATATCAAGGAATCAATATCATCTTATAACATTTAAGAAAGAAAGATATCAAATTAACAAACCAATCAATCTATATATATATTTCACAAAATCATTGATAATAAGTCACTAGAAAAAGAGTTTCCAAGTCATCCCAAGTAGGAAAATTTCCACCATGTTTTCTCCAACAAACATGAGAGAAACAGTCAGAACACTATTCTCAGCCTATGCCTCTTTATCAGCTTTAGTCATGCTTTTTAGATCCAATCTAAACCAGCTCATACCTCATCAACTCCAATCTTACCTTCTCTCACTTCTTCAAAAATGGTTCAAGACGCAACCCTCCTCCTCCAACCTCACTCTAGTAGTCAAAAAGTTACATGGGTTTGGTAAAAACCAAGTTTATGAGGTGGCCACCACCTACGTAACCACCAAGATTGGCCCTTCTAACAACCACCTTGTCATCAGCAAAGTAGAAAAACAAAAACACATTTCAATAGCACTAATAACCGGGGAAGAGATCATCGACTCCTTCCAAAACATCGAGGTGAAATGGAAGTTATGCAAAGACAAAGACTCTAACTCTGCGTCGTTAAGGAGGAAATATTACAAAATCAGTTTTGACAAGCAGTTCAGAGAGTCGGTGTTGAACGCTTACTTGCCATATGTTATACGCACCTCTATGAGCATTAAAGAGAAAGAAAAAGTCGTGAAAATTTATAAACAAGGTAGTGGACGACCTTGGGATTCCATTAGGCTTGAGCACCCGATAACATTTGAGAAGTTGGCAATGGATCCGGAGCTGAAGCGCACGGTCATGGATGATTTGACGAGGTTTGTGGGGGAGGAAAGAGTTCTACAAGAAGGTCGGGAAGGCATGGAAGCGCAGGTACTTGTTGTACGGTCCTCCTGGTACTGGTAAATTGAGCCTGATCGCGGCCATGGCTAATTACCTCAAGTTCAATATTTATGATTTGGAGCTCACAAGTATCAGTGGAAATACAAGTTTGAGGAATTATTTGCTTTCCACAGCTAATCGGTCAATAATCACCATTGAGGATATAGATTGCAGTGTAAAGCTACGAGATCATGACGCGACTCAACCTAATCTTTCTGATACTAAGGTTAATGCAGCTTTTATTCTAGTGCTAATTGATTAGCTAGCAAAGTATTCTCATAACATCAATAACTACTAGTTTTGCATTTGAATTTATTCCGTGAGGAGTGGTAATTGTGGTGGCTAGGTTTTGGGCGAAGGGGATTGCTGGGTGAAGATGGGAGAGACTGGGAGAGTCATGAGAGGGCATCAGAGCTGGTGGGAGAGTGGTGGTGGTGGTGGTAGTGGTGGTGGTGGTGGTGGGGTGGGATGGTGAGGGAGCGCATGGCAGTGGTGGCCGACCACCGGTATTGCCGAGGGAAGAGGAAGAAGGGAATGAGGGGCAATTATATTAATTTAAGGAAAAAGAAAGGGGCCATTTGGTCAAAAAAATTCAAGCTTCCATGTCCATTGCAATTACTTTTTGTTCTCCCACTCATTTGCATTTTTTTTTTTTTGTCCAGTTGACACTCGGGGGTATCCTAAACGTCATAGATGGGCTATGGTCAAGTTGTGGACATGAACGAATCATCGTGTTCACGACCAACCACAAGGATAGACTTGACCCTGCACTATTGCGCCCCGGTCGCATGGACATGCACATTAACATGTCATACTGCACCACTCATGGTTTCAAGATCCTAGCTTCCAACTATCTTGGCATTGAGTCCCACCCTCTCTTTGGAGAGATTGAGAGCCTATTGGAGAATGTTGAGATCACTCCTGCAGACGTTGCAGAGCAATTCATGAAGAGTGAAGATGTTGATGTTTGCCTTAGAGGACTTATAAAACTCCTAGAGAAGAAGATCAAAAGCAGTGAAATCAAGGATGAAAATGAAGGAACAGTTGGAATTGAGGAAGTAAAAAGGCCAGAATTAGATGGAAAAAAATAGAAAGTTTGAAAAAAAATTTGGGCATAGAAAACAGGAGAGAGAAGAAGCCTATATTATTTGATATTCAATCGAGAATGCAAAATATGTATTTAAGATTTATATTCTTGCTACAAATTAAGTTGTGCAATTAAATAATATCCCTATGTGCATTTTTCCTATGGATGATCTTGTATATGAATGCTAATAATATTGTGGTTGATTAGGACAAAGTACAAGAATTGGATTAAGCCTCGGCAAAAGGGGTTCATAAACCGGGCAGGCGGGCTTTTGGGTACATGGAAAAGCAAAAGTGGATGGAGGGTGCTTCTCAGATAGAGTTGGGGTGGGGTTGCTATAGTGGCTAGGGTGAGTCTTCCTACACAGCTTGATGCCCGGCTCTAGATGAAACTGCAGGGGTTACCACCACATCCTATCCTGATAGGCTCAAAGCTTTTCATAGTTAGGTGGGGTAGAAAATCTGTTCTCAAAAAGAGACAGATCAGAAATGAAAGAGGAAGGTACTTGGTTAGGCTGCAACAACCCTAAATTTCTAGGCTCTAGCCCAGCTCAGGCTCTTGGGCTTTGGCTGATCAACAGACCAACTTGCACCGACCCATCCTATATTCCTAAAGCTCAAGCCCTACACAGTGCTTGTTCTTTATCGTTAACCAGAAGATGCTATATAGCAACTGTAATAAGAAAAATCTACTGTGAACTTAACCAAAACAAATCCACTGCCTATACAGCAAAGCCTCCACAAACTATTTCAAGTTATTCAAGAATGACAACATACTCTCTTTTTTCTTTTATATACAAACCATTTCCAATTACATATTTTCAATTATACCAAATGTTAGGTCTGTACCGCTGATCTACCCTCCCAGACCCTCAATCCAATGATATATACTAGATTGGGCATTTTTTTTTCTTCGGGCAACATGCACCCTATTCTTCATGAATGACGTAGAACATTAGCTTCGCTCAATCTTGAATTTTTCTACACTACACTACATCCCATGTCCTAACCAAAATTTGAATTATTATCACAGATACTTTCCAACTTTTCCAGAATTTTCAAGTAGAATATTACTCGAACCCTAAACACGTCAGTATAATGGGGTCATTCTAATAATGCAAGCCATGAGAAAACAAAATCTGAATCTAGATGTATTCCACATCAAAGAACTACAATTTTTGCTTATGAGAAAGAAAGAGTATGACATGGCAACAAATGGTTGGATAAAGATAGCAAAAGACAACAAAATGTGTCCATTTCTACTTCATTCAATTTAGAATGACCGCTGAATGTGGAAAACAAACCCTTTCAATCAAACTTTCCTGCATTATTGTGAGGCTTCCGCTCAATGCTTCGCATCTTCTTCTTCACAGTGTTTGGAGTACTGATCAGAGTCCATTAAGGATTTCAATTCATCACCGTTGCTTATCTCCACCTTCATAATCCATCCATTTTCGTATGGGCTTGCATTAACCTGAATCAATAAAATAATTATCGTTGACTAAATACAAACAAGAAGAAGTTAAAAATCAGAATTAAAAGCAGCAATGAACCATCTTACTTGTTTGTGTCCCTCTCTTTTTCCCCCTTTTCTTTGCATCTATCTTCCCTCATTCCCTTCCCTTCCATTCCCTTCCCTTCCCTTCCCTTCCCTTATTTTTTTGTCCTTTCATGCTTGTTGCTTTTGTATGTAACAACTAACATGCTATGTGCAAAATGCCCAAATTTTTATAGGACTTACTGAAAATCAAAAATCAAACTGGCTACTAGCTATTAAACTAATTCCTAATTTTAAAAAAATGGTCTTTGAGCTTATGTATGATACAATACTAAAAATTACATATATACATATGAATGCATCCTATCCTATTTTTTTAGATCTTATTACCGTATTGAATCATATCCATATTCATGCTTCATAGTTTTGTAGTAGTACAGCTTCTAGATAATTCATAACATGGAATATCTAGCTTCAATTCGAAATGAAATCTACTTTTTGGGGGAAAAAATCATATCATGTCATTGCCTCCTTGAAAAAATTCATTTAATCTAATTAAATTCATTTAATCTAATTAGATTCATTAAATTTAACTTAACACAAAATCATATCATCTTGGAGAAAAATATTAACAAACACTATATGAAGCTCAAAAATTACAATAAATTAAGAAAATCTATCAAACAATATGACAAGCAACAATGTAACCTTGGATGACTCACCAGACCAGGGGAGTTATTGAGCTCCTCATTGACTTCAACCACTTTCCCTGAAACAGGAGAGTAAATATCACTAGTGGCCTTAACACTTTCAACTGCACCAAAACTGCCACCCTGGGTTACAGCAACCCCGACTTCCGGTAATTCAACATACACAACATCGCCCAAGTGATCCTGAGCATGGTCAGTTATGCCTACAGTTGCAGATTTACCCTCAACTTTCACCCATTCATGAGAGTCGGCATACTTAAAGTCCTTCACAACTGCAAACGATACAAAGAAAATGCTATGAGATAGACAATATGTTGATCAATCAGACTAGCAAGATCATACACATTACAAATACGAAGAGATAAAAACATTAAAAGTATACAAATAATATTGCTTCTATATACATGAATCTAGTGTGTGGTTTCAATTATTTGCTCCAAACATGACTCTTAGAAACATGAACTTTTAACCAATCCTCATGCTTGTGTCATCCACATTTTTTAGTCCTTTTGTTGCCATCCTAAGAGCCCTTAGCTCAAGACTTTACACTAACTGCTAGATAACTTCTTGGCACAAGGTCTAACAACTACATTACCCTAGGAATAGTCATAGGATTGAAGGATATCCAAAATCTGACCACAATATAAAAATGACTATATTTTTGGAATATATATGTAGCTGTGTGTATGTGTGTATGTAGAGAGAAAAAGAGAGCAGAAAATATATTCCAGATTTCAACATTCGTCTTGTTCATCTCCTCAATTGTGTTAAAGGAGTTCACTGCAGTCCCTCATGCAATGGATTTAAACTGTTCCTCTCGTTTCCTATATTCCAATGATGTTGGACTCTCCTTGATCTCTGTGTGCTCTCAAACAGACAAAAAGCACAACTTTTTTAGCACATTTTTCTGCATTAACTTACTTCTCTGTTTCTTTTGTGAGTTCAAGAACCTGTATAACATATATTACAATTCTATTTTTTTATTCTTTGGTAAAACAGATAAAATCATTTTCTTTTGGATAGATATGCTAATAAAATCACTTACTGCACAAAGAATTCTATCATATTACATTTTTATTCTATTTTTTATTCAAAAATCTGTAATCATTTTATCTCGTTCTTTTCTTTTCAAACCGTGAGTAGTCCTTGACACTAAGCATTCTCTTATTTTCTGAGCAAAGTTCTCCCAGCCGATGGAAGGGGCAGCTGGAACATAAGATCACGAGTTGGATGGTTCAATTTTTCTTCATTTTTTTTTTTTTTGGGGGGGAATTTTTGGACTAAAATACCTCCAAAAAAAATTTTAAAATGAAGGAAATTTTAAAAAGTCCACTAAAAAAAAGCAGCAGCCTAAAAATCTATTTTGTTAATTAAATCAGTTTTTGTCATCTTTAGTAACCCTTTTTTTTTCCCTTTCAATTTTTCATCATAAAAATTTGAAAAACAAATAGATGAGTAAAAAACAGTTTCCAAACAATAACAAATGTCTACCCAATAAATTTTTTTGGAGCCATCACTGAACCTAATCCCAGATTTACAAGCATGTTCGATAAATGAATTAATATATTATCGAAAATCAAAACACGAATAAAGAAATGATAAAGAATATCGAATACTCAAAGATCACCAGCCCTCTCAACAAAAGAAGGCAAAGAGAGAGGTTTCAACAACAACCCATTAATCTCTTCATTGATCAAATGCCAAACCAATAACATATATAGACAAAACCCAATTCACAACACAAAAAACCCAGATCTTTGCTTGATCAGGCATTCTAACAAACACATATATGAATGAGATTTATAAAAATGAAGAACAAATCAAGAAAACAAAGAAAGTGGTTAAAGTTGGGTTTTTTTTTTTTACCAGAAGCAAATCCTCTGTTGAAGACTGAGATCCTGAGATGTGAAGCAACCCTTGAAGCCCACAATCTTGAAGCCATTGTTAACCAAGTTTACATCCACTTTTGCACCGCCACCCAGAGACCTACATACCTCTTTCTCTGCTAGTTTGGAAAATATATACACTCATTAAATCTTTTTAATGAAAATAAATAAATAAAAATTGTAGGGTAGTTCCCTATTGCCAGGTAGAGTAGCTTATAGTTTGATGCATCTAATCCCAGATCAGACCGGAGGGTATTATTGAACCTGTATGATTCACTATGGATTCTATTTTGATAATTCGAATTGTTCAATATGTAAAACTTGTCGAGTATTATATGTTTGTAAAAAAATCATGTTAATCAGATATTGATAGTTACGTGATTAAATCAATTTTATATGAAAAAATGAACGGTAAAAAAGAAACAGTTGAAAAAAAATTGATCTGATGAGATAGCTATTGATATCCGATCAACATAATTTTTTACAGACATATAATACTTGACAAATTCTACATATTGAACGGTTCGGATTATCAAAATGAAACTTGTAATGAATTCTTAAGAGCCCAACAATATCTTCCAATTTGATCTGGGAGTGGAGATAAGCAATTAGCTTTGTAATTTTCTCTCGCAAAAGCTAATATTGCTCTGGTAATAGCATCAATAAACAAAGGAGTATTGTAATTAAAATAAAATATATAAAAATAAAAAGTTGGTGGGGTCAATGTGTCAATAAATCCATTTGGTGGAGTGCCGATTCAGCAGAGGTTGGTGTCAGATGCTGCCATTCCCTACCATGTTGGGTAATTAGTTTTTTTTTATTATTAATTTTTTTCATCTTTAATAAAAAATAAAAATTCAAAGTTTTTGACACATTTTTTTTTAAAATTACTAAAGATAAAATATATATATATATATGAACAAATAAAGAAAAGCAAAATCTAGTTGTGAAGTATTTTTCAACTAGTGAATATTGTCTTATGCCTCGTTTGGCAACAGGCCGGTTTAGTTAAAAAGTCAAAAAGTTATTAAAAAAGTCAAAAAGTCAACAATTCATACTAAAAAGTCAAAAATACTCTTTTTTCTCTACTTTTTCACATCTTTTCGTAAAAAGTCAAAAAATCATCCCAAACATACTAATTTTTTTTAGCTCATATTTTAACCAAATAACCAAAAAGTTACTAAATTAACCTGTTTCCAAACGAGACTTTATTCACAAAAATTTGCACTATATTATTGAAAATTACTATTTACACATAATAAAACTTCTTAATTTATAATATTTTGCATTCAGATATTAATTATTGAACAAAATTCATGATTCAGATATTAATTATCAAATGAAAATATATTTCCATAATTGATATCAAAATAAAAAATTTTGTATAAACTGAATATTTTTTGGAAGTAATCATGATTTTGGTGTAGGGTTTTTTTTATAAATATTCTAAAAAATTAAATTATTTATCAAAGTAAATCACTTTTCAAACTATTCATTAAACTAACCTATTTTTTAAAAAATACAAGTTCAAAATGCGAGTTAATCATAATCTCGCATGTTCAAGATGCAATTCATATTAACTCGACTTAATGATGTATAGATATGGGCCATGATAATATAAAATTGTATATTCAAGATGCGATTTTACCATGAAATTGTATTTTGAAAATAGTTTGAAAAATTAATTATTTATATAAATAGTTTAAATTTTTAAAATATTTAAAAAAACAAAAACAACTTAGAGTCACTCTCATGGAATATTCCCCTTTCCAAACTCTATTTATATAGCAAGTGGTGGCACATGGTTGTTGGTGCTTCTAAATGTCAAATTTCATCAACTATATAAATAAAAAATAAAATAAAATTTATGTATAAAATAATGTAATTATATTGAGATTTATTTTTTTAGAATAAAATATCTATTAAATTTTTTAATTATTGTTACTTGTGTATCATTTTGATTTATATAATAATAATATGTTTTCCGTATTATATCTATATGTATAAGGGCATGTTTGTTTGGCTGACTCATTGAGAGGATTAGATTGCTAGTGAGGCCACCTCACCTATGGCTTGTTTGGTAAGCCATATACTCTATTGGACTATTAATTCAATGGGATTGTCAATGATGTATGACAGTGGGCTTAGCTTTTCCTGAGAAAGCATGGGATTGAAAAAATAGTGAGGGGATTGAAAAAATAAGGCTCTGTTTGGAACGATTCTAGAAATCGTTTTCAACATGTTAGTTTCAGCATGGTGTTTGGTAGGAGTTTTGGAATTAGTTTTTCAAAACTCTGCCGAAAGCTCTGTTTTTCTGCGTCTGCTCTGCGTCTGTTCTGCGCGTTGTCTGTAATGTTTTTTCCCGTTAGGGTCGTCCGGCCGGATGTCCGGCCGGTTGACCGGCCGGTTGACAAATTTTTTTTTTTTTTTTTTTTTTTTTTTTTTTTTACAATTGATATGTTAATTAATTTATAATCGAAAAAAATATTTTCTGAATTTTTTATGTGCTTTAAAATAATTTTGAATTGTATGTTTAGTTATGAGTTGTAAATTTTTGTATCACATATCAAATGTCACATCAATAATTCTCCACTCAAATCAAACCTCTTTTCCAAAACTATTTTCAAAACTCTTTACCAAACAAATTTTCTACACTCAAATCATAATTCCATAACACACAAACTCAAAATACAACTCATACTCTCAAATCACATTTACAAAACTCTACCAAACACTACCTAAGTGTATTTTTTTTTAATCCAAGTACAGCCTATTATTTGTAAAAGAAAATTAGATTTGTTTTAGAATTTTTTTAACATAGAAATATATATATTTTTATTTTATATAAAAATAATTTAACAATCCGATCACTAACCATCTTTCTCACTATCATCAAAATAAATACACTTTTACTTAATCCCCTTATTAACAATCCCCACATTAAGGCCATGTTTATTTGATGGATTAGGTTGGATGGGATTCTTAATGAGAGGATAGTTAGTGAAAATATTGTTAATGTGGAGGTTGTTAGTGAGGGATTAAGTAAAAATGTGTTTGTTTTGAAAATAATATGGGAGATGTTTAGTAATGAAATTGTTAAATTATTTTTATATAAAATAAATAAATAAATTATTTTTATATTAAAACAATTATGAAACGAACAGGTGCACTTGGTAAAAAAAATAAATTTTTTATATAAAATAGACTCAGCCCCCTCACTATTTTTCTAATCCCATCCAAAATTCAAGCAAGTTAATCCCCCTACTCAAGAGGATTACTAAGCCACTTGGACTATCAATCCGCCCTCTCATTTCACTACCAAACATGCTTGGGTCAACTATGGTAATCCAATCCGGCCACTCAAGCATCGAAACAAACATGGCCTAACAATCTTTTTACTAACCATTCCCTTACTAATAATCTCATCAAACTTAATCAGTCAAATAAACATGCCCAAGTGTTTATTTAATGAATGTACATACAAGGTGCCCTATGCTTTTCATTACACTTCTCATTTTAGTTTTTTATTAATATAACAAATACGGTGGTGCTACATGCACTTATGACATTATTATTGATTTCACTCATTATACAAATTACAAATATCAAAAATTTCTTAAATTATGTCACATCATCAATTAGTAAACTAGTTAGTGCACTAATTGGTGCATATAGCATTATTCTAACAAATATCATTTTACTTTTGAAAAACAATAATTGTTATCATTCATGGTTAAAGGGAAATAATTTTAAATAAAATAGTTGTTACAAGGTGAGGTTTGATTATTTATTTTATAAAAAAAAACTGTAAATTAGTTTTTATTTATTTCTAGAAAAATAAAAACTGAAAATATATTTGGTTTAAATAAAATGTTTAAAAATTTTAAAAATAAAAACAAAAAATGCTTTGAACATCTGACACAAGGTTCTCCGCATTGCTTTCACGTTCTTTTTGCATTTTTCTTCAATTTTTAAATTTTTGTACGTTAAAAATAATAAAAACCAAAAAAACCAAAAATGTTTCCGTGAATACTGCTCCTGTGGTTCGCGTTCCTTCTGCCTTACTTCCTTGTTCCTTTTGATATTTTGATGATTAATATTTAATACTATGCACCAACCCAACCAAACTATGGGATTCAGAATCTTTCCACATGTCCACTTGAAAGTGAATCTAAGGCTTGGTTTGGGTTATACTATATAATCCATCTTTTTATCTTTTTATCTTTTTTCCATCACATCACCTCTCTACTTTTCTGCACATCTTTTCGTAAAAAGACAAAAAGTGCACTTTTTTAGGACACCCCAAACCAACCCTAAATTTCAAGTTGGTTATACTTGACTTTTCAACTAATATTTTTCATTCCCAACTAACATGTTTCTTTGAAATTCAAATTAAAAATTTAGTGCTTAAATATTTCAATATTTTTTTAATACTTAATTATCAATAACAAATCCCAAGTATAGGTATCCATGTAATAAAAACACAAATACATTAGTCCCTAAAAAGGACAGCCTAGTGCACGAGGAACTCAAAATTTGGAGCTTACAATTTTGCTAAAGCTTATACAGAAGGAAGATAGAATGCTACATCAATTGAACTCAAGATATTCTGGACCTTATAATTTGAGAGAAAGAAGTACATGTTTGCTTGAATTTTGGGTTGTAGTAGAGTTGGTTGAAGTTTGTAGCTACATCATTCGAATGCTTAAGAAGGTGGCGTGTCACATGCATTCATCAAGTTGGCAATGATGTCTTCATTTCCTTGTGCATTGTTCTAATTACAGTAGTAATTTGTTCAATCTGATCTTCGCTAGAACACGCTGAGAGGAGTACTTTAGCAGTTCCTCCATCCGGGTAACAACCGTCATCAATCATTTCTTCAAATATTTCCAAACATCTTTGGTATTGTTTCTTCCTCGAGTAAGCTCCAATCCGCGATGTCCAAGTCACCACATCCGGTTTCAAGTTCTTAGCACGAATCAATTCAAACAACTCTTCCATTTTGTCAAAAAAACCAGCCCTTCCATATATATTGATCAAAATGTTGTACGTGCTAATATCGGCTACAAATGGTCCCTTTTCCATAGCCTTTAGTACCTGTTCCATCTTCTCTAGTTGGCCTACCCGGCCATAGAGGTTCAACATACTATTGATGACAAATGTGTCTGGTTTGAGCCCGGATTTGTGCATTTGGCCCACAATTTCTTCACATTTTGCCACATTACCAATTTTTGAGTAGGCCGACAAAAGTAGCATGTGTGATTTCATAGTTGGGGTTATCTCAAGCCGCTTCATCTCTTCAAACACTGCTTGCGCATCTAGCCACAAACAGAAAGGAGTCAAAAAATAGAAAAACAGATTGATATAGGAAATGAGAAATTGAAGAAGCATATATCGGATAAATGAAATGGACTCTTCTCCAACAACATATTGAATGGTATAGATGGGATGAATTAGCTTCAAAGAATTCCAACCATTTGAAATTATTTATTTATGGATTGGCATAATGCTATTTTATTGGAATTAGCTAGGGAAATAGAGACGACACCGTAAATTATAGAGAAATTCGAGCCAAGTCCAACAAATGCTATTGATAATTTGTAAATGGGATCATATAATTGCAATAAAGTCGACTTATCTTGGAAGTTAGAGTACTAATCAAACTCCACAATAAATAAATAAATAAAATAGTTGATCAATCCCAAGTTTTTGGAGTGGTCTACTTTTCTTCGATTGTTACTCAATTATACTACTGTAAATTTTTTTTGAGCAAATTTACAATTCTGAAAGTTAATCTAGCAACAAGCAAATCATCTCATGAGAAATTCGTGAAATTTTTTAGGTCATGAAAAGTTGTGAGAACTAACATTATAGTAGTTGAAAGGCCTTGTGATTTAAGTCTAGTTATCCTCTCTCTCTCTCTCTCTCTCTCTCTCTCTCTCTGACTAAATTATGAATGGAAAGGAGGGTTAGATAAGACCCTCAACTTAGTTTTTCCAGGTTAAAATATAAATTTTCTAAGGCAAGGAAATTTCAAAAAAGCGAGCCAAAAGTCGGCATTATAGACCATCACTGTCAAGGGCAAGCATTTACCATCATACAGACCAGCTCTACCATATGCATCCATCATAATGTTATATGAAGCTCTATCTGGTTCACATCCCATGTGTTGCATGAGTGAAAATATTTCTGCAGCCCCATACGGAAAACCTGCACGACTATCAAGATAAGGAAGTCAAAAAACTACAGGTGAGTTTGAACTGAATTTTAAGAAAGTTTTAACTTTGACTGGTGCCAGATTGTTTCCAATTGTCAATTAGGAAAGAGAATGTGAAAAACTAATTGTTTTGAGTAAGTTTAAAACTCCTCTCTCCTACCCACTAAATTGGCCCTCCATTTCAGCTTTCTTTGGCATATAAATATTGGGTTTTGCTTTTGCTTTGTAGCACACTCAATCATCTATTGTCATTATCGTTCAGCACCACGTCATAAGTTATGTGTGCTACGCTTGTTGGTTCAATATTCAGTTCTGTAAATCAGTCCGACATGACCACTTTAAATTGTCTCGACATTGATTCTGATTAGTCTCTACATAGTCCGACATAACCTCTTAAACTGTCCTGACATTTATTCCGATTAGTTCCTACAACAGTCCAGCATGACCCCGTAAACTGTCCCAACATTGATTCCAGTAAGTTCGTACAACGGTCTAGCATGACCTTAAACTATCCCGACTTTAGCACCGGACCTCAATTCATTTTTTCGTGTGCTTCTATTCCACTTTGTCTTTCCCTCTATTTCAATCTCAAATTCTATCTTCAAACTTATTTGAGTTTGAGGAGGGTATTATACCTATATCATGGTGAGCATGGTGATATACCATGTGAACCAGCTAAGCCGCCCCCTTTGGTGCATGACCCAAGCCATCCCCTCTAATGCACCATCCAAGCTGCTCCGTGGCGCACCACCAAAACTGCCTCTTGGCGCACCATCCAAGCTGCCTCCTGGCGCATTCAGTCATCTGTTGTCATTATCGTTCAATACCAAGTCATAAGTTATATATGTACCACGCTTGTTAGTTCAACATCTACTTCTGTACATAGGTCCGGCATGACCTCTTTAAACTGTCTCGACATTGATTCCAGTTAGTCTCTACAACGGTCTGACATGACCCCTTAAACTGTCATGACATTGATTCCGGTTAGTTCCTATAATGGTCTGACATGACCCCGTAAACTGTCCCGACATTAATTCCGGTCAGTTCCTACAACGGTCCAGCATGACCTTAAACTGTCTCAACATTAGTTCCGACCAGTTTTTACAAAGGTCCGGCACGACCATAAACTATCTCCCAACATTAGTTCCAGCCTCTGATGCCGACCAAGGTATTTCCTGGCCATAGATGCTTCGGCAGCTCTTTTAGGGCAGCTCAGTTCCTTCTTTTCTTTTCTTTTCTTTTTCCATTTCTAGGATGTGGTGCTGATGAATTAAGTATTTTTTGGCCTTTTTTATTTAGTGGACTACCAGATTTGTTCAATAGTATTTATTTGGACTAATCGTTGAGTTTTTTTCCAGCTTCTTCCAATCATCCATTGGCAAGCTACGATTGTTGAATATCTTCATATCAACTTGAAGGGGAGTGTTGAATATAGAAATTAGAGTACATAGAATCTTTTTATTTTTAGTATTATGTATATAATTTGTGATTGTATCAATCACTGATTTAGTATTGTTTCCTTATTCATATTGTTTCCTAAATTGTATCATGAATCTATTATATATACATGGCCTATACGTCATTCATGGGTAAGCCAAATAATTATTTTCATTCTTTTTTATTTAGATTTGGTTTAAATAATATTGTGTGTGTTCTAAGGCTGTGGACTCTTGAGTGTTTCTCTCTCTTTCCCCTAAAGTAAAGTGTTCTACATCATGGTTTCTATTTGTCTTATCAAAACTTTGCGTACATTGTTTACACATGCTTTTCCCAGTAATTAAAAATATATATATTATTACTGTTCAATTTAAAGCACAATACAATGACTTGCACATAATGGGAGATCTTAAATACCCCTAAAAACTGATTTGAATAATCACCTGTATGCTTCCATAAGAGCATTATAAGCATAGACATCAGGCTCATACCCAGCTTCCTGTAGCTGCTCAAATGTTTCTTCTGCTTTTTCACAAAGTCCATCCCTAGCAAATGCATTTACCAAAGCAGTATATGTGCAAATATTAGGTTTACATTTCTGACTTCTCATTTCATTAAACAGCTTCAAGGCCATATAGGACTTTTTTGCCTGCATAGTAAAGCAGGAATATAAGGACCTTCCTTTATGAGAAAGAAACAAACTACAAAAATGAAATCAAGAGCAACATCAAAAGTAATATGAGTAAGAATTTTTCATGAAAATGGAAAATCTTTCCAATAATAGGTTTCAATATAATTAGGCATTGCTTTGAATTGAAACCCTTTTAAGGTAGGGACAATGTGTGATGTGCCCGTAATTAATGAAAAAATAGCACAAGTTTGTTATGGTGCCTTAGAACTTACACTTCTCATGTATTTTTTTGTTTTTATTGGACCTCTCAAGGTTTTGAATAATATTTCTGACCTTCTCTAAAGATTAAATTTTATAGACATAAATTAAAAGACATTGGCATCAAATTTTGAAATCAAATACAATATAGATCACCTTTCCATATAGGTTAATTAGCATGGTATAAGTGTCAGTTGTTGGTTGGCAATGATCTCTTTTCATCCTTTCAAAGATCTCTTCAACTTTTCGCGAGTTTCTTCCCTTTATTAACCCATCAATGTAAGCATTGTATACAACTATACCTGCATAAAATTAAGCATATATTAACATGAATTCTTAATTAGAGGATCCATGTGTCTAACTTGGGTATGGGGGTTGGACACAGTTCCCGTCATGTGTGACCATAAAATATGAGACATACTTGGGGGGTGGCCATTTTTTCTCATCTCAGCAAAAACAGCCTCAGCTTTCTCTAGCAGGCCAGAAACGCAGTAGGCCTTTACAAGAAGAGCATAACTATCTTCAGTAGGAATACATCGACCTTCAAGAAGGTCCAAATAAGTTGATTCTGCCTTGTCATGCTGTGACTTCTGTCCATAAGCATCAATCAGCAAGTTATAGCAGATAACATCGGGATGGAAGGAGCTCCTGTACAATATCCATTCACAAACCTGTACAGAAACTTATTACATTACACACAACAAAATTAATAATCAATTTTAATTTTAGAAGATACTCAGACCACCATACAATTCTGGCATCTTTATCTTTTGCACAATTTGACATTTTCCAACGCAGACATTTGGCATTGAAATTAGATCGTAATGGCTAATATTGCCATTGGTTGCATAGCATTCCCAAATGACATAATATTGGAGGTGATCAACCCAAACTCTGTTAGGTTGTTTTTTGATTGATGGAATTAATGTGACTTGGTTCAGATTTGACTGTTTAATGTTTGCAGATCGGTTTTGGATTTCAGCAAGCTCCCCTTGTGGATTTTTTTTTTTTTTTTTGTGTTTAGGTGGTGGGTGCATTT
Organism: Camellia granthamiana; assembly: GCA_036172215.1. Taxonomy (NCBI): domain Eukaryota; kingdom Viridiplantae; phylum Streptophyta; class Magnoliopsida; order Ericales; family Theaceae; genus Camellia; species Camellia granthamiana. The sequence continues at coordinate 85,740,072 of CM069909.1, read as the reverse complement.
GAGATTAAGGGATTTTGGGGTTCTAAACCTGTAATTTATAGGAGGTTTAACTATTGAAATTCAATAATGAGGTGATAAAGTAAGGACTGTATTTTATTGGGATCTTTGTGCAACTAGAATTCTAATTGGCATGAGTTTCAATTAAATTTCTTCATTTAGTAATTTTGTACTAAACTTCCAGAAAAACAAAAAAAGTTGTTTAATAGAAACGATTCAACTGCATAACTAGTTTCATGGGAACTATGTCATTCAAAGATTAATGAATGTGAGTACAATAGCATATGTGAATCTTTATATCTCTATGAGCTGACACAACCCACCAAAAGAAAAACTAAAGAGTACAAGATTCTAACCAGTATGATCGGATCCCATCGTTTATTTAGACGAAGTTGGACTGCAACAGTGATGATATCGTCCCATGTGGTGTTAGTGGGAGGAAGAGTATCAAGAGAGCTCCATATCCTATTTACATCTACTTCCTTCTGTACAAAGTTTAAAATCTGCTGAGCAATGGGGCTCAGCACAGGGAAAATTCCATCTACAAATCCAGATCCATATTTCCATCCTTTTCCCCTTAAAGAACCACCTACACAAAGACGTCAATTTAAACATTTATGGAAAATGTGCTTTGGTGTTTCCATGAAAATCACATGATGTTAAACATCATATTACCCCTTTCTCTTGAAACTTTTTTGTGATTAAATCTTCTTAATTTGCCACGTTTGTCGATGAAAAGGCTGTCACGTTTGCGCTTCTCAATATATTCATCATTGGATTTCTTCGTTCTCTCGATGAAATCATGCTTGCAACTTCTTGGTTCTAAAAATATATAATTCAATGCACACTTGACAATCAACCTTAAAAGCCAGAGAAATTAACATGTCATTAGTCGCTCACTGCTGCATATAATCTCCCAATCTTTCACTCTTCTAACCCTATCTGGCAAACTATAAAAAAAAGCTGCTTTTTGGCTAAATAAGCCCTCAAAAAAAAACAAAAAAAACTGTTTGTTTTTTGATAAAAAAGCTAAGGACCCACTCAACTTTCCAACAAACCAAAAAAATAATTTTTTAGCAATTACCAAACAAATCAACTTTTTTAGATTCTAAAAATGTAAAATTGCAAAAAAGCAATTTCCAAGTTCATTTTCCAGTACTAGAAGCATCTGGTGTAAAGGAAGCAACAACAATAGCGCATTACAAAAAATGCTGAAGACCACAGCCTCTGAAGAGGGCACAAGAATACAAGTGCTTTAGAAGGGTTACTAAAAGAGTCTTTTTGGATCATAAAAACAAACACATGGTCTGCTTAAAGAATAAAACATAAATAGTCAAAAATAACTCAAATTTTTAGTTAAAACTCGACCTATCAAACTTGAGGGCTAAGTTTGTATCCAATCTACCCCACCCAGTCCTTCATTTAATGGGGACTAAACTGGGTGTTCCTTAAAAATAATAATAACAATAAAAAATAATAAAACAACTTGCAATGAAAAGCAGACACTACCAAGAGAAATGCAGATAAGATAAGATGTCTAGTGGTGATATAAATGAAAATACTTTTCAATCGTCTGATAGTTGTTGAAAACCCATATCTGAAAGACAAATGGAAAGGCAAAAAAAAACCCAATTAAACAGTGCAAAAACATATCAAACTTACATATATATGTGTTCTTGAGTAGTCAAGAAGATATATTATGCATATGAGGAAGAGGGATATCCTATGTGTGTTGTAGGGTGTAGTTCTAAATTATCTTCCAACTTTTTTTCATTTTTTTATTTTTAAATTGGATCTTAGTCACATACAGACAAGGGAACTCTCTCTCTCTCTCTCTCTCTCTCTCTCTCTCTACATTATATCTTTGCTTCAATGCTAACGGTAATAACGGCCAGAACTAATTGCGTGCAGTAAGAAAAATTCAGTTGACCATTTCAGTGGTTAGGGTTTAGTTGAATGAGATTTTAGTGGCTTTTTGTTTTTTCAATTAATGTACTTGATAAGATTTTTAAAATTTTGTTTTTTTTAAATGAAAAAAAAAAAATAGTGTGACATTTAACTGTTTTTAATTAAATTTCTTTATAACATTTTAACTTTTTAATTTATTTTTTTTTAACTTTGCCAAACATCCTACATAAACAGGAAAAAAAATATATCTAGAAAAATATTCAAAAAAATATTTTTACGGCCATAATTATTTTGGATGTAACTCACGTCTCACCAATTTTACATTTATAATATATAATTTATTTGTTGTATAAATTTCTAAACAAAAATTCAGGATAAATTATATTTTTATGGATCTAATTGAGAAGGTTTTACCCACCATAAAGCTAGCATGGTAAGTAGGGGTGGTCGCGGGTCGGTTGCGGCCAAGGAACCTCTCATCTGCCATCCGTCCGCCGGATTGGCGGATTGGAAAAAATCCATCCGCATCCGTCCACCAATCCGGCGGATGCGGATTGAGCGGATTGGCGGATGGATACGATCGGTTTGACGGTTTAAAATTTTACAAAATTTTGGCATAATTTAACATGTACACTTTCAAAAAAAATAACTAAATTAATGTTCACTTAATTCCTCAACCACCACCTATGTGCAATGCATACTAAAATTGTCAGTGAGAGTGTGCCTATCAAAATAAAGAAACAAGTATGGACACAAGGTCAGATTGATTACATGGTCACACAAACTGTAAGTCTCTCTTTTGATGCTCTGGAAGTCCCTTTCCTGCTGGAAGTTTAGTTTTTAGTGTTCAGATTCATTCATTCTCCACTGACCAATTCTCTAAAGAATTTTAGTGTTAAAAAACAAATTCAACAATGCTTATCAAGCTAATCAATCTCAACACCACTTAATTATAAGCTTCTTCACACTGTTTAGTAATGAATATAAGCTTCTTCACACTGTTTTTGCTTTGAATATAAAATTTAGTAATGAATACAAGCTAATCAATCTCCAAATTTAGTAATGAATATAAGCTTCTTCACACTGTTTAGTAATGAATATAAGCTAATCAGTCTCCAAATTTTTTTTTTGTTGATGGGGTCCAAATTATAAGCTTCTTCACACTGTTTAGTAATGAAAATTAGAACCTCTAAGTAATGAATATCAAGCTAAGCAAAAACTATAATTATAATTAAAATTAAAACCATAAATAAAAACAGATTTGTCATTTTCCATTTTCCATTCACAAATTTGCCATTTTCTAAGTAAAAACAGAAACAAATTTCATTCACAAATTTTTCATTCACAAATTTGGATATTGAATTTGCTGCACTATTATGTAAAAACAGATTTGTCATTTTCTAAGTAATGAACCTCTAAGTAATTTTCCATTTTTCATTCACAAATTTGCCTACAAATTCAATATCCAAAAACAGATTTGCCTACAAATTACTTGTCACTTGCCTACAAATTTGCCACTTGCCTACAAATTTGCCTACAATGGAAAATTACACCATTTTTTTTTCCAGTTTATCCACTTGAGATTGTTAAAAAAAAATATATCAAATAACATATTCAGTTACATCATTTTTCCGTCTTTGATCTGTGAGTTTTTTAACATTGTAAACAGATTCAATGCATAATATAGAGAGGGAAAGAAAATAGGAAACTTACATTTTTTTTCCTCTCTTCCACTGGTTTCACTTTAGAACTACAACAAACAAACTGGAACCCAAAAAAAAAAAGAAGGAAAATAAGAACAAATAGATTTACAGAACCAAAAAAAAATTTATAGAATAGATAGATTACAAACAGATTGCAGAAAATAAGAACTTTAGAGGAAGTCGAAGTCGGAAAAAAAAATACAGAACGAACAGATTAGAGAAGAAGAAGAGAAGAGAACGAACAGATTACAGAACGCAGATCGTCGATGGTTTTTTCAGTGTAGGTCGTCTCTCGATCGTCGTCGCCGTCGGTATGGGTAGGGTAGGGTTCTGGGGGAGAGAGAGAGAGAGAGAGTGTGCATCGAAGAAGAGGAATGAAATATTAGGGTTAGCGTGGTGAGATGAGATCAGAAAAATGGGGGGAAATAACAAAAGCGGGCGGGTCGGGTTTATGGGGTAAATAGGCGGGCCAACCGCCACCCGACCCGAACCCGCGAAAAGCCAGAACCTACACCCGCACCCGCCCGTCATGTGCCACGCATCCATCCATATGGTGTCGGGCTGGGGCGGGTCGGTGCGTCCGCTGACCGGCCCTAATGGCAAGTGATTTATGTTGGAAAAATGGTTTGGAAATCATTAATAGGTGAATGAAAAATTGATTCTAGAGTGCACCATTTAAGTGTGGTTTTAAGAGGAAATTTATCTAATTTACAATTTGATTTTATTTAGATAAATTCGTTAATTTTTTGAGTCAAAATTTAACAGGATTTGATTCAAAATTCGAATATGTTTGAAAGAACAATTATACCTATTCTTTACATCTATTCCATGGAAAAGTTGTGTCTCTTTATAGAAAAGAGATGTGTCTCTTCATTGAAAAGTCACCATAACCTTTCAAAAGAACCATCAATTCACCTATATAAATAGACCCCCATTATATTCATTAAATATAAAGAATTCATCTCGTGTTTCTTTTCTTTTGCATCCTATATTTTCTGTAAGAGAATTATGCACAGTAAAATTCGCCAGACTTGCCATAGTAGTGCTGCTTCTGCAAGGTTCGATCATTGTATCTCGAGGGACGAACGTCCAATAAAAGCTCATGAGCATCGTAGCGGGGAATGAATTTGTCTCAAGGAAATTATATCCAACGCAAGCCTTGATCAAATTGCTTTTCGTTTCTAGATTTTTGCAATCTGTTTGTAAGTTTTCTAAGTATTTTGGGTTCTCAGTCTATGATTTGGTTTGATTTAACTCAAACAATTTATGTTATATTCAGCTTATATTTTTTTTATATAATTTAGTAATATATTTGGTGCAATTATTGCATGTTATAATTGTACACAGTAGCGGAGGCACATAGAGCCTAGGAGGGTCACGTGCCCGTCTGGGTTTTGGGATTTTTTTTTAATTTTTTTATTTAAATATAAAGAAAATATTTTAAATAAAAAATATTATCTAAAGTGAAATGTCAATGGCATTTTTAAAATTATGAGAACAATAATGGTTATTTTGATTGAAAATAAAGAGACTATGATAAGTCATATTATTATCTATGAAAATTTCAATATAATGGTGATGTTTATCATTATTGACATGCAAGCATAATTAATTTCAATGAAGATATGAAATTTATTGAATTGTTAGTTACATTTGACATATGGAGTTTATCATCCATGTATTTCTTTACATTTATAAATAAAATGATCACTATATAAATTATAATTAAGCAACACATCTTCAATTATGAAAAATAAAAAATAAAAAAAATTTACAATATGTCATAGCTAACATCCTAACTTCAAAATCTTTTATGCCCGGCCATACCAACATGGGAAACCTAGCTTCCCTCCCTTTGAAGTGCATTTATCAGATCAGCTCCCCGAGTCACTAGAAAGAGGGTGAAAGGCCCACTACTTCTTCATTCATGGCCTATTTTTTTATTGATCTCCCTTTCGTATTCATTCGACCTGAGGCAAAAGAGAAGTCATACAAAGAAAGGTTCTTTCATAGTTGATATATAGTCATAACTAAAATAACAACCACAATAAGTTATAAATAAATTATATCTAACACTACAATGTGTTATAACTAAAGACCACGAAGATCATAATTGCGACATACGATAGATACTTTTTTTGCGGTATGTTTTATAGAATTTATCTACTAAAATATATCATTTCTATCTCAACTTATCTTCTTTTTTAATTTTTCAATCCACCTATAAAATAGTTACGCCCCAATATTTGTATAAAATTTAATCTCAAATCGTTTAATTTAAAATTCACATATATCCAAAGGAACTGTTAATATTTAAGTTTAGTAATATCTCGTTATTAGTTATTATGAAAAAAAAATTAATATTGTCATTAATTTGTGCTTTCTCTTCACTGAATTCCTAGTTACGCCACTGACTGTACACATGAGAATTATTCTAACAATCTTAAGACAAATTCGATGTTCTATTTTTTTTGTTACATATTATATTTATGTGTTTATGTTTAATCATTTATGTTTTGGTTAATCATGCTTATAACTTATTTGGCCGAATATGTAGAAATCAAGATTTAATTGTTGTTGATAGAAACAGCCACCTTTATGTAGTGACTGTAAATCCTTTTTGTTTGTTTCTCATATATGAACATTGCACATAGCTTTTTTTATTGCGTTTTTAATGGTGATGTGACATTTAAAGAAATGGTGTTTACTATCATATTTTTTGGATAATAGTATTCTTAATTAATTCTGATTTTGCATAATTTAAGTAAATTATCGAATCTGCTTAGATTATTAGTTGTATTCGGTTAAATATAGAAATTTGTATTCTTTATTTTTGTTGAATCAATGTGTCCTTTCAGTCTGGAATTTTTACCCATATCTGTGTTTGAGTCATATTTTATTTCTTATTATATTGTTATTACAGTATTGTTTGTATTCTATTCGAATACATATTATTATTTTGTAATTTTGATTCTACTATATTATGGATTATCTATTGTATACTATTTGATACATAAAATTTTTGTTTATTAATTTATCTGTATCTGTATTCAAGTCAAATACTATAATCGGGTTTAATTTTGAAACTATTTAAAACGGTTTGTGGACATTATAGAGTCTTTTTACTTTTATTGTTAACTGTTAGTATTTGGTTTAACAAATTCTTTTCTGGAAATTGCATTTTTGTTTAAGTCGTATTCGTACTTGTTCGGTTACGAGATGGAAAATTTTGACCCACTTTCTCTGGATACATCCAACAGTATAACATACATCCTTTGTGTCTTACTCTAATTACTTGTATGGTGATGGTATAAATATATATTCATGTAAGCCATATGTGTTTTGGTTTCACTTATATAAAACTTTGTAAACTTTTAATTAAATTGTGGTGGTAATTATGACATTCATGTAATTATCAACGGATCTCTTGTGGGGTATTATTTTGAAAAGTATATTTCACGTATAAATAACCTTTTCGTTTGATTGTAATAGTAGTATTAACCATCGTTAACACCAGAAAAGTTTAAACATGATGATTTAAATAGTGATGTCATTCCCATTTAATTGGAAGTAAATTAATGAATCTTTTATACTGATTATTCTGTTGTTAATAATCAATTGAAAGTTATTTTAAAGTAGCTTTGAGTTTTATTGTCATCAATGATTATTTTATTTGTGTAGTAAAATTTGTTTAACGATGAACCATAATATTAATGTGGGAGTTTATCTCTTGAATTAGAATAGATAATTCAATTTACTTTTGTCACGCATATTTTTGTGACAGTGACACTTGTTTGTAAATGAGTCATGTTGTTTGTGCTAATTTTTGTATTATCACAAATGTGGGGGTGAGCTGTAATTGTCTGCTAATCATGACTTATGACAAGTTACCCACATGAACTTGAAAATACTCAAAATTAAGAGTTTGAATCTTAATTTGGAGGTACAAGTATTTCTTTTTGTTTGCATTATAAGAATTTATACAGTCAAATGAGGTTTTTTGAATTGTTTGATTCTTAGGCAAAATCTTTATGAAAATATGATTTTGTTTAAACATTAATTTACTTGTGTAGTCATAATTATTTTGGGTTTTCTATTTCATAAATTTGATTTAGAAATTTGTTATGAGCACTCAGTCAATCAGTGATGGATGTTATATTTTGATTTATATAAGAATTTTTGGGATGTATTGGCATTTTGTATGGTAATATGCTAACAAATAAATAAATTTTTCTTAAGAGTACTTAAATTGTGAGGGTGCTTGGAGGATCTTACTAAAGTAACGGTTCCAATGGTAGGTCTACAAAGAATCTCAATTCTTTCTGTATGACAAAGTTGGAGTAGAAGCAAAAATGATTTCATTAACTCCTAAGGAACATCTCTATGTTTATTATTTAAAATTGAAAATGGGAGTGACATAAAGTAATGGTAAGTCTCGATATAATCAAATACTTAATACCGTAAGACATTTGCTTTCAGTTGTGAATATTGTCTAAGGATAATATAGTGGATCCACTAACTATTCAATGATATATAACTGAAAATGTCAAACGAAAAATAGCAGCCGCTAAACAAAAGGTTTGACCAAAGAGCAAATGAGGAAAAGTTCATCGGGGGGAATGTGATTAAAGCCTATTAATTTCAAGTCGCCATAGTGGCAATCCAACCTAGTTGACTGGAGATCCCAAGATACAGGTTCAAAGGGATAACCGAATTATGGATGACTCACCAGAAATCACTAAGGGAGTCTCTCTCCTATCCAATCCTATAATGAGAGTCATATCTGTAACATGTATTGTATGTAGGCGACTTAGGGTAAGCTATGCTTTTAATGATCACTTATATCTTGAAAAATCTAGAGGGGTATCTTTCAAGAGAGTATTTAAGAGACTCAAAATAAAAATCACCTATATGAGTGTGATAAGGCTAAATTCTCTAAAGCACTCATAAAACACTAGAATATGCCCAAGGCCAAAATGGGCACAACCGTGAGAACTAAGTTGTGTTTAGAGATATTCTATGTGAATTCTATATTGGCTTGGCTTACACAAACGGTTGAACAGTCAAGGCATCATGTTTACTAATTAGCTAATAAGTCTGATAGTCTTTTACTAAGGAAGGTTCAAAGCCAAAAACTACTTATCCCCATTCAGAATATTTCCAATTAAATTCTCTGAGTCTGCATTAAGTCTTACATACTTTTCCGTCATTTCATTCATGTGGGGGATTGTTGAAAAAATGGTTTGGAAACCATTAATAGGTGAATAAGAAATTGACTCCAAAGTGCACCATTTGAGTATGGTTTTAAGACGAAATTTATTTAATTTACAATATGATTTTATTTAGATAAATTCGTTAATTTTTTGAGTCAAAATTAAACAGGATTCGATTCAGAATTCGAATATGTTTGAAAGAACAGTCTTATCTGCTCTTTGCACCTATTACATGAAAGAGTTGTGTCTCTTCATAGAAAAGACATGTGTCTTTTCATTGAAAAGTCGCCATGACCTTTCAAAGAGCTATCAATTCACCTATATAAATAAACCCCCATTGCATTCATTAAATATAAAGAATTCATCTCGTGTTTCTTTTCTTCTACACCCTGTCTTTTCTGTAAACGAATTATGCACAGTAAGATTCGCTAGACTTGTCGTAATAGTGCTGCTTCTATAAAGTTCGATCGTTGTATCCTAGGAGACGAACGACCAATAAAAACTCGTGAGCACCGTAGCGGGGGACGCATTTGTCTTAAGGAAATTATGTCTAACATAAGTCTCAATTAAATTGTTTTTCGTTTTCAGATTTTTACAATATGTTTGTAAGTTTTCTAAATATTTTGGGTTTTCGGAATATGATTTGGTTTGGTTTAACCCAAACAATTTACGTTATATTCAACTTGTATTTTTTTTTATATAATTTAATAATATATTTGGTACAATTATTATATGTTACAATTGTACACATGAGAATTATTCCAACAATTTAATCTTATTGTTTGATGACTGTATTGCCATGATTGTTTTCTAGTGATTTTCTTTAAAAAAATTTCAAATTTTTATCCCTTGAATCTAGAAGGTCATGCAATCTTGATGGTCCACATATACACACCATATTTAGTAGTGACATGTGAAAAAATAAATAAAATATAATAAAAAAAAATGTGATGAATATGCACTATATTAGTATATTAATCCTTAAACATCATGCTAATAAATAAAGTTATAAATAATCTAATTGCTTTGAATATGACAGAAGTAGTATGATGCTGCATTTTTAATAACTTTATTTATACCCATCAATGTGTATAATAATAACTTTATACCAATGATAATTGTTTGAATGAGTCCACGCGTGATCATGATTTGATAATTGAAAGGGAGGGAAGATGATGTGAGTCATAAAAGTGGAGAAGATAATGGAAATGATAATGAGAATTGGAGAGAGAAAGTGAGAGAATTTTTCAAAGGTGGTTGTGCTATTGACTATTGAGACAAATAATGGAAGTGGTTGTGCTATTGTCTATTGAGGGAAAATTTTCCAAAGAGAAATAATGGAAGTTGCAATTCATATGTAAGAGATATCATATGCTTTTACACTTAAAAATAGAAAAATGTTTGGGGCCCTTATTTTGTGGCTCAAAAGTGGCTCAAATGGCCAAAACGATGTCGTTTTGGCCATTTGAATGTTGTTTTGTACTTAAAACGACGTCGTTTTGGCCATTTGAGTCACTTTTAAGCCACAAAATTTGGACCCCTACCATTGTTGCTTGAAAATAATGTAATTTATCTCTAATTTGATCATTACAATTTAAATTATGTCAAGTTTAATTTATTTTATTGACAATTTAGTTTTTAAAAATTATAAAGAATAAAATGGTCAATTCATTATCTTCAAACTGATTAAGGGATTGACGTATAATTTAAAATGGTAAATTTCCTTTTATATAGATCATTTTTTTTATCTTTAATTTTGTATATTTATTAACGGATGTTATCAATTGAATTAAATTGACACAATATAAAAACATTCAAACGAAAATTTGAAACAATTGAAATTACATTTATAAAAGTGTAATATTTGAGAATATGCTACATTTATATAACAAGCTAAGGTTCATTTCTCAAGAACCTTTTTAATACATGTTATGTAATTTTGTAGCATATGTTTTTGGAGTATAGAGGGAGGGAGTGATGGGATTAGGATAGAGATGAGACTTATTTAATGTTGTGTTTGTTTACAAATTTGGAGAAGGGACTAAGATGGGGGAGGAGATTAGGTTGGGCCTTGGAAGGGAGATTGAGATGGAGGAGGTGGTGGCGGTATTATAAAAATAGTCCGCCGAACTAGAAATTTTTATTTTTTTTACGTATATTTTTATTTTTTACATGTTGGACATTTTTTTTGAACATTAATGTTTTTTTTTTTTGTATTTTTTGTTAAGTGAAAATCATTATTTTATTTGTTTTATTTTTTCTGATTTTTTTTTTAAAAATTTTTTACATGTTGGGTATTTTTTTTGAACATTAATGTTTAATGTTTTTGTATTTTTTATTTGTTTTATTATTTTATATTTATTTTATATAAAAATAATTTAACAATATCTACACTAACAACTATCATCAAAACAAACACAATTTTACTTAATCCCTTCACTATGAATCCTTCCATTCTAAAACAGGCCTTAGAGTTAGGAGACTTTGTGATTTATAAATGAAATTATATATTTTTATAATAATATTATGCATTTTGTAGTAGTCTATTGAGTCTAAAATTACTCTCCATACATCAAATCCACCCAAATTACATCCTAGAAACCCTAGAAGAACATCCATGGGCCATTACTACCGTCTTATATGGATAGGTGGGGAATTGAATTATTTGGTGATGAGTGTGCAACTTTTGGGGAGCAAATATGGATGGGCCCTATACCCCACCAAAATTTTTATATCATATGGGATGGGATGGGATCCAAAGGAAATGATTTTTCTCTGGCCTTTTCTCCTCTGTTAAATTTTGTAGGAAAAGAAAATAAAAGATGGGGACAACCAACAGGAAAAGAGAGCAAAAGGGTAGGAAACAACACATCTATTATACAGGCAAGATTATGGTAAATATAATTTTATATTTTTTAAGTTATAATTGAAAAAATTAAAAAATTAATAAAATATTCCTCTTCAATTTTGTGCAGTAGAAGATGTTCAAGATTTTTTTTGTTAGGTAAGATTCTTCGATAAAATTTCTTTATTAAATCAGAGAAATTTCTTTGTGAAAATTAAAATTTCTTTGTGTTGGAGCTGAAATTTCTCTGAATCAAGCGAAATTTTTTTGAGTTAAACGAAATTTCTTTAAGTTAAATTTTTTCTATAAAAATATTAAGGGAACTTAACTATTATGAAAATATTGTATGTTTTTTATTTTATAAAATCTAAATATCAAGAATCTTTAAAAAAATTCAAAAAAAAAGTCATAAGTAAATTAAACATATTAAAATAATATTATAACTAAAAAAATTTAGAAAAAGGATGTGTATTGTAAAAAAAAAACAAAAATGCTTCCTACCCCCACTGGGGTCAACCCCCAAGTGAGGTGTCACTCCGAGATTGGTTTTTTTTTTTTTTTGTGTTTTCAGCGAATAGGGGGTCGCCACCTCACTGGGGGTCGACCCCCACTGAGTGTATGAATCACGGCTGAAAAAAAAAGTGAAAAATCTCAAAAATTTTACAAAATTTTTTACTAAATACATACATACATGTGACTAATCAGTCCCATAAAAATTTCATATACTTATATAAGACATTTTATAAAAATTTTGTTAATACTTTTAGAATCGCTAGCGTTACCCATAGAATTCTCCTTATTATTAACAGATACTACAGAAAGTTGATACTTGTGGTTCTCTCTCTCTCTCTCTCTTGCTCTCTCTAAGAGACCATCCTAATTTCTATGCAGACTGGCAAAATGGGTTTTTGATTTAGAGAATTTGTTGTTGGTGGGGAATTCCGTATTTGGGCATGAAAATCTTTTAGGGTTTGTTCCGAATATTCAATCCACAGCACAGCTCTACTGTTGATGATAGGTGAGTTTTCACTGAATTTATGTCAAAAGTCCCAAATTTATTCATATTATATTTGGGTTTGGATTATTTATTTATTTATTTAATCTTTCTTTACATTCTTGAGCTGTTTTTAACACTTCTGCAGACACCCATTTCATAATGTTATTAATCATATGAATTCAAATCTGTTTCTCAACTATTGCCAAAAAAACTGTTTTTCTTACTCTCTCTCAGAGCTAATCAGGTCACAACTTCAGTTGCCCGGTTTGGTCCCTTTGCTTCAGTCTCATTTGTGTTTCTCCAGTGAAACTTATATTTTCTTTTATCTGGGTTTTGTTATTTTTCAAAATGTTCCATTGTTTTCTTGGTGGATACACTTCATTTAAGTCTAATGGATTAAATAATTTGATTGCATTGAAATTTACTCCAATTTGTTATGTATTTAGGGGTAGGAATAGTTTCTGAATGATTTGTAGTGTGCTTTGTATCTTGAGCTCTATGCTGCTGTGCTGTTCAATCATTTTTGGTTGATGTTGGTTCTTGTGATTGCAATTTCTCAGGAGTTACCTCTCTAGGTTGGTCCAATTTTGGTATCTTTTAATGGAGTTTCTGGATACCAAATTGGTATGACTCTCATCTACTTGCTTAGTTCTTCTTTCTTCTTTCTATTTTTCTCTGTCTCCCCCCTTTGTTGTTCCTTTTAATTTTTTCTTCTTTTTTTTTTTTCTATTCAAATTCTATTAGGAGTACAGTTGATCTTCTGCTAAACTATGTCCATATTTGACCCTTCTCTGATCTCTTAGATTTTCATATTTGTATTATTCAATTACCATTTCATATTTTTGATTTGATACAGTATGTTGAATAATGCTCTCTAAGAATTCCTATTTATTGATTAATGAACTTACTTCTTATTTATCAAAAAAAAAAAAAAATGAACTTACTTCTTCTCTCTTCTTTCCCTTAATTACATCTAAGAAGATTTTGACCATGTTACAAATTACTCCCGGCTCCCAGATGACGAGCATGGAAGGAGAAAGAGGGTGAATTTACAATTTGACAAGGACAACAACTGGCGGTTTATGTAATTATGTTTAGGGTTAGTTTGAGTTATTTTTTATTTTTTATATATTTTATAGATTAGAGTGTTTACGGACAGATTTTATGGCTTATTATTATTCACTTTATTTAGTTAGGGGTATTTTGATAATTTTGTTAATTGCTGGATTTGGCTGTAGGGGGTGCTTCTATTTACATCCACATTTCGCTCACATGCATTGGAATTTGTGCTCTCATATAGATGGGTGTTCTATCTCATATTTCTCGTCCACCATTCCAATTTTGGATGTCATAAAATGGTTGTCCATTTGAAAATTTTAAGGTGTTCAATCTGATGATTTTACAATATTATTTTTTTGCAAATGAGTGTGCATGTACTCATAGTATGGATTAAGTGTATAGTTTTGGCTATTAATAGTGTGAATAAGATTATAGTCGTCTTAAGCAGTTGGATTTCCCATAGTAGTGAATAACACATCAAAATATAGTCTCCGTATTTGAAGCCTGTTGTTTTTATGTTCTTTTGATGTTTTGACTACATTAATTAATTTCATGTAGTAGTGAAGGATGGATAGGGGAAGATTGAATTTAAGATTTCATCACTCCGGGTCAACGCCATCAGAGGAATCAGCTTTGGGTTTGGAAAAGAACTACTGCAATCATCTCAATCTACCTTCATCCAGTTCACCATCACGACAAGCTTTCACGCCAGGTAATCAGCATTCTGAGAGCAACACACCCTACTTCTCATGGCCCACTTCCAGCAGGTTAACTGATGCAGCTGAAGATAGGGAAAACCACTTTGGAAACCTTCAGAAGGCAGCTTTGCCCGAAACTGTAGGGAGTTTGCCTACGGGGCTGCAAGCTACTACCTTGCTTGAACTGATGACCATTAGGGCATTCCATAGCAAGATCTTGCGACATTTCAGTCTTGGCACAGCAATTGGTTTTCGGATTCGTCGGGGTGTTTTAACTGATATACCAGCTATTCTTGTCTTTGTTGCTCGGAAAGTTCACAGGCAATGGCTCAGCCGCATACAATGTCTACCAGCTGCGCTAGAGGTTAAGAGTAGTATCACTTCTCTTAGCATTTTCTGATTTCTGAAGGGATTTCTTTTAAACTACATGTTCAATTTTAGGTTATACAGTGGTTGAAAATCCTTCAAAATCCTTCAAAATCTAGTCGAAGTACATACAATAATTTGTGTGGCAATGGTTTGAATTTGGTTAAAGTAATGAACTATCTGACATTTTTAAGTGTCTTGGAAACTGAAAAGCTTGGAAAATTTTAGAAGGTTCTTCTATTCTGTCATTGAATTTTTGTATTTAGAAATCAAATGCCTCTTGTATTTATTGAGCAGGGACCTGGTGGCATATGGTGTGATGTTGATGTTGTAGAATTTTCTTACTATGGTGCACCGGCAGCAACTCCAAAAGAACAATTGTATAATGAGCTTGTAGATTGCTTGCGGGGAAGTGATCCATACATTGGTTCTGGTTCCCAGGTATGCCACCATTTCTTCTTCTTCTTGTTTTTCTTGAATTTTTTCTTTTCTATATGGTCTGTGACAGAGCTCTTGTTTCTGGTCCCCAACAATAATCAACACAAATAGTTTTGTGGTTCAGTGACTGCCTTATTGAATGTAGTTTTGTAAGTTCATATTCACGGTTGTGAACTCAAACTCCTCCTGATGATAACTTTCTCAATGTTGTATATGTAACCAACTTTTTAGAAATAATTGCATCAAAATTTTCTATTAGCTGCTCTAATAGCATGATAATCTCTTTTCTTTTTTTTCTTTTTTTTTTAATGAGCTTTAGCCAGAACGAGGTGTGGATTGATGCACTTTTCTTTGTCCTTATGGCCATTTATTACTGCAATTTCGATATATTAATGAGCATTTGATCACACATCCAGTTAGTTGTTTCTAAGTTGTTGGATCTTGAAATTGAAGAAATCACTTCTTGTCTGTCTAGGTTGCGAGCCAAGAAAAATGTGGCACGTTGGGTGCCATTGTAAAGAGTCGAACAGGAAATCAGCAGGTCGGTTTCCTCACAAATCGCCATGTTGCCGTTGACTTGGACTACCCAAACCAGAAAATGTTTCATCCCTTGCCACCGAGCATTGGACCTGGGGTTTATCTGGGTGCTGTAGAGAGAGCAACATCATTCATAACGGATGATCTTTGGTATGGCATATTTGCCGGAACAAACCCAGGTAATTTAATTCCTTATTTTTTTATATCGTTAATGAACTATCGGTATCTATGCCAACAAATTAGTTGCAGTTTCCAATGAAAGGCTTGTTATCAAATTATAAATTATTTCACTGGTTGTGTAGTGCTTGCTGGGGTCCTTCAACCCCTGAAATTAGAATAATGATTTGCAAACATAAAGTTCATACAGAAAACACATTCAAAATGGTGTGTTAATGGTATTTTTGAAATTATGAAGACAATAGTCGGTATTTTGTTTAAAAATGAAGGAACCACAAAAAGCCACATCATTCTATATAGAAATTCTCTACTAAAATTTCTGCTCGTGTATCGTTACTCCTGAAAGTAACAATCATGGACCAACTGGATAACCTTATGACCTACAAGGCCTATGGTGAAAAGTGAAAACCAACCCGAACTTTGTTTAGATTTGGCATCTTTGAAACAACCCAATTGGAAAAGAACGTGGTCGTACTTGATACCACCCTCAGTCAAGCCTTGGGGCATTTGCAACCTTTTCAATTAATCTCACTATTTTCAATTGCTAGTGAAATACAGTGAATACCGTCTTGCATGTGGAGAGACAAACAGAGAAACAAACGAAAAGAGAAGCAGATAACCAAATAGAGAAGAAGAAACTAAATGGAGACCAAAAATCAAATGCCAAGAGAGAGACTTGAATCCAAGACCTCTCTCAACTTGAGTTTTGACACTATGTTAGATCACTAATTCTCCCAAAACCTTAAGCTGTTAGGAATATATCAAGTTATCCAATAGGTACATCATTTTAGGGCAAGGGATGATTGTTTCTTTAGCACTGCTGCCCTCTAAGTTGGGTTTATGTATTTCATCAAGATTGTTAGGTTTGGACTTTGGATTTGAAGTAATTCTTCTTGTCAGAACATTGTCTCCATCAAGCTTGGTGGATTTTATTTTCTTATTAAATAATATGCTGAAAACGTCTCTGAATTTACATACATGCTAATGAGTTTGAATTTCTCATCATTTCCTGAACCCCCCACATGCCCATCACGATCTGGTGATCCTGCAGAAACATTTGTTCGAGCCGATGGGGCTTTCATTCCTTTTGCCGAAGATTTTAACATATCCAATGTAATGACATCCGTGAAAGGCATAGGTGAGATTGGCGATGTCAACAGCATAGATTTGCAGTCTCCAATCAACAGTCTTATTGGCAGACAAGTCGTAAAAGTTGGAAGAAGCTCTGGATTGACTACCGGGACGATAATGGCTTATGCTCTTGAGTACAATGATGAGAAAGGGATTTGTTTCTTTACCGACTTTCTTGTTGTTGGCGAGGACCAACAGACGTTTGACCTTGAAGGTGATAGTGGAAGCCTTATTCTCTTAACAGGTCAAAATGGGGGAAAACCACGCCCTGTTGGGATCATTTGGGGAGGGACAGCTAATCGGGGTCGTTTGATATTAAAAGTTGGCCAACCCCCGGAGAATTGGACTAGTGGAGTTGACCTAGGGCGCCTTCTTGACCTCCTTGAACTTGATCTCATTACAACCAATGAAGGCCTTCAAGGTTTGTTCTTCTAAACCATCTAATTATCAAGCTTGTCTATAATATAGAATGTAATTTACTTTTCGAATAAAGTGGAATTGCCTGTTGGGAAATGTTGTTTGTGGAACTTGTGAAATTAAACACAAATGACCAGTAAAGAAGGAAGGGCATTCACATGACACGACATAAACACAATACGATGTGTGGGAACACACTCAAAATATATGATTTTACCTATTCATTTACTTTTGGTGCTATTATTATGTGTCATATATATAAATATTTAATTCAAAGTTAATAAATTATACCACATAACATGAATTTATAAAGTATGATAGATTAATAGCTATAAATCTGCATTTGTTTTTCTTTTATCATTAGATCTTGAAAGTTATTTTGTTCAAACTTTTAATGTGTTTCACTTGTTTAAGCATTGGACATGTCTCCTAAGTGTCCAAAGCGTGACCGAGTTATTTATTTATTTATAAAAATGACGGAACATGTTTGGATGTGTGTCCAACACATATCAGAAATGTCTGATTAAGTGTTGAGAAGCATCTGACAGACAAGTGTTGGATATGGACACACCACTCTCAGTGGTGTTCGTGCTTCTATCTGTTGTACCTATTATCTTGCTTTGACTATTGCTGTGCTAATTTCTTCTCTTATTTTTTTATTTTTTTATTTTTTGACCTAGCTGCACTGCATGAGCAAAGAAATTCCTCTGCAGTGGGCATGGACTCGACTGTGGGAGAGTCATCTCCCCCTGACCAGCTGCAACCAAAGGATAAAATTGGTGAAAACTTCCAATCTCTTGGACTAAACATCCAGCAAGTTCCCACCGAAGGAGAGTCCTATCAAGTACTGACAATCCCACAATTCACACATGACGAGTTTCACATTGAAAGTGGTACTGAAGCATCTCCCAATGTAGAGCACCAGTTTCTTCCAAGTTTTATCGGAAGATCTTTAGTGCATCAAAACAATCATCAGCAAAACACAGCATCAAGAAACCTAGCAGTGTTGAGAAATGGCTTGGATGAAGAGAATTTTGTTTCTTTGCAGCTTGGTGAGTCCGAACCAAAGCGAAGAAAGCAATCTGATTCTCCATTCGACACTTGAAACGCAAGATGAAGTATTGCTTATCAGAGCGCCCTTCTCATTCTGGTTCAAATTCTGGGGTTGCAAAATTTGAATTTTGTTAGAAGTTTCAAGCTGCAGAGAGGAACCCGTGTCGTGCTTCCAATTAAGCACATTATTTTTGTTTGGTTTTGTTTGGTTTTGTTTTTGTTTAGCATAATTTGGGTTACAACTATAGGTTAGGTATGTTAGTTGTACAGTATTTATAAGACAAAGATGTATATTTTTCCATATTTGATTTGTATTATTCTAATAAACTCATATTTGTACTGTGGGACAAGAATAATATTTTTACCAGCAATTAGTCTTAATTTTCTCATATATATATATTTTTTTGGTTGAATTCTATTGACGCATGAATTAATGCTTTTAACGTAAAAAAATAAAAGAAAAAAGAAGGGCTTATTATAAATATTTTCTCATTCTTTTCCCCCTTTATCATTTACATAGATATTATCCGAACAAATTATATTTATCCCCTCAACTATGATTCTAATCCCCTCAACTATGATTCGTTATCACTTTATGCACTTAAATTAAAAAATACACTTGACCCCTCATCGTTTAACTTTTTTTAATTTAAACCTTAATAATGAAAATATCTTTTAACTCTGAGGACAAATCACAATTTATCCCTTCGAATTTTTCAATTAAAAATATTACATTTTATTACATAAAATTATCAATTTGTATCAATCTAAACCTTTGATTGACACTTTGTTACATAAATTGATAGTTAATTCACATGTATGTTTTCTTATGTTTTGTGAACTACTTAAAAGAACATTATTCCATCATTTTCAATATTTTATCTCTCTTTGCTTCATTTGTCCTACCCACGTCAACCGTCGTAGATGCTTGCACTATAGCTTTGTTGCTGCCTTAGGTAAGATATTGGAAGGGGAAAAAAAAAATTTATTTTAATTATCTTATAATATTTGAGATGTCATTTGTAAATTATATATTAAATTTTTATATATTTATGTAACGAATTTTTAATAGAAAGTTATATTATATTGATATAAATTAATAGTTAAATGTGGCACAATGTAACATTTTTTTTTTGGCTAAGAATATAAAGTAATATTGAGTGATAGTTTAAGAGATAATTGTAATTTATTGAAAGGATATTTTGGTTATAATGTCTAAAAGGTAAATTACACTTTGCCCCTTTTATTTTTGGTCATTTTCTCACTTTGGTCTTTCAAATTTATTTTTTTCCACTTTGACCCTTTATGTTTTAAGTTTTTCACACTTTATTCCTAAAGCTAATTTTTGTAAAAAATTAGACAGAAAATAGCACATTATCAATCATGTGACATAAAATATTTTATTATATATGACTCACACTTCTAATATAAACTTAAATTCTAATATAATAATATATTTTTTATATTATGTAACAGTTATTGTGGTATTTTTTGTCTAATTTTGAACAAAAATTAGTTTTAAGAGTAAAATGAGAAGAACTTGAAACATGAAGGGTTAAAATGAAAAAAAAAATTGAAGGGTCAAAGTGAAAAAATGACCAAACATAAAAGGGGTAAAGTGTAATTTCCCATGTCTAAACTAAAATAAATTTAGTAGATGAATGGAGTTAAATATTGCAATTTTTAATTTAAAGGGGTAAAATGATAGGGAATAAAAGTTGAAGGGGGTAAAGTGTAATTATTTATCCAAATTACATACCCATCCCCCCACCAGCCATTACACGCAGATATGGAGCTTCTATCCCTTGCGCCAAGTTCCAAATGCAGGACCTATTCCATTCCAACCATGGTACTCTCTCTCTCTCTCTCTCTCTCTCTCTCATACACAGACACAGACACAGACACAGATATCAGTATAAAGCTTGAGAGGATGTTCAAAATTAGGGAAATGTGAAGGAAGGAGGAGGAATTGGTCAAAAGCAGAGAGGAGAAGTGAAGTTGATGAAAAGCTTGGTTCCACCTCTAATGGCGGCACTTGTAGCTTTATCTCCGATCTCCAATCCCCCAGGTAACACACACATGCTTTATTTGCCCTTGCTTTTCCATAAAAAAATACCACAATGCCATTATATCATCAATTGCTTCTTGTTCTTGGTTGAATTAATATTAAATTAGAAATTAAAAAAAAAAATACAATTTGTTTCATAAGTTTGACATAATAATTACACATATATATCCCCTTCGGTTAGGACCGAGCCAAGTTATTCGTGAATAGCTCAAGCTGAGCTCGTTTGAGCTTGATTTTAATCAAGCTGAGTTCGAGTAAACCCCAGCTTGGCTCAATAATACTCGTGAACTGAAAAAACATATATATATATTTAATTATTTATAAATAAAATTTTATTAATTTATTTAATTTTTTGTATTTGTGTTTGGTGATTGTGTAAAGTTACAGTATAATTATTTCTTTTATATTTTTCTCTTTTTTCCTCTTAATAAGAAAATTAATTTAAGTTTGATTCTCGAGCTCGAGTTTCTTAAATACTTGCAGTCAAGTTTCTCAAATACTTGATAAACCGAGTTCAAACTCAATTTTTTAAGCTTGACTTGAGCTCGGCTCCAGCTCGACTTATTCTTAGCAAACCGAGCTCAAACACCCAAATGGTCAGGTTGGGTCGGTTGCAGCCCTACCTTTAGTAAGGTTAAAGCAAACAAAACTAATGTAGATGGATATATGGATTGCAAATGAAGGGATTTGAGATTAATTATGTATTTCAAATTGTCCCCAATGTATGCGCTCTGCATATTATATATTGTTGCATGTACAAATTGCATACATGATTAACATGTCAGGTCTTATGACTCATCATCAGAATGGACCATGGGTAAAATTATCTTCTAATGTTCAAGTGAAACATTGGATGATAGTTTTTTCCAGTTGTATATCCAAGACAAAGAGAGACATTGTGTCTATTTATATCACCATTTTGTAATAGCTAAAAGTCGTTTTGGAGCACTTTTGCAAATCCACTCATTTTTTAGAATGTATTGCCTTAAAACATAAATATATGATGTCATTGCTTGAGGCTGACGTTTCTATTGCTACATTTTCTTCTCCCCAGACTCCGCTTTACCAGGAGCCACGTGAATTGGCTCGTCTCTTTTTTTCTTTTTTCTTTTTTATTTTAGATATATATATATTTAATTTTTACCCACAAAATAGTTCCCATACTGAAAAAAACTTGTTGAAGGTTCCCTTTTCTTAATGCTGCTCGTATAACTTGGAATCCAAGTTTTGCCTTTTTATTTTTATAAAATTTTTCTGTCTTATTTCAATGTTGCAGTGTCACTAGGACAAGCCATAGATATACAAAGAGGAGCCACATTGTTCGGTCGATCTTGCATTGGTTGTCATGATGGAGGTGGAAACATAATACAGCCAGTGAGAGTCCCTTAACTCATAAAATCCCAGATGACAAACATTGCAAACGTATTACTTCTTCTCTAATCCACAGCTTCCTTTCTTCCTAGGGTGCAACACTCTTTTTGAAAGATCTAC
Source organism: Camellia granthamiana (assembly GCA_036172215.1). Lineage (NCBI taxonomy): Eukaryota > Viridiplantae > Streptophyta > Magnoliopsida > Ericales > Theaceae > Camellia > Camellia granthamiana. The sequence continues at coordinate 85,717,974 of CM069909.1, read as the reverse complement.
AGAGGTAATTTAGCACAAACTCAGTCATGTATTGCTTACAGTGTAGTAATTAGTTTAATTGCCTATCCTGAGTGCATGACATTTTTTGGGGTATATCAAAGTCCTGTAACCTTGGGAACGGGAGAGTTTTGGCTGTGGTTCCCTAAACAGTTTAGTCCCAAGTGCTACCCTAACAAGGGCCTGTTGAGAGAGAGAGAATCCAATTTTTCTGGTTATCACAGTTAACTACTTGATTGATTTTGGGCATCAAATGCTTGCCCAAACACACAATAATGTCACAGTTTTGGCAAATAATTACTATATAGAGGACTATGCTCTTATCTTTTGTGACATCTGCTGAGGAATACTTGATACGAATGCAGAAATGAAGTTGACACAGAAGAGGAAATTTTCCGTGTTACTTACTATGGCAAAGGAAGAATGCCGGTATGGTTTCTGCAGAAATTTCCATATTTATGATGGATTGTCTATGTGGTTGAAGATGACATATTTGTTTTCTACAGGGCTTTGGTGAGAACTGTACACCGAGGGGCCAATGCACATTTGGAGCCCGTCTACAAGAAGAGGAGATCAAACTGTTGGCTGAATTTGTAAAGTCACAGGCTGAACAAGGTTGGCCAAACATAGAAAGTAACACAGAATAATTCTCATGAGATTTTTTTTAAGGTTTGCTTCTGTTATTGATAATGGTAACTCATGCTAGCAAGAACATTTACGTGTTTTAAGTTCAAAGTTGTCACAACTATGAAAACATATTGTGTAGAGGCCTTTCATAAATGCAATTCTTTCTATCAGATGAGCTAGTGAGCATCAAAATCAGGATCTCTGATTGTAGAAAATCAAGTTGCATCCCTGGTAATGAGAATGGTATGTTTGGTTGACCTCAAAATTTTTAGGGTGAATTTCAAATCAGTGGAACAAAGTGAAAATAATTGTAAAAAGGTGGTGGTGCAAGCGGTCCTGTGCTCTAGTGCAAATGAAAACTGTAGCCTTGCGCTAGAGCACATACTCCACTTGCACCTCCAACTTTCTATAATTACTTTCAGTTCTTTCCACTGATTTGCAATTTCCCCAAATTCTTATGGCTACAAACATTGTGCTTTCTATAGCAATTAGAGGTTCAGTACACCCGGAAGATTTGACAGTCATCATGATGCCATTGGATAAACTCTATGGTAAGTTGGAAACAATGTGGTTTCAGCTTTTAACTATCATTCATTGTGTTATGATTGGTCTAGTAAATTCCATTAATAGCAAACTCTTATTTTAAATTGATGAGAAACTCCTAATTTTAGACTGATGCATAAGATAAACACCTTTTAAACAAACTAAACCATTAAGGCTAGAGCTATGTACCATAACCTCATGGAACTTGCAAAATGGACAAGCGTCCTAATTTCTGTTCTTCACAACAATTTTAGAAATTCGAATATTAAGAAAACTTATGATATCAGGAGACAAGTTATGGATAGATCAAAATTTATGATATGAGGAGAGAGGTTATAGATAGGTCAGTTGCTCTATTTGATTTGTTATCTTTCTTTTACGTATTATCGGTATATCAATATTTCTTTGCAATAAATGGTAGATGTTTGATGTAGTCAAAAGACCTTTAGTTTGAACTTTTTTTGTACACTTGAAACACACACCCTCTGTTCAACATAGGATACGGCCATTTAAATTAATTAATGTTTGTTGCCGTTTGAAGGGATCAGCTTGGGTTATCGTGCAGTATTGTATTCTCAAATATCTAAAATTATCAGCATCTTCTGAGGTTAGGGACTCACACACACACAAACACACACACGCACACTCTCCGACACAAGTTTATAATTTCTTTCATGTAAAGGAATATAAACATTTCAGGTTGAACATTTCTTGAACATGTAAAACAGACTTTTGGGTCCATACCAATGGGATCCTAATTGAATGAAATTTTTAAGAGAGGGAAATCTTGGATTTTTGCTGATGGGATGAGAACAGAGCACCTATCGCAGTTATGCTGATATGGATTGAAGTCAACAAAACTTAATACTTGGGGGTTCTAGAGAATCAAGGATGCTAAGCAGAAGGTTTGGAACCCTTGTAGCAGAATGGGTACAGGAGTGTTGAGGTAATATTAGTGAATTATTCTGGTTCTGAATTATTCATTGCTATAAATAACTTTGTTTCAGATACAATTTGCTCCAACTATTCTGCATTGTTTGATGATTGAGCTTTACTTTCTTTAGCTTTCATTCATGTCTTTCTTCCTTTCTTTCTTTGACTCTTTTATGCCTTTAATCAGCTTATCTATTTTAATGAACACAAGTAAATATCAAATTGGACTACATGTTTTTTGTATGATACTTTTGGTAATATGATTTGAAGTTTGGTCATCTTTACTATTGCCTTTCCTATTTGTTGTGCTAGATATTAGCCATCACTAACTAATAACAAGTTTTTTTTTGTGTGGGGAGACTGGGATGGGGTTGAACTTGTAACCTCCTTAGTGAGGAACATGAGTTTTGATCATTGAGCTAACCCCAGTGGTTTCATTGACCAATAAGTTGGAATATCTAAAGTACGCTGACTTTAGGCCCCCACTCCATAGATCAAGGAGAGGTAGATTAGGTACATAAATAACTTTCGACATATTTTGCACAAAGTGATTGCACGTTGAGATGTTTGTTTCTTATCATGAAGAACTCTTTCTTGTGTTGGTTATTAAGCTTTTAGATGTGTGTTGCTGGATCATGAGTATCTGATTTGATGTGATTCTTATTATATTTGTTAATAATCTCATACCGATAAAAAAATTAGATTCATTAAAATCATTTCACAAAAGAAGTTGAAAATTAATATAACTATAGCAGCAACCTTAATTCTAAATTTCCTTGTTCAAAGTGTCCATCAAACTGTTCCAGTCACTATCATCATGCTCATTTCACAACCTGCCTGAAGACTATGTTTTTGATTTGTTTATGATGTGCTTAAAACAGACTTGACAGGGGTTTAAGTCGTCAAAGCTCACGTGGGTTGTTGGCAACCAAATTCAACTGTCAATCCATTTCTTCTAACACCTGTATTATTATAGACAAATTCCCTTTTATTTGAAAGGACATATTATGTTGGAGATTAAATCAAGTTTAATTATTTTTTGGATCCATATCAATGTTGTTAATATAATACTAATCAGCTTTAAAAAAAGAAAAAGAAAAAAGAAGATGCCAGTGCACTTCAGTGTATCATTTCAGTATTATTGCTATAAATATTATATATTTGTCAATTGTTCTGGATTTATAATTCTTTATATAAAATAAATAAAAATCAACATTACTAAATGTATTGATTATTTATTAATTTTTATCTTTTAATTTTTTGCAAAAATAGAACTTTTACTTTCATAAAATATACCACTTTTAAGTATTTAATCAGTCTGTAACATTTGATTGTATAGAATGCACAAAAAAAGTAATATGATTTGTTAACATGATGTATAATAAATTCTTACAAAGTATATTACTTTTTAGTACTCAACATTTTGAAGAGTACATCCAAAATAATTTATAAACTTTACTGAGTACATTTTGAATAAATTATTTAAATATTCAGGTATATTAATCGTGTTTATAAACATTTACTTGACTCTTTTGTAAATACATAAATATTTTAAATTTTAACTTCTAGTTCTTTTTTTTTAGTTTTTACATAGCACTAATTACGATTATTCCAGTTTGTACAAGTACTGGTTGATACAGTCAAAAATTGGTCGATATGACTTGGGACAGACTAGTATACACGGTTCAACTTAAAAAATTGACTAGAACAAAACTCAACTCTCTTTATACTACGGTATGTACTAGCATGGATGACCTAGTACAAAATGATATTTCATAACATTTGTCGATATTACATAGCCTACTTCAGGTTATTTTTATGTTCTTGAATTATTATATTTTTAGAATTATTTTGATTAGCTTCTTAGTTTCCTGATTTGATTAGGATAGTAGTGGTTGATTGTAAATTAATATGTGGTCTAAATTTTATGTAAATTTAATAAAGAATATAATTTTGTTTGTGCTTTTTCTCTTCCTACATACTCCATCAATGATTTTATATTATTACTATGTGTTTGATTTTATATTAACAATTGATATAAGAGTTTCCATTGCGCCAACAAGTTTTTGCCTCTACTAAACCTAGTTCCCATGAAAATTGTGATTATGAAATTTACTAAACATTGTGTGATTGCGATTGTGACTGTGAGTGTGAAATCTACTTAAACATTGTGAAGTTAGCTCAAAAGTAGCTAGGATAGCTCAAAATACTTAGGTTTGGATTGACTAATGTATTGAGGAAGTTGAAAGTTTATTGTGTAAAGAGAGTTAGCAATTGCAAACATATAGTTAGAGTAGGTAAGTCTAGAAGTCTATTTTCATTTAAGTGCTTACCTAATCTTGCTAATATATTATATCTACATAAGAGAGAGAGAGAGAGAGAGAGAGAGAGAGGGGGATCCTTCTCTCGTTGCTAATATGATTAATATAGTCCCTCATCCCATATATATTAGATACTTACTCGATCTACGTTCTAGAGTGACCTCAAAGAGTAGGGAATGAAACTTTTAACTATTAGTCGATTAGTCTAAGTTTTAGTGTGACCTCAAGAAAGAATGGAGAATGAAACTTTTTAACTATTAGTTGACTTTTTAAAGTTCGTATTGATGATTTTTTCATAGGAGTCATAAGATCAGGGCAACTAAGACAACCTAGTTCATGAGTTCAGGACAACTAAGACAACCTAATTCATTTCTTTTTCATTGGTTAACTGAGTATTTGTGTGGAAAATGTTTATAAAAGAATCAAAATTGAAAAGCACATATATAGGACTGTTTGGATATCACTTTGAATGTGTTAGATACTTAACTTCTTATTGATAATATTGTGAAGTGTCTATGGTGCTCAACAAAAGCTTTGGTGCAAGAAGCTCACACAAATGTTTTAGGAATAATGCTTTAATTTTAAGAGTCACATGAGTATGCAAAGTTGTTGTTAAATGGATTTGGCATAATCATGTAATTTTCAAAATTGTTGAAATATTTAAGAGTATACAATATGTTTTATTTTTTTTTTATATTAATGAACTCTTGATATTTTGTTTGTTTGTGTTTTTTTTTTTTTTCTTTTTTTGGGACGGTTTTAAAGTGACTTTATTACATCATTTTGTATACATTTTCTATGTGTATTTTATGTTTATGTATCCTGTACATTGGAAGCAATCATTTCATACTTATCAATTTGGTTGATGCATCTTAATCATAATCTTATATAGGGATTTGAACTAAACATGTTTGCCATGGTTATATATCTAATGCAACATTAAACATAAGAAACATAGAGACATAATCATTTTGCATTGACCCCACAATTCATTAATGATGGCTAACTCACCTGCTAATTGCAACCCCATCATTGTTTCGGTTCACACTAGACTGGAAGGTGTTGGGACGTCGGTCATCATGAATTTTATTTTGATTATTTATATTGTTTGTCTGATTGAATTATGTGTAGATCATTTAATTTTTCTATAAAAAGAAATTTTGAAATTGATATGATAAATCTTAGTCATGATTTTATTATTTTTTTCAAAAAAATGAATTGTCCAGTTTGTAAATTATATTTGTCGCCTATTTTATTTTAATATTTAAGATTAACTACACTTATATTTTCTAAGATTTGAAAAAAAAATACACTTAGTTCTATAATTTAAACAAAATTGTATAAACTTCCGTTCAATGTAACAACGCTAATAAAGTAATTGAATCGATCAAATTATCCTTAAATATTTTATTTTTTAAATTTAAAATCTGACATTAATGTCAATTGACCGAAACCCCCCCTTCCATTGCCGCATTTCTAATTCTTTACCGTTTCAAACCCTATGCATTTGATGTTATTAAAATGAATAATTATAGTGTAAATTTTATTTTATCCTCTGTGGTTTGAGTTGGGTGCGGATTACTCTCATAATATTTGAAAGTCACCATATAATCCTCCCGTGGTTATTGGATTGAGGTGCACAGTTAACACCGTTAAAGGTAAAAGTAAAAAGACTATTTTGCTCTTATATATATAACTCTTATTTATTATTTCTCATTTAATGCATTTGAGAAAAATAAGGGTTATGTGGAGAGAATTTAGGATTTCAACAAGTGAAATTAGGATTTTGATTTAACAAATTAATTTGAACAACATAATTTCCATCAAAAATTAATTTAATTAAATCACAAATTATCATTAACTTCCTAATTATTTATTCAATTCCTAACTTTTTCAACCTAATTTAAATTTAGTTATGTTTTCAGAGCAAAATATGTACATATATATATATATATTTGGAATTAACATCATGTTTTTGGAATTATAAAATTATTTTGGATTCATCAACATCATCATCTGAAACACTGAGATGATGACAGCAAAAATCATGGAGTTCATGAATTGAAGTACAATTAGAGAGTAACAATCATGGGTTTTAGGTTTTTGTTTGGGTTTTTACTTTTGATTTGGGTTAATTGGTCTTGAATGAAAATGTTAGATTGAGAAACCAATAGAATACCCATATCTATGACTGAAGAATTACCACTTTAAAAATGAATATGTATATATAAAGAGAGAAATGGACATATACAAACATATATGTATATATGTAGAGAGAGAGAAAGAGAGAAAGATGACAATGTAATCTATGTATGTATCTATCTATGTACTTAGGGGTGAGTAGCGGATATACCGATCCGCCCAAACCGACTGAACTGAACCGATTCGTCGCATTTTGGACAAATGCGTGATGACGAGTAGACGGTTGTGAATTGATTTTTCAATCCGCCTAGTTTTGAACGAATAGCGGATTTGAGGTTCATTTTGTTACAACCGAACCGTCAAACCGCAAACACTCCTAATAATTTGTAAGACTTTGTGTTTTCAATTTGTTTAGATATTTTGTTTGTGTTTTCAATTGAAAAACAGTTTAAATATTCTGTTGAAAAAGAGTTTGAACTTGAATATATTTTTTGAATTGAAAAAAATAAATGTATTATTTATCTATATTTTTTAGTTTTTAAATCTAACTCTAAAAATAATAAATAAATAAAATGATACATGCTGGTTGGTTTTTGTTTTCAAAAATAGATATAGATGTAACAATGCAGAGGCATGCAATTTTTACTACTATTCTGTTCATGATTTTGGTGGTTAGAATTGTTTATATATTTTAAGAACCACATATTGTAATACTATATGTAGACGAAATATACCGTGATTGTAATATGTAGATAAGGTATGCAGTGATTGTAATATTCTAAAGTTTCAAATTTTCTTTCTTTGGATGAGGTATGCAGTGATTATATTACTTTTTTAAGTCTTTTATTGTAATACCCCTCCCCCCCCCCTTTTTTTTTTTTTTTTTTTTTTTTTTTTTTTTTGAGGAATGTTAAATTATATTGAAAATTTATAAAATTTTAAACCGCCAAATTGATTTGCATTTATCCATCAATCTGTCAATCTGCTCAATCCACATCTGCCGGATTGGAGAACGGATGCAGATTGATTTTCTCTAATCTGCCAATCTGACGGACGGATGACAGATTGGAGGTTCTGTGGCCTCAACCAACTTGTCCATCCCTACTATGTATCTCATCCTTTTTGCAAGTACTATGTGAGAGAAATAGAGAGGCTTATAGAGAGAGAACATGAGAAGGAACACAAGAAGATGAGAGAGCTTAGCAGTGTTTGTGTGGTGTGGTGTGGTGAGGTGAGGATGAGATATATGAGTCTGGTCCGAATCATTTGTTGTCATCGTCGCCTGGTCTTGTCATTGTCACTATGGTGTTATGGGTTGCCGGTCCAAATCGTCTGGGATCATTCAAGATAAAGAAATGGTAGGGTTGTAATTTTAGAGACTCATTAAGGTGTTTTGATATAAAAAAAAATTTATATTCATAACAACTCTCAATAGATGCACGTGAATTACACTTTTAGTTAGTTTTGACAGAAATTATAACTGTGCACTTCAATCCAGTAATCATGGGGAAGTTATGTAGTGATTTCTAAATGTCATGGGATAATCTGCACTCGACCCAAATTACAGGGATAAAGTGAAGTTTGTTCATAATTATATTGTGATATGCATTTATGATATATGTATAAGAGTTGGTTTAATAGAATAAGTTAGGATTGTAAAATTAACTAAGAGAAACATGTTTTATCAATAGTATGAATTCCTTTGAGCCCAATAATTCCAATTATCCATTGACATTTGCATATATTTCTACTTTTGTTCATTTTTTAACTTTAAAGAGGGGAAAAAATTAGGCACCCTCAACGATTGCATAATTCCAAGTATGAGATGGGCAAAACATTACAATGTGTTCCTAGAAAACAAGGAGCCATAAGTGTTAGTGGTTGGTGATCCATTGGAGTCACTTCAATGCTTAAGTTTGCAATAATTATGAATAGAGAGAGATTTAAGTTTATAATATAGGGTTTTTTCATTTTTTCTTTCAAAGAAATGTAATCTTGTGACAAGTCATTTCACTTCGTTGATAAGATATGGTACATGTCTCCAAATTAATGGAGGAGTTGGTTTCCTTACGCCATGTTGATTTTTTTTCTTTGACCTTGTTTTAACCACTAATCAGGAGTTGACTAATCACCAACACCACGTGACGTTGATTAGTCTCAACCAATGAAATTGTGTGTTAGCTTGATCATTTGGGGCCCTATGTTGGATCTATGCTAAATTTTCTTCTTCCAAAAGTTTGCTTCCTTTTTAAAGGAAATTCACCAAATGGAACCCGTTGCACTTTTAAGTAGTGTTTGGATATTCTAGAATTTTTGAGAGCGTTATAGAGAAAAGAACGAAAGGACAAAATGAAAGAAATAGGTAAATTACACTTATCTTTTCGGAAGTTTCTGGCAAATATAGAGACTTCTTTTATAGTTTTATTAATTATAAAATCTCATCTATTTTTGTTGATAATATCAAATTTTCTCAATCTATTAATTTAGCACAAATGCCATTATATTTCTATCCAAAATGATCATATTAATTCAAATAATTTGATTGAAAAAAAAGGAAAAAATTTAGAGAAATATCAAAATTTCAAGTCTCCTTCTAATAAATTTGATTGAATCTCACATAGATTTTTTGAGTTTTTTTAAAAGAATTTTTTTTCTTATAAATAGGTAAAGACTTTTATAATAATTTCAAGCTCTCCATGAAATTCCTCACCAAAGGAGACCCTTGAAAGAGAGTTTATAAAAGAAAGAAAAGAAAATAGTTAGAAAACATTTAGGTTGCATTTGTTAGAGCTTTCTAAATATGATTTGAGAGTAGGAATTGTATTTTGAGTTTAGAGTTTTGAAATTATGATTTGAGTGTAAAAAATTTGTTTGGTGAAAGAGTTTTGAATTGAATGGGAAATTTTTGATGTAACATATGATATTTGATATAAAAACTTACAACTCATAACCAAACACACAATTCAAAATTCTATTAAAGCTTATAAAAAATTCAAAATTTTTTTTTTGAATATATAAAAATTAATGTATCAATTGCAAAAAAATTTTTTTACTGTTCCAGTCAACTGGCCGAACGACCAGTGAGACAACCGGTTAATCCAAATTTTCCCGCCTAAGATAGAGTTTTTAAAATTGAATGTGGAATTAACTTCAGAAAACCGTAAACAAATATGAAACTCAAATAAAAGGGTAGAATTAGCTTTGGAAAAGCGTTTCAAACAGAGCCTCAATTTTTTAAAAATTTCTTTAACCCAGTCGATTCGCTTGACCTGTCCCTGATTTGGCAGTCCAACCACTGATTTTTTCAATTCTTTCTAAATAGGCCAGCTTTTACCTTGGAACGGTTTAGGGTATATATTCAGACCAGAATCTTGACTAGTTGACAGTTCAACCGATCGAACGGTTTTCAAAACCATGGTATAAACAATGAAATATTTATTAATTTTAATTAATGTATTTATTATTTAAATTTCCTTTTACTTTTCTTCTTTTAAGTTGAAACAAATGGATCAATTTTTTTCCAACAGTTTGTCCTGCTTATTTATTTATATGTAAAAGAATTATTTGTTGCTAAATTGTTAAGATATTATTAACAAATTTTAATTTTTATATTTGAGTCAATAAATTTATAGTCGATGCATATTTATATTTAAAAAAATGCACACTATTCTTACATAATTAAAAAATAAATATAGAAGTAAAAAAAACCTCACAATAAATTAAAATTTGTTAATAGAGAATGAAAAATTAAGAAATCATTTGAGAATAATAAACAATTTAAACAATTTCTTATTTCTTATAACTAAAATCTTTACTTGAATGGAGAAATTATTTTAAAATACTAAAATACTCAATTAATTTGTTGTATGATACTTAAAACATAATTCTCCATCTTTATTTTTCTCATTTAAACTATTTTTATTAAATTAAATCTTAAAATTAATTTCTCACCTTCATTAATGGTTAAATTTTTTACTTTATTTTTTAATTTATAGTGAAACATTATTATTTAAATTTACTTCTTCTGTATATCTAATAATTATATAATTTTATCGATAAGATTGAGAAGTTAGACTTTAATACTAATTTAAACACACAACGAAATACACACCTTCTAAAGAAAATATATAAATTTAATTTAATTTACATTATTAAATATATATGAAATTATTATTTATTTTTCATAATCTTTTTAAAATATAAATGTAATGTAATTTCTTGACTCTATTTTTTTCCACAAGTTTTTTGAACTTTTACAAACAAAATATAAAATAAAAATTCAACTATTAATGAAGGTGAGAAATAAATTTTAAGATTTAATTTAACAAAAATAGTTTAAATGAGATAAATAAAGATGGAGAAATAGATTTTAAGTATCATACATAACAAATTAATTGAGTATTTTATTTTTCTCAAATAATTTCTCCATTCAAGTAAAGATTAATTTTAATTTTAGGTGTAAGAAATGAGAGATTGTTTGAATTTTTTATTATTCTCAAATGATTTCTTAATCTTTCATAACTAATTTTAATTTATTGTGAGTTGATTAGATTGTTTTACTTCTATTTTTATTTTTTAATTTTTTTTAATCATGTAAGAAATATTAACTTGCGTTTTTTTAAATATGCATCGACTAGAAGTTTAATGACTCAAAGATAAAAATTAAAATTTGAGAATAATATATGATTAAGAAAAGATAAAATAATAATTTTTTTACATATGAATAAATAAGTAATGCAAGTCATCAAATAATAAATACATTACTTAAAATAATAAATTTTAAGTTATTTATGTGGTGTGAAATAAGTCTTATATTAAATTATTAGGATGCTATTTGACATTAATTTTAAAGAGATTATTTATTTTTAAGTATTTTGTCAATAAAAATTAAGTATTTTTTGCTATTAAAGGATTTAATAATGTTTTAACAATTTAAAGATTTTATTTAATTTTGCATGAAATTTAATAATTTTATTAAATAATTGTAAAATATGTATGGATTTTTGATAATATACATGCAAAACCTTAAGGGAGGTAAATGAAATTTCTCATTTGAATAGATAAAATAATTAATGGACAATTTTGTTATTTTTAATATGATATCAGCAAGTTCTATTAAATAACCTAATAATGAGATAATCTTAATAATAATTTTAAAAATAAGAGATATTAATATAATTATTGAAACTATATAAAAGATTTATGTAATTTTAAGAAATCTTAAAGGAGGTAAGTATAACTTACCTAAAGAAATAGTGTATTTTTTTTTTTCTTTTCTTTTTCATTTACAAATTCCTCGCAAAGTGAAGATCCAAGAACAACAAATAAGAGAAACACCAAATAACTGTTGGACAAACAAAGGTCTTTAACAAACCTTATCTATAAAAGCAGGCACACCTCCCCAAATACCATGTGACACTACGTGATATTTTCAGTAATGAGAAGCTGCAATACACAATGCCTCCGTTTGGAAAGGAAGGTTTGCGTTAAAATAGTTATATCGGCAATGGTAGGGGGTCCGAATTTGGGTGTCTCTAATGGCTCGAATTTTCCTATCAGGTAAAAAAAAAAAAAAATAAAAAAATAAAGTTGCTAAAATTGACAATTAGGGGCATTTGAGCCACAGTTTTTAGGGCCACCAATCATTTTCCTAGTTATATAAGGTAAAATAGGTTATTTTAATTTAATAAGATAAAATATTATATTTAATTTATAATTATTATATTATTTTTTTTATAAAAAGTTAAAAAAGTTAAAAAGTCAAAAAGTCCTTTTCAAACGAGATTTTTTAACTCCAGACTAAAATAATTAAAAAATCAAAAAGTAAAAAACTAACCCATTTTCCAAACGAACCCAACGAATTATTTTTTATCTTCTAACTATTTAACCGAGATAAGTTAAATATTCTACTTGTAAAATTTGATGTTATGTGATTGGTTTAGAATACCAAATACATGTTATCGCATAATGGTGGAGAAATGGAGAAATACTAAAACCAATAACCAAACACAAGTGGCACCATATATTAAAAAACAAAAACAAAAACAAAAAAAAATCCCTAATTTATGCTGGAAAAGAGAACTCTTATATGGACAGCTTTGTGGACAACCACCACCACTAGATCAAACCTTAATCAAATGAAGATTCAACTCTTTCAGCTAAATTACAGAGGAAAACCATGTGACCACCTATCCATTAATCAGGCACTTTAAAAAATAAAATACAAAAAAAAAAGTTGTGGTCCTTCATTTCCATTAGGGTTTGTCTGTATGTAATGGACATCAAAGAAAGACACAAGAACCACCCAAAGCTAAGGACAAAACTGTGCCCTCAACTGATTCCTCCCCAACCTGGCCAATAATATACATATATATATATGTATAAAATGAAAACAATATTTGTTGGCGGAGTGTTGATATCGTTACCTGTCGTGGTATCTATGCATAAGGAAATTTCGTTAGTTGGATCATGCAAAAATTTAAGGCTAAGTTTGGCTGATAGGAACTTTGATGAAAAAATAGATGATTCTAGCATTTGGGATGGATTGAAATAGGAAAATGATTTTTGATTATCTATTATAGCAAAAACCATATTTCTAAACTAATTAGGAATTCAATGCTCATTTTTTTAGAACTTTTATTACCAGTAATCTCATTATTAATGAGATTTTCATTCATACTCAAGATTCTTGTCATTGAAACATAGCATAAACGCTAATTCTCATAACATTAAAAAAAAAAGAAGGAGAATTTTTATACAGATCCAGTTACACAAAAAATTTCTTAATCTATTAAATCTCATACGTCAACCCAAGATTGTAATACGTTATCCAATTAAAAATGATAACAAGCTCGCATGACAATCAAATATAAAATTTTGAAGACAATAAATATAAAATTTTTAAGACAATAAATTGGGCTGTGAAATTTCATAGTACTTCCAAAAAAAAAATTAAGAAATTTCTTGATTTTTATAAATTCTTATAATTTCTGTACAAATCTATGCAATTCACAATTTGTGTGCAGAAACTATGAGATTTTGCTGTTAACATAGAAATTGTGACATTCCAAAATAAATTTACCATTTTTCACATAAATTCTTAGTTTCTATGGTATAAAATTTCATAGTTTTGTTTCTATATTTGTGAAATATCACAATTGACCCCACTTCTTTGTACATGGCGCCGCCCATGGCCCTAGCAACTGACAAATGTGAAGGCATAGAGAATGAAACCCTAGATGGTGAGAGGAGGGGACTCTCTAGGATTTTCCTAATGTTGGCCTAACATTGAAAACAACCCCTAACATGCAAGGTGGTGTATTCAAGCAATTGGAGGACCTTTGCATTTGCATATTCTCCAAGCAAAGGACATACTGCCCCCATGTGACCACAAGCAAAGCATGCCCTATTTATATCCCATCTTCCAACCTGATTAATACGATGCTATCCTTATTGTATGTATAATAGTTGTTTTTGTCTACTATTTCTTTATCAAATGGTCCTAATGTATATGGGGCAACATAGCTACTACCCTTGCTTTAGGTAGAACATTAATTTTCAACTCCATAGTATGACCAAATATTCTATGTCCATAATTTTTTTTTCTGTTCCTCTTTTAATTTATAATTATTAGATTATGTGAAAATTTATAAACATAATTTATCTCATGACATAATCTAACTGTTATAAATGATTTAAGACATGAGGATATAGAAATTTGTAGATTAAAAGTCTCATATCTAATGGGTGTTACTACGAAAATTTATAGTACTAACAACATCTTATCTTCATCACTAAAAGTATACATTTTTAGCAATGGAATGACGAAGGAAATTTTTTTATTGTCAAAAGTATTTCAAGACAATAATGAATAAAATTAATAACATACTATTTTCTACCACCAACTTGTAATGGAAGGGAATTTCATAACATGTGATAATATGGGTTCTACTTACATCGTGAGCAGACGGTAAAAATTACAGAACTAAATTATGTTCTCATATGAGGATCAAACAAAAATATCCAGTTTTGGCAACAAAAAAACAAAGGAAAATGATTTTTCCCTCTAAAAAAGTCTCCCTAATCCCCCTAGGGTGTGTTTGATTGGACGGACTGGAAAAGGGGGGATTAGAATCCATCGGACTTGAGTCCTGGGATTAGAATCCCCCGGACTATTTGGTTGGATTGGATATGTATCCTGTGTTTGTTTTTTCATGGGATTAGATGTCCGGACTGTGAATCCCCCGGACTATTTTTAGTGAATCCAACGTTTAGTTGGACGGACTGGATAGAATAAATGAACAAATGACTATTTTACCCTTTTTTAATTGTTTACTAAGTAATAGCAATATTAAACATATCTTTAATATTTTAATTATTTTTAGCTAGATTAAATAAAAAATATTTTATTTTATTTTTTACACAATTAAATACATTTATTTTTTTTTAAAAAAAATAAATAAATAAAATATCAATAAAAATATATATTATTTTTTTTAATTAAGATTTTAAATAAATTTGTTTAAAAAAATAATAATAATCAAAAAATGAAATTAAATAAAACATCTATTAAATTTAAATAATGAAATTAAATAAAACATAAACAAAATTTTAAAATAAAACATCAATAAAATATCCATAAAAAATTATTTCAAAAAATTAAATAAATAAAACATCAATAAAAAGTTAAATAAAATTATTTTATTTTTAAATTGAGACATTTAAATTTTATTGAATTTTATTAAATATAATACATAATTAAATAGTAGAGGGTCAAAATGGTCATTTCATCATCTAATCCAAACAGTGATTAGTCCCCCACTTTCTGTCCCACACCCCCCCAGGACAGGATAGTCCCCCATATGGGGGACATGGAGTCCGGCCGGACATGGAGTCCGCCGGACTAAAAAAAAATCAAACGACGGATAAGGAGCACTATTTGGACTCAAGTCCAAATAGTGGATAGTCCCCCCCTCCAATCCCCCCAATCAAACAAGGCCTTAATGTCCAAAACGATATCGTTTTGGGCTTTTTTTTTTTTTTTGCCTTGGTTTGAAATTTAGGGGGATTAGGGGGCCAAAAATTAGGGTGATGTAGCACAGCCCAAAAAAAAAATATTGATTGTCAACATTTTTATTTCTTATAATGATATCATATAGCCTTACATTTGAATATTTTGGCCTTGTTTGGTTTGTGTTTCTCAAAAAATTTTGGGAAAAATTCTTTACAAATAAGTTTTCAAAAGTAATCAAACCAAACAAATTTTTCCAAATTTTTTTTTCAAAACTTGTTTGGTTTACAAATTTTCCAAACAAATCTCTCTCTCATACACATCAAATCAATCACTTTTTCCAAAACTCTCTCTCAAAATAATTTTTAAAACATCTTTTGAAAAAAAACCAAACTAAACAAATTTTCGTACTTTTTATCTCAAAAACATGTTTCTCAAATACAAATTGTGTGAGTGATTTTCTGATCACACTGCCCACCTTAGTACTTAGCTGTAGAATACTGGCAGAATAGATGGCACCTGGTTGACCTGCAACAGAAAGAAAAGAATCCAGCGGTGGTTCGTCCACCCGAGGGTACTCCGACGATCAAGTCAGTATATCTCTCAAAAATAAATCAATTATTCAACTCACAAGCTTGACTATAAAAGCATACCTTAGACCCATGGGGGTGCCTTTCTTTTATAGCCAATATAATCCTTGTCCTAATAGGAGCCTGACTCCAATAGACTCAGGATTACTGCTAATCTGGTACATCCAGTGGGATTAGGATAAACTCTCTAAGAGTTTTATCTTTATCCAAACCGAAGTCTTCTCTCAATCTAAGACTCTTATCCTTTCTCTGCTTATCTCGGATTCCGATATCTTCGGAGATAACCTCGGCAACTCCGAGATTACCTCGACGTAACTACCACGACACGTGGCACCTCGGCTTACACGCCGGTGTCACCTTACCACGTGTTAGTACTAAGCAAATATATCCCCCACACAGACCAAACAAGGTGTTTTTGGTACTAATCAAATTGTCCATGTTTGACAGCATTTCATTATTCAAAAAAATAACAATAAATAATAGATTCAATTTTAATTTTTAGTATGTCATATAAAACATTTTTTCTAATTATTCAATTTAAATCCTTAATTAGAACCACATAAAATATATTTTAAAAAGTATACATTATTACGTAAATATATAACTTTATATTATCAATTTAGCTACTTACAAATTGAGGCGTATTTTGTTAAAAGTTACTTTTTTTAAAAAAATATTAAAAAAATAATATCACTTAAAAAATTAATAAAATTTTTAATTTTATTTTCAAAATATGCCTGTCTCAAATATTCGATTATTAGAATAAAAAAATATTCAGATGGTTTCATTGTATTGGCTCAAAAAGTATTGAAATGGTGTGTGAACCAAAGCAACCACTTTTCCCCATAAAAAGTTTGGATCACTGACAATATTTGTTGAGTTAGGCCTAGACTAGTAATTATTCGAGTAGAGATGTTTGATAGATGAAATAGAGTGGTCCCATTAATCATTTCCTCTAGAGTACGTTTTCCAATTCAAATCTCAGATCCAGAGAGAGATGAGACACTGCGAGAGAGAGAGAGAGAGAGACTCTGCATTGGAAACAACAGGTCAATGTCACTAGCTGTGACGGCATCCACTAGGTGAGCAGTGAGTGAATATTTCTACTAACAACAATGATTCTTTTTTTTCCTGCCCTCCCAATCACCTCTTGCCACGTGACAAAAGGGATAAAGGGGATCCCAACCTTTATTCTTCTACAAATTCTGAATCGATCTCTCGCATTTTGAACCACGGATGATTTTGGATTAATTTTTTTTTAATTCGTTTAATTTTAGACAGATAACGAATTTTAAATTTTTTTTTTTACTGCAATTGAACTGTTTTAAATCACGAACATCTTTAATAATTTATAAAATTTTATATTAAAAAAAGAATTTAAATATTTTGTTATATTTTTAAATTAAAAATCTTTTTATTAAATGATAAGAGTTGATATTTGATATTTATGTAGAAAATATAGGGCTTAATCTTGTAATTTTTTAAAAAAATCAATTTAAATAATTTTATATAAAAAAAGTAATGAAATAGTTTTGATAATGTATGATTTTCTTATATGTTTTTATTATTGATATTTGATAATATACTTGATAATCTTTTAGTTATATTGAGTCAAATTATTATTCCAAAAAAAAATATTGACAAATTATTATTTTATTTTCAAAATTTGTAAAAATTTAAACTACCAAATCGATTCGCTTCCATCCGCTAATCCACATCCGTCAATTCGATGGACGAATACTGATTGATTTTTTTCAATCCGCCCATCCGACGGACAAATGGCATATTAGAGATTCCCTGACCGCAACCGAACCACGAACACCCCTAACATCCACAATAAATTAATTAAATTGTCAATTTAATTTAAAAAATTCAACAAATTAATTAAGAGACTATTTAAAATAATTTTACTTACAAGTAAGGCTACGTTTGATCATTTTTAAAAAATTATTATAAATTGTCTTTTCTTTTTTTTTTTACATTTTTTTTCATAAAAAATAAAAAAATTACTAAAATAATATATTTTTAAACGAGGTCTAACTAGCTACTTTTGTTCACTAGTAGACCCTGTTCACAAATTGAGTATCTTAATTGTTTTTTAATTTTTTATGAAAAAATATGCTAAAAATGAAAAATATAATGATGTGATGATTTATAATAAATTTTTTTTTTTTTGGGTTAAAAAACCAACTCCCCAAATGTTCAGAAAGAATCAGTTATTAGAGTTCAGTTGGTATTCGGCTCGTTACGTAAATAAATTAAATTTAAATTCATTTAAAAATTATTAAATTTTCAAAATCAAACTTGACCAATTTATTACTTGATAAACATAAACACATTATAAAGAAATCAAGACACTCGAATTCGACTCATGTTTAATTTGTTAAACTAGTTATTTAGGGGTTATTCGGGGTGTCCTAAATAAGTGTATTTTTTGTCTTTTTGGACTAAAAAGTTGAGGAAAAAAATATGAATGTTTGAGTTAACTTTTTTGACTTTTTTTGGAAAAATGTGTAATAAAAAATTGTAAAAATTGGTTTGTAGAGGAAAATTAGGATTGAGAGTTGTGCAGCCGTAATTGTTGACTTTTAGTGAATAGTGTTAACTTTTTAACTTTTTGAGTAACTTTTTGACTTTTTGACTTTTTTTAAGTACCCCAAACTTGGCCTTAGATAAGTCCAGCTTGATATGTTTTCAAACAAATTTGTTGTTTAGGATGACCTAAATAAGTACACTTTTTGTCTTTTTACGAAAAGATGTGCAGAAAAGTAGAGAGATGATGTAATGAAAAAAAGATAAAAAGATAAAAAGTGTATACTTATTTAGGATAGTCAAATTTGACCTTAGTTTTTAAACTAAACTCAAACAATTTATTATTCAATTCAACCCAACTTTTGCACTAATCACTATTCAATAGCCAATTAATTCCCCCCCCCCCCCCTCCTTAAAAACATTGAATGAATATTTTAAAATAAAAAAAAATTATTAAAATATACATTGAATAAATGACTAGCGAAAGAAACAAATTAAGATTTTGACCAACATAGCTAGGGATGCTCTAACAATGAGCCCAAATTAAAAAATTAAGTTGTCCCAGTTGATCAGATAATTGAAAAGCTACACATTAAATTCTTATGATTTGAATCAATAGTTAAAAAGTAAATTATGCTGAAAACTCTTAGATTAGGGCTTAATAAAAACAAATGCAAAATTTAGAAAATTTTGATATAATTTAGGGGTGGGTTGGCATCCCATAAATAATTCATCTTTTTATCTTTTTTTCATCACATCACCTCTTTACTTTTTTATACATCTTTTCGTAAAAAAATAAAAAATATACTTATTTAGATCATTCCAAACAATCCCTAAAATTATATCCGAAGACTAGTCAAGATGAACCCGAACACTATTATTATAGCCCTGTTTGGTAGAGCTGTGGGAAAGTGCTTATAGCTTATGCCTAAACAGCTTATAGCTTATAACTTTCAACTTAAGCTGATTTCCAGCTTATTCTTAAAGCATCTTCTGCCCCACTCAAAGAATAAGCTGATTTCTGACTTCCACAAAGCTATAAGCTAAACCAAACACATCAAAATAGCTTAAATTAAGCTGAAAGCTGAAATAAGCTCTAAATAATTTCTGCCAAACAGGCACTATATTTTAAGAGGAGAGAGAGAGAGAGAGAGAGAGAGAGAGAGGGGTCCAAAAACCCACCACTAAAAACGCCGAGTGTTTTGGAAAGTTAGTAAAAAGTTGACTTTTGACTTTTTATCAAGTTTTTTAGCTTTTTGAAAAGTGATTTGGAAAGTTGGTAAAAAAATTAGCTTTTGGATTTTTAGTTTAATATTTGTTTATGGTGTCAAATCAAATTAAAATGACCAAAATACCTTTACCGAACATAAGAATTTTATTTTTTTATTTTTTTGTCATAGGTCCCAATATATAATTTCACACTTGCGTTTTTATAATTTCCCAAACCAATTTTGTTACGTTTTTGCCACTTGCGTTTTTGGATCTTTTGAAAAAAACGTGACTTTTTATTTTGGTTCCCAAAAGAACACTGAGGGGTGTTTTGGGAAGTTGGTAAAAAGCTAGCTTTTAGCTTTTTACCAAGCTTTTTAGCTTTTTGGAAAGTGATTGGGGAAGTTGGTAAAAAGCTGACTTTTTGCTTTTTAGTTTAATATTTATTTATGGTATCAAATCAAATTAAAATGACCAAAATACCCTTACCCAACATAAGAATTTTATTATTATTTTTTTTTTCATAGGCCCTAATTTATAATTGGGCGGTGCTTCAGACCCCCAATGACGTGACGCACAAGGGTTGATCGAAAATTAAAAAAAAAAAAAACAGTTTTTTTTTTTGGGCCAATGGGAAGGCTACACACACGACCCCCAGTGACCCCTACTGGGGGTCTGAGGCATTTTTCTTTATAAGGGGTTGTTTGAGATGTTCTAAATAAGTGCACTTTTTGACTTTTTATTAAATATGGGTTGGGTTTGAAGTGATGTGGTAGAGAAGTGATGTGACTTAAATAAGATGATGTGACTTAAATAGGATAATGACTTTTTGACTTTTTGAGTGCCATTTTGGCAAGTTGGCAAAAAGCCAACGTTTTGTGTGTGTTGCCAAAAACTCAAGTTGCCAAAAACGCCCCAAATTCCCATTTGGGAAGACCAAAAACGCCACCCCCAAATTTACCAAATTATCCTTTAGAAAATTTTGATTAATTAATTTAAAAAGCAAAAAGTAAGGATATTTTAGTCATTTTGGAGTGATGTGACACTTTAAAAAAATATTAAACCAAAAAGTAAAAAAGTCAACTTTTTACCAACTTCCCAAATCACTTTCAAAAAAGTCAAAAAACTTGGTAAAAAGCTAAAAGCCAGCTTTTTACCAACTTCCCAAAACACCCCTGACTTTTTTTTGAAGATGCCAAACTTAGCCTAATTTTACACCTGCGTTTTTAACACTTGCCAAACCAATTTTCTGGCCTTTTTGGCACTTGCGTTTTTGGACATTTTGTCCAAAAACGTGACTTTTTGCTATGTTCCCAAAATGACACTGAGAGTGTTTAGCAAGATAAACTTTAACTTGGTTTAGTTAAAATTCAACAGAAAATAAATAAATAAATAAAATAATGAATAAGATAAAATATCATTTTAAATTTATAATCATTTTATTTTATTTTTACAAACATTATATCCAATTACAAAAAAATTTAATCATCTTTTCAAATATAAAAATTTTAACTTACTAAAATAATCAAAAATTAAAATAACTTACTAAAATATCAACTTCCCACGCACCCTCTCTATATATAACACTGTACAAAGAGGAGAGGGAAAGAGGTGCATACATCTATACAGATGATGGGCTGAGGAGAGGGAAAGAGTCAGGAGAGAGAGTTTCCAGCACAAAACAATGCATGGCTCGTGTTGCAGTTGCAGCCACACCTTCAAGGGCTAGCTAGATTCCTCATCAAATACAGGTCAAACCCTAGATCAGTATATTTACCTCTCTGATGATCTTGGTTCTTTCTTCCGAATCTCCTATTTTCTGATGATGATGTGTTGGTTTGAGAGCTTGAAGCTGCCAGCATGATCTAGTGAGACCAAACCCATCTTTTCTTTGAGTTTCTTTCCTTCTATATTTTCAGAGTTTTTTAAATATTCATCATACGTATTGATATTTTAAATATGCCCCAATAGCATGTTTGGTGATAATGTCTGGTATCGACTGATATACCAATCTTTTTTCTTTTTTTTGAGTTTCTCTCTTTCTTTCATCTTTTCAATAGAGGGTTTTCAATACTAATCGATACGGATCGGGACATTGAATTTCCCTTTTGATATTGATCGATACTGTTATTTAAAATCATATTCCAATATTGATGGGCCAGATGATAGATGTGGATCTTGTTGATCTTTATTTTTTTTAGTGAATAAATGGTGGGTTTTTAGTGGGATGTTATGGATGAGTGCGACTGCTAGTTTGGTTTGTTTTCCCAGTTTATTGTGTATTTTGAGACTACCAAGGGTTTTTTTTAGTCTGCCTTTGAAACGACAACCGATAAAATTGGAACGATACAAAAAAAAAAAAAGATTTTGAGTTCGAGCAGCATAGACACATGGTTCTACTAGATCATCTTGCAGCTTCAATCACTCACTTCCCAACAATAAGAAGAATTTCCTCCTCTTGTTTGCCGTTTCAATCCGGGTAATTCTCCTCTCTTTCCTTTGTTTTTGTTTTTTTTCTTTTTCTTCACCTTAGGGAAAAAGAAATTTTGATTTATTAGTGCAATCATTATTTACTAATCCTAAAAACATATATTTCTTTGTTGAAATTATATAGAAATTTAGAAATAGATAATATGGACATACATTGTCATTGTCAAGGTTTCAACAGACGCCAACAAATGAAGAAAATAAACCTTTGATTTGGTTTTTCACATTATCTTTCTCTTTTTCCATTCAATATATTTGTTTGTGTTGACTATGTAGATGATATGTAGAGTCAACACATGAAACAAATTTCCAAGACACGAGAGATCTTTACAAGTATAAAATTTTTACGTTTGTACTTTTATATATATGGTTCTTAGCCATCATTGCAAGAATATTTTGCTCTTTCATTAAAGAAAAAATTTACCAGAAAAAGAGAAACTTTATTATTTATAATTTAATTATCTTTTTTTTTTTTAAACTAGAATCACCCAAGTGCTTTTTCACAGACTTTAGACAGGTGAACTTGACATGAGACAAGAGGGTATGGTTTAGACTGTCTTGTCTTTTTAATTAGATTCTTATTTTTTGCTATTCAATCTTCTTCTTTTTTAATTAAAAAAATATATAACTGGTGAGTAATTATTATATCAAAGTTAAAGACAAACCAAATGCCATCTGTCATCAATTCAATTTCAATCTGAATAAGGATCATGTACTATTCTAATATGGGTATGATAAAATTTCTTTATTTATGAAGTTACTATTTTTTAAAGCTATAAGGGTTAGTCTAGGAGCCAGAATTCATGTACATTAGTAGGAGGTTGCAGATTCTACTCTTTCTTGAATGCACCAAAAAATAGATTATCGTTAAAAATTAAATGGGTCTATTGATTTTACAAGGAATTTGATAAAATGAGTACATTGAGTTTTTTCAACACTTAAATGGGACCACTATGTTATCCTCAATATACAGTTTTTTACATTTCAAAATTTTCCATCTATTGCCTCATTTATGTTTTGCACACACAAGTGGTCCTAATTTTATTTTCCAACTTGTGTTGTGCAATGCAATTTCATACATCAAGTTGTCCTTATATGATTTTCCAAATTTTGTTTAGCATATTTTTGCACCCCCTTAGTAGTTGTTTAATTACTTGTAAGCTTATAGGATGCTATTTCGATAAATTTTTATTTATCATTTCATATATCATTGTTCTGGTAATAAATATGAGTGATAGAACTTATTAATTCAATACAAACTATGTTTGTTCAATTAGAAGAACAGTTAGTCTCAAGTCATTTACATGAAGGCAATGCATGCACTGAAAAAACAAAATTTGCGAGTGTTTCATTGAGTGCGACCATTTATGAATGTTTATATAGAGTTTTACTTCCATATCAAACAAATGTTACGAATTATAGAGACACAATAGGTAGTACTCATGACTTGTAAGAGCTCATAAGAAAACTTCCATGGGAAATTCTATATTGCTAAGCGTGAGCTTAAAATTTCACGCACCATAGGACAATATATAATACAAAAGATTTAAGAGAGTTAATCCTAATTGAGATTTACCTTGAAGAGCTTATTGAAATCAAGAGTTAATTGAGGTAAAAAACACATCCTTGTAAAACTAAAAAGATCAATCCTTGTGGAACAAACGAACTCAATGAAATAAGTGTGGAATTAGTATTTTTGGTTGGATGGATTCGAGTCACGAAAACAACTTCTACAAAAATGGAGTAAAGATATATACATCTTTCTTTTGATAGGCAAGAAGAGAGTTATATTGATGTAATAAAGAGTACAAGAAGTACAATACAATTACATCAAAAGAAGGAAGTAAGGAAAATAGCATCATTGCTTAAAGAGCAAAACTCAAAAAATTGGCATTGGCACTAGCATTCAAGCCAAACAAATGCTAAACCAAAGCCATACAATGACTAACACCACCAAATCCTATTACATAAATCTTGCCATCTCTAAAACTTGCATTTTTTTTAAATAAATCAAAAAGGAGTTTATTGATGTAAATCATATGTATACAAACGTACATCAATCAGAATGGTTGTGTTAGAAAAAACATCATTGCCAAAGAACACGTCTCAATTAGGTTGACACATGCAACTAACCAATCATATGCAATACGTTGCATTAGGCATGTGCCAACCTAGTTGGGATGTGCTCTTATACAATGATGCATTTTTTCTTGGTCTTTCATTGATATAATTTTGATGTACTTCCTTTGTACTCATTCATTTTGCATCAATAAATTTCTTTTGTTGATAAAAAAAAAAACGAAAAACAAAAAATACAAGTTGGCAAGACACCAACCACCAACTACACCTAAAAGAAAGAAAGTAAACAATAATAGTTGACACTATTTGTTTTTGTTTTTTTATCAGCAAAAAAGAGGCTTTATTGATGAAATGAAGATACAAAAGCATAACATACATCATAAAAAGCAAGGGAAAAGCTACAAGTATCATAGATAAGCTAAACGATCTCAATTAGGTTGACACCGTAAAGTCATCCTTTTTTAATGTCAAAGTTAATTGATCGTGGCAGTTTTTATATTAAGTATGGCTTAAGCTTATTTATAATGCAACAAACATGAATTTGGACTAATTTATTCATAAGGCTAATGTATAGGTTAGCATATGTTAATTTGATTTTTCATTTTTGTATGACACGTGTTTGGCAATACAATTAAGTGTAGATATATTCAACTAGTGTCTGTTTTTTTTAGAACATTTTGGAAAGAACTTTTTTTTTTTTTCTTTTTTTTTAAATGGCTTAAGCTATAAAAATGAAGGAAGCTATTATATTATAGTTAATTGATTTTGTTTGACAAATGTATTGAGGAAGTTAAAAGTTCTTTTCTTTTTTTCTTTTTTTTGAGTAAAAGGAAGTTGAAAATTACTTGTGTAAAGAGTTAGTAGTTGTAATCACATATCTGTCCAATGTATATAGTTATAGAGTAGGTGGTAATCCAGTTAGTGCTTACGTATTCTTGTTATGAAAAATAGTAATAAAATTTTCTAACCAAAAAAAAAAAAATAGTAATAAAATTTTAAAATTCAGTTATGCTATGCGCACAGAAAGTTTTAAATATAGAATATACAAATGTGAGATAAAAAAATGTTCACATTTGTAGTTGCGAATGCATTTGTAGTTGAATGACAATATCGAAAATTCAAAACCCCATTACATAACAACCAATACAATATATAACGGCTGATATTTATATAATAAAAAATAAAATAAAAAAATAAAAAAACTAAGCATATTAAAGATTATCAATAAATAAAATCTGAAAATGTTGGCTCTAAAAATTCTATCAAATATTTGACCAAACGTCTCAAATGAATATGAGTCCCTTACTCATGTGGAATCCTATAAGACTCACACTTATGTGATATATTTGATCAAATATTTAGTGGAGTTTTTAGTATTCCTAACATACCTCAATAAAACTGCTAGAAGAAAAGTTTTACTTGTACTTTTTACCAGAGAAAAGAAGATAGGTTCAAAGAACTTTACCTAAGATCAACTCTCAATTAAAAAACAAACATCAATAGGAGCATTAGTTAGAAAAGCTTGTCACAAGTTAACTACCACATGGAAGCATACTTTTTGTGTTGTCTGTTGGTTCCAATCCTTATTTATATCTAACAGTGGGGACAGACATTGACATAATCATAGTCATAAAGGTAAATTTAACCTATTAATTCGGCTTTCCTTTTAATAAAATCATATAACCAACCTCAATTATTGTTAATGACTCATTAAAAATCTCAGTCTCAACCCAATGAAATGTCTCAATTAAGACACAAGCTATGTTCAATTGGCATCTAGGGCCCCCCATATGAGTGGTGTTGATGAGATTGGCTGAAGGTCCAATTGGAGCTTGATGCCTGTCAAAAGATAATTAGTTGGGTAATAAATTTTTCCAAAGTGAAAAAATTGTAAAAAATTAAGCTTGAACCTACACGGAATTCTCTACACTAGTGATTGGAAATTTACTAATTTTTTTTTAAGATAGGACTGTAAATAAATCAAACTACTTGTGAACTCGGCTTGATTATTACATATATAAATGAGTTACAGTTAGATTTTTAAATTCATTTAATAACGAGTCAAGATCAAGTTAAAATAGGTTCGGCTGGTTATTGTTTATTAAAATAATAATAGAATAAATATGTTATTTATATATTAAAATACATATGCTATATATGTACATTGTAATATAAAATAATTTTATCAAGTCAACCGAGCTTGATTATTGAACTAAATTTATTATTCATTATTGAACTGCCGGCCAAGCTCAAGTATGATTTGTATTAACGAGCCAACTCGAATTGGATTCATTTTAAGTTGGGAGGTTGATTGAATATGATTTTCTTGTTGGGGAAGAAATGAGTGAATTATAATTTTTTTTAAAGAAAAATTTCACCAATGAACCATCTAATTTTACTCGAGTTTCAATTTGGTCTATATGTCAATCTAATTTTTTATTTTATGTCAAATAAAGACAATTGATAATATTTATCCAAATTTTGAATGAAAAATAGTCATGAACATAGTGCATGTGACTAATATTCAAGGGCAAAATAATTTTCTCAACAAAATTTCTTATCAAAACTGTTCGTCTTATCTAGCCATGTACTTAATCACAATAAATCATTCATCTTTTATTTAAAATTATCATTTTAAACCTCAAATAATTACGTACTTTGATACATTCGTCTCAAAACGGAAATCTTCGTAGAGCTTGGTGTTGTAATGGCTCATGGTTATAGACAAAGTGCAGAAGGATGATGGCAAGAGTTGTTGAAATTTCAAGCTTAATGATTCACTGGTTCTCAGCTGGCTTGGGTGACACGTGGCAGAAGTCTATTGGAACCACCCTTTAAGCAACCTATCATGTTGTGACACGTGGCATAGAGGTCCTTTTGTCCTTGGGTGGTCAAAGCAAAATATTCGATGAAATATGCTTGAATTCAATTTCCAACATAGGAGGGCACTATAAATGTGGGTAGTACTACTTCTAGATGATGTGCAAGTGTGAATTGGGAAAGTAGTAAATTAATAAGAGAATTGTTATATGTAATCCATTTTTTTATATTTGTATCATTGTCAATATAAATATTTAATATAATTCAATAATATCTTCTCATATGTTTAGCATTCATCAAATGAGAGAATTGTTTTATGTAATCCATTTTTTTATATTTGTATCATTGTCAATATAAATATTTATTATAATTTAATAATATCTTCTCATATGTTTAGCATTCACTAATTAATAAATCGGTGATACTATATGCACTAATTAGAATACTAATTAGTGTTATGTCATTATTACTGACCTCACCTATTAATTAAATTACAAATATTTAAAATCTCTAAAATTATGCTACATCATTTGTTAATACACTAATTGGTACATATAGTATTATTCTTAATAAATAGAGCAACTACACTCCAAAACTAGTAGTTTTGGGATTTGTAATTGGACTAGAGGTTATAGTCGATAGATTGTAGCTCACATAGGGCTTATCTCAATAGCATTTGAATGATTTATATTTTAAAGTCCTTTGAGTTGATTGGTCAAACAAAAAAATAGGTTAATTGAATATCGGTAATCATATTATTGGATAATCAACTTAATTTTTTTACATAAATTATCTATTCGGTAAAACTATAAGAGGAACAGTTCAAATTATCAAAATGAGTACGGGTTGAGTTCACAATTCTCTCACCTGGACCTCCAATCTAATTACTGAACTAAAAAAAAAAAAAGTCACTTTCTTGCATAATAACTACATTGTGGAAAAATAAAATTATTTCCAAAGATAAACATTTTTATGATATTATGTTAGTAAC